>WOVY01009992.1:175000-644970 GCA_013436015.1 Rhipicephalus annulatus
CGTAGGTCGCGGGATTGAATCTCGGCTGCGGCGGCTGCACAGCGATGGAGGCGGAAATGTTGTATGCCCGTGTGCTCAGGTTTGGGTGCACGTTAAAGAACCCCAGGTGGTCGAAATTTCCGCAGCCCTCCACTACGGCGTCTCTCATAATCATATCGTGGTTTTGGGACGTGAAACCCCACATATCAATCAATTATATACTTGTCTGCGCTGTAGGCCATTTTCTGTGCGCTTGGTTGTATCAATCTTGGCCAATTATATATACTAATGCCAATGTATAGTGCTACTCTGTACTGCGTGCTACATACTACTACTGCTACCATTGTATACTACTAGGGCTACTACTAGCAGCAGAAATGGTAATGACAGCTGCTCCCCTCCAATTACAACTACAACTACTACTACTACCATTACTACTACTACTACTATGCACTATCACTACTAGTACTGCTACTACACTTACTTTTCTACATCTATCGTCGCAACACTACAATTGGATGATGTCGCGAACTGTTTGCAAGCTCTACTGATCAGAATCTTTTGTGATATTTGCACGTGTAATAATATATAGCGTTTTTTTTTTTGCTGAGCTAAGGATTGCAGTGAGCATCAAGTAACGTAAACGAACCTTACCTCTACGATGCTGAACGCGCAGCCTTCATATTTCCCGCCATTCCAAGACATATCTTTAAACGAACCACAAAGGACGCGGATTGTCTCAAGCTGTCCCTACAGCATCTGGGATTGCAAGTCGAGCGTGAAGGGAAAAGCTCAGTGTCCGCGATGGTGCACAAACTGAACGAGAACGACAGCAATCGATGTAGAGCACACATTAAAGAATATTTTCATTCATGAAGGACAGTGAGCAATCCAGCAACTTCGCGGATCATAGATGTGCACGCGAAACCAGTAAGAGTCATGCATGTATTCAAGCTCGACCGGGTTGTTTGCTCCGAGTCATAAAGTCAGTCGTAGAGTCACAGAGCCATATGCGCCGCGTGACGTGCGGAATGGTTCCGTACTGGCTGAGGCAGACTCGGAGCTGGCAATTGAGGGTGGCGTTGAGTTACCCTGACACTGCGCAACGAAAGATTCCGTCGGCTCCAGCAGAAGACGTCTTTCCTTTATGACGATATAACTTCTCTTTGATGAGGAAGAGTCCGAGTAGAGATGTTCAAACATGCTGTTAAAGCTCTGGAATGATTCAGTGTACACACCACTCTGAGCTGGCATTGGAGAACGACGTTGAGTCGCACCGGGCTGCTAAATTAATCCATCTGCTGCAGGAGTCTTTCCGTCATGGCGACACAAGCTCTACGCAAGAAAAATCGAAACAAGGTTCAAGACCAATCCAACGCTGAATCGAGACAAGAGTCCGAGTATATACGTCTAGGTATCACTTGAAAAGTCCGGGAATGGTTGTATGTCAACCGAGCAGGACTTCGGAGTGGCGCTTGAAAACAAAATTGAGTCATCCTCGACACTGCATGAACAGAGTTCCGTCTGTCATATATCCGACGAGGTTTTCTCTGAATAAGCATGATCACGGAATGCCACTGCTATCTCGCAATGCTGTCTCGACTGACGGGATGGAACTTGCGTTCGTTTGCCGCGGTGACTGGTGTGATGACTTCGTTGTCGATAATGTCGTGCACGGAACGGCGCATAACATAGACTGTCGCGTAACCTAGATCGTGCGCGCTACCCTGCACGCGTACGCATATTGGCGCAGCCTCCTCAGGGACAACATTAATCAGCCTTTTTTGTCCATCTTCTTTCTTGGTCAAGAGAGATCGTACAAACGCGGCGCAGTCTACTGCCAGCGCATGGAGCTCTAACCAGAACACTTGGTAACGTTACGAGGTTGTCTGATGACCCAGCTGAGCTACATTACGTGAACTACATGTGTGCTTATTATATAGTGCTTCTCCGCTTAACGTAACACGACTCAGTATATAAAGGATGCGCGGCACATCAGCAACCACGTGCACCTTTCGGCTGAATAATGTTGATGCGTATATGCAACCTATGATCATTCTTTTTCGTCAAACCGCTGCGGCTTGGAGGTACTTACACTTCGATAGAATGATCAACTTCTCTAATTGATCAAATGAATATATTTTTTGAAGTAATCACATTGACTTACCCTGAAATATCGCGATACACAGAGATTTCATGGCTCAAAATGTCGGGTGTGTACTTATATATTGTTACTTTACCGCTATTGACTTACCCTGAAATATCGCGATACACAGAGATTTCATGGCTCAAAATGTCGGGTGTGTACTTATATATTGTTACTTTACCGCTGTTGAATTATAGTCATGTTTTGGCATGAGAATTAGTAAGTAAATGCTTTTTCTCATATACCGTAAGTAAGCAAAAGATTTCGTGAAACACAGGCAGACTCTGTCATTCAGAAGTTAGTACACTTTGCTCAACGTTGCGTCATACAGTGTTTGATGACTGGGAATATAAATGTTTCGATAACGGGGCTTTTAGCTGACCATCTCTCATTCGTAATGAGTTGAATGGACGCTGTGTGATGCACATCTCTCCTATGCATACAACAAATTAAATGAATGCGCTCACCATTTCACTACCTTGTTAAACTGACGCCACCCAAAATCAATTAACTTGAAATAAATCGTGCAAAAGTCCAAGATTGGGGCATCCACGAATGAAAATAAAAAATCATCCGTGGAACTTTGTCAATTTGCGCCATTCGTTTACGAGTCTGTTATTAGATTAGCCAGGAAGGTGCATTGAATTTGCAGCAAATCAATGACTTTTCAACCTACATCTGCAAGAATCTTCTGCGCTAGCATATAGTCAACATAGAAAAAATTCCGTAAAAGTTTCTGTCATCGAACTCTATAGCGTACACTCACTCTATGACAATCTTCCGATTGATTTGATTGATATGTGGGGTTTACCGTCCCAAAACTGCTTTATTGTGAGAGCGCCGTAGTGGAGGACTCCGGAAATTTTGGCCACCTGGGGTATTCAACGTGCACTCAAATCTGAGCACATTGGCCTACAGCATCTTTTCCTCCACAGAAAATGCAGCCGCCGCAGCCGGGATTCGATCCAGAGATCTGCGGGTCACCGGCCGAGTACCTTAGCCACTAGACCACCGTGGCGGGGGACCTATGCCAATCTTCCGGCAAAGCAAAAACAGCAGCAGCAGTTCAACAACTGCTCGGTCACCACTTTCTATAGTCTCGAAATCATTTTACTATTCAGCGTCCATTCTCACCACGAGGAACGCACAGACACACATCGCAGCCGACGTAAAGTTCAACGACTGTATACAAGTTTGCCACATTGTTCCCCACATTACTAGAACACAAGGGGGTAGATTATCCGATTGCCACAATATGCGGAGCATACCTGCCTACAATACACGGCGCAGTCGAAGCTGGAGAAGCGGGTCGCATCGGTCGTCCGTCAGGTGTGTTTGACCAGAAGCGTGCTACACTGAGTGCGCGTGTATAGCTACGCTGACTCCGTGTGTATGCGCTCGGACGGGGTGATCGCTTCATCACGGAGCAAGCTTGCACTCGATGTTTTCAGCGAGAAGTGATCTTTTTTTCATTTCTTTCTTTTTTAATTTTTTTTGCTCAACGTTCTCGATGCACGCGTCTTAATGTAAGCAAGGCATATCACGGAGGCGCGCAAGCGACTTACGGAGGCGGCTCTTGCAACCATTTACATGAGACTTGAATTCCTGCAACCGAACTGGCATGAGACGTGTGTAGTTCAAATGAAGGCTAAGGTGAAAGTCTTATGTCTAGCATAAGTAAAGGAAATCCGTTGTTTTTCGTGACGGTGTGAACTCGGATGATGCCAAAAGTCACGGGACCGGCAGAGCAGTAGCATTGTATGAGAACGTCAAAATGACGTCATAGTGACGTCATTGATGATGGAATGTTCCAACAGCATGCGAGGACGTCACTGGATGACATCGTCACTAGGTTCAACGTGGGGTAATCTCGGAAGCAAGCATAAAGTAGGTATGATGCAGAAACCTTTAGGGGGGGAGGTAATGTAATCGAGCGAGAACACCCCCTTCCCCAATTTTTTAAACGATTGCGTGAATTGTTTTTTTTGTAAGGGGGGGGGCGGCACTCGCCTTTGGCTCTCCTCTTTTTGTCGTTACCACTGGCTAGATGTGTATGTTTGTGTTTACTGAATGCATAATATATTAGTGCTAGTGCAATTCCATCTGAAACATTTGGTAGAAAACTCGCGAATCGTGAAAGAGGCGAGCAGGTGGGGCAATTACTGGTTGCGGCTTGTCGGGCTAACCCCTTCTCTAAAGTAGACTGAAACATAACCTAATTGTATGTAGAACACTCCGTATAAGGCATCCACAACAAAACTCACCTTTCTCGGTTTAATCAGTACCGCTGACGTCTGGGGGCCGTCTGTCCGCACGCCCTCGAAGCAGACGCTCCTCGCCTGCATAGTTCGACAACGCCGTATGTAGACACCACGTCGTTTGTTCAACAGTCAGTCGACACGAAAACTTGCGTATCTATCACAAACGCTTGGGCCTTCACTACGCATCCGTGTGCAGCCGCACGAAGCGAAATAAGCGCCACTTGGTTCGAACGCAACCAGTGACGCGTACCTGGATTGTCTCGACTACGATGCGTACGCAAACGTCAAACGTAGTGTCGCGGCTTTTCACGCACCCTGGCGCCCGAATGCTGAGTCTATTTAACAAAAAATACCAATAACAACACAAAACGCCCCCTGTATTGGCAGTGAGGTCACGTGTGTATATCGTTATTGACCGCTATGCGAGGTGCAAAAGCCTTTTCGTTTGGGTTTCGAGCAATGGGCGGAGCACTCGTTGGTCCCGCAGCCGCCTTTTTTCATTCTTTCCCACGCCCCCGACACACGACCGGGGCTTGATTTCAGGGTTCGCAACCCCAACCCCCCTTTGAAGTAAGAAAAAAAAATTACAGAATGTCACTTTTCGAGGCACGCTAACGATCGGCCTGTGCGTTCCATCATTAACGAGAGAAAGAGGGTGAGAGAGTTAACAAAGCGGCGAATGAAACGATCGCACTGAGGACATTTGAAATAAGTGGTTGTTGCAAACTTGCAGCAACACCTTCACAATTATATGCAAATAGCAGTGTCAGGAAGAAGCAAGACTGGTGTATGTGTGTGTATCAAACTAACATGTTAAGAAGGCGTTGCATAGAGCTGTTACAACGGTGATAGTATTGTATGTATTATGATATACTTCAGCCAATGCCTACCAGCATTGACCCGCTATAGGGTGGCCATGGTGTTCGGCTGCCGTCCCGAACGTCGTCGGATGAATTCCGGCTGCGGCGGCTGCTTTATCGACGGAGGCGAAAATGCTGTAGGCCCGCGTGCTTATGTATACATTTACGCGGGTTAAGCAAGCCCAGGTGGTCGAAATTTTCGGAGCCCTCCACTATACGGCCTCCCTCATAATGGTTTCCTGGTTTGGGGACGTTATTCTCCATCATTTATTATTACTGTAAGCCCACCGGCACTCATCCGATGTCATAGCCGAAATGAGCCATAATTTAGCCATGTTTATCCAGCATTCTTCAGCAATAGCCAGTGTTAGTCTTCATTCAGCCTGCATTCACCTATAGTTACACAAACGTCCCCAATTTCGACGTGTGGTTTATGCTTGCGAAAGGTTGATATAGACCAGAGCTAACACGATAGACGACTCTAACACTGATATAGACGACGCTAACACTAAAGAAAGTCTAGGCTGAACCCGAAGCTTATGTGTGATCGATCCAGTTTTCATTTTTATTTCCTTTAAATTTTGGTAATTAGAGTACTAGAGTTATCAGTAAAGACCAGACGCTTTGCTTACAGAATGGTGCTTTTCTGCGCATTTTTCATGTCAGTTTGTGAAGCATCGTTTTTTTGTTGGCGTTGGGATGGCGATGCCAGTCAGTATAGTGTCAAACTGAGGTGGGTGGTCAATAAAACGACCAAATGAAGGCAATATGGCGTCCGGTATCCCTGTATACATGCCATAGCGGTGGCGCAATACCAGATTCCCAGACAATCGTGTCTGAAAAACGTATTGAAGCCTTCGCGTGCGACGATGTTGTAGATGGATAGGACAACCGAAAATTAGTCCACCTATTTTTGCTTGCTCGCTCGCTTGCTTGCTTGAGACTTACTTTTTGGCTAGCTAAGCTATTGGCCGTGAAACGAGCAGTTAATATTAAAAATTTTTTTAGTTTCGCTAGCTCTGCATATACCAAATTTGGTGTCAGATGACGTGAATAGAAGACAAAGATAAATGACACGTCCAAACATGATAATGATGACATGGAAGTCATCCACGGCTTAAAATACCTCCGTCTCGTAACGTTGTGCTGATTTTAAAGTGACATATCAACCTTCCTCATTCTTGATCCGCATATCAACCATTAACACTATACGTGGAATCTGTCAAATTTTTTCTCACTTTTATTTTTTTTTGCATCGCATGCTGAAATGTTTTTATACCGCACGTGATCGCAACCGTCATATCGTATTCGCTGATCGAGTCTCCGACATCACACCAAATCCTTTGACGCTATCGCTGATGGTTATCGCGATAACACTGCAGAATGAGCGACATTTATGGTCGGTTTGTAGACATTCAAATAAATTAGCTTCTCGTCATCTTCCCTGTGCCGAAATTCGTCGTGGCATTTCTTGCTGGTACGCAGAGATCTTGTAGGACACTTCGTGTCAGCTTCCCGTTCCTATTTCGGCGTCCCTCTTTCCTCTCTCTCTCAGCTTTATGCCCCCCTTTCCATTCCCCCAGCGTAGAGTGGTAGTGGTTAGAATGAAGAGGAAAAAGGCACCTAATTTCTGTCTGCCTTCAGGCGACACGGCGCAGTGCCTTATAGGGGTGGGGGGAAGGGGGGATAAAAAGAATAGAAGGAAAATAGACGGAGAAGAAGACAGCCAAGCGAGAGGAAAAAGAAGGAGATAGGAAAGTGGGGATCCGGACGATGTAGTCCAAGGGCGGGGTGCCACAATGCGAGAGCTACACGGCGTCAGGAGACCGCGGAGGGCGAACCAGTCGGCGGGAGCTTCGCTGGCGTCGGAGATCGCGAGGGCACAACCGTCCAGCTTGAAATCCTGCGAGCGAATCCAGCGTAGAGTAGCAAACCGGGCATGTGCCTGGTTAACCTCCCTGCCTTCTCTCTTGTTAGTCTTGTCCTCCTCCTCCTGAATCGTTCTCACCGTATTTTGATCGCATTACAGCCTGCTGCGGAGGTATACACTCGTTCCGTCAATTGTATATACTGGTCAACAAAAAAGGCTACAGGCAAATGAACGCTGCACTTTCGTTACATTAAATGGGTGGCGCAAGCAACGATGGTGATGTGGTCCAGTTAGCTTGAGTTGGTTATAACGTTCTTATTGTGTAAGTAAATAGCCTAATATTTTCTTTGTCCCTTGTTTCATTGAGGTGGGTCACGTGGTACGTATAAGGGACGGCTGTTACTAGTCCAACCAGGTCAAATCTCATTTTTTTTTACTCTTGAAATGCGTGATTTTTCGCCGTTTCTTTGGTTTTTCTCCACTGTTTTTGGGGACGGCTTTAAGCTCTCCCATAGTAGAGTACCCTGTACTCTAAATCGTTACCCCCTTTTTTCTAATCCCCCCCCCCAGGTTCACTTTTATGCGTAAGCTCCTAATACTCATCCTGAGTGAAGCCTCGGGACGACGATAAGCTCTCCCATAGTATAGTACCTGGTACTCTAAATGGTTACCCACTTTTTCTGAACCTACAGGCTGCTTAGTTTTAGCAAGGGATGGTTTTTAGCTCTCCCGTATATATAGTACAGTAACAAGAACTGTAAATCGTTAACCGCTTTTTCTAAACACACATTGAGGCTCATGAAGTATGCTGAAGCTACTTGTGACCACCAGCCTGGGCCCAGCCAGAGCGTAATTTTTTTTCGATGTGGCCTCATCAAGTGTGAGACCCAAGGGACGGCTTTCAGCTCTGCCATTGTAGAGTGCCTAATACTCTAAATCGTTAACCACCTTTTTTAAACACATTGATTAATCCTATTAGAAGCGTCTGATTGATTTTCGGATACGGCTTTATGCTCTCGCACAGGGAGTACGAAGTGTGTCACATCGTTAAACAATCTTTCTAAACTCATTTTCTCTGCGTTTAACTGGGACGGCGTTCCGCTCTTCCAGCAGTCGGTTGCCTGAAGACAGCTGCAGGCTAATACGTACCCCAACCTCAGTCTTCTGAGTAAAATCTATCCGGGAATATACGGCAACAAATGCCCGCTATACAGAGAACACGCCACACTTTACCACGTGACATGGGCCTGCCAACACACAAATGGAGTGCCAAGAAACTTCACATCAACACCGGATCAGTGGGAGGCTGCGCTGTCCTGCTCTAAGCCTGAAGAACGGCTCAAGCTGATCGACAGAGCTTGCAAGATGGCAAAGACCACAGGGGCCCTGGACAGAGGGCTCCACCTTCACCGGAAACAAAATATTTGTAATAAAATAAAGTTTTGCATTGCCCCGCCGCAGTGGTCTAGTGGCTAAGGTACTCGGCTGCTGACTCGCAGGTCGCGGGCTCAAATCCCGGCTGCGGCGGCTGCATTTCCGGTGGAGGCGGAAATGTCGTATGCCCGTGTGCTCAGATTTGGGTGCACGTTAAAGAACCCCAGGTGGTCAAACTTTCCGGAGTCCTCCACTACGGCTTCTCTCATAATCATATAGTGGTTTTGGAACGTTAAACCCCACAAATCAATCAAATCAAAGTTTTGCATTCATTCATTTGCATTCCGCTCTTCCATATAGAGTATCAAGTACTCTAAATCGCTGAACACGTTTTCTCAAGCGCACGTACCTTTCAACGGGTACAGCTGCGTACACAGTAAACTAGTTTACACCATTAGGAGGGTTTGCCGTGTTTCTAACACCCTTGCACCTTACGAAAAGTGTGCTTTCACGTTTCAAAGCATTCCCACTATAGGGTGTTTCCAGTGGCCTATAAACACCCTTATAAGTGAAAAATACACTCTCGCAGTCAGGAGATATGCAATTACAGATGACATAAGCATAGCAGATGCACGCACGCGCGAGCCGTACTGACAATAAAGAGCACTGTAAAACACCCCGTGGACAGAGTGCTCGCCGTACTCGGCTGCTGACCCAGAGGTCGCGATGGAGACGAAAATGCTGTAGGCCAATGCGCTCAGACTTGGGTGCACGTTAAAGAACTCCAGGTGGTCGAAATTTCCGTAGCCCTCCACTACGGCGTCTCTCATAATCCACGTATCAATCAGAGTGCTCGCCATAGTATCTATTTAAGCCACCATTCGGTGCCACTGGACTGCCTGTCCTGTATAAATGAAAATTGAGAGAGTATGTATATTTGTGGTATCCTTGTAGACAGCCCTAGAAGAGACATACATTTTTGCCTTAAACTAGCCTAAAATACAGTGACTTATCGTCGAGTCCAAGCTATTGTGTGCCACGCACTATTATGGGTCATGGGTGTTTCGATAATACATTACACCATTATCCCCTAAAGGGTGTTTTAGTTAAGACGTCACCTCTCAAAGGATATATAGTTGAGGAGAGAAAGCACCCTAAATTTTGCAATTTTTGCCAAAAGGCTGTTTTACTTGCTTGAAACACACTTGAGGAGAACTGATGCAGAAGTTTTGCACTTTGTCTTTTTTTCGCAATAAGTGGCTTATGGCACACTTATCACGGCTGGAAACCTCATTTGCTCGAGTTCAGGACGGCTACTGATTTAGAAACGTTTTTAGAGCTCATAGTCGTAGTTTCGGTTTCAACGAGCACCAAGATGGGCAGGAGCAGTTCCGGAAGCAAGGTAGACACAGCTAGTCACGTCACCACAAATAGACTGTGACGTGACGCAGTGCGAGAGTATGCGCGAGCTGGCGCCGCACTGACATCCGGCACACGCAAAGCCACAGCGGAGGAAGAAATCGGAGATAGCGCCGGCGCAAGGTCCGTACAAGCAACGGCGCCGTGCTCCCGACCGGGTTGCAGAAATTAGGTGCCTTTTCTCATCTTCTAACCACTACCACCACCACCAACACAAACTGACGTCGGTTTGTTTACATTGCCCCTGTGGTGACGTCTGTGTCGCGAAGGAATCCACATCTCGCTCAGTCGCACGACATGCACATTAAAATGACTTTTAAATGCAAAGCAGCTCTTTGACTAGCCTGTGTAACGCTGTCCATCCGTGTCTCCGTGCTAACGCGCGACACTGCATTCCCCCCACCGCAGTTGTTGGGACGACACCAAGTAGGTGAAACCGCAGCTGGTCGTTGACGTCACTCTCTCTCTCACCGAACACACCTAGATGGTGCTGCTCCTCCACCCACTCGCAACACACTTATCCCTTGCTTCACCCTTTCCACCGCCAGCAACGCCCGACCACACTTCGAGTGGAAACACTCTTTCGGCTCGTTTATTTGCGATGGAACTTACAGAAAACCCAACCCCCCCCCCTCTCTTGTCTTGGCGTTTCAGTGAAACGTTCACTCGGTTAAAAGCTACACCGAGTTTCGCTTCGAACCGCTCTTCAAGCGCCCGCGTCGACGTCCGTTTCAGCCGGGTCAACGGTGTGAGCACCACTGCTGCTTCGCATCCTATAAGGGTTCCCTTCGGGGAGATGGTCCACAATTTTTAGGGGCGAAGCTCCTCAGGCTGTGGGTCGTTCTCTCCTCTGTAGTAGTAGTAGTAATAGAAGTAGTAGTAGTATATGTAGCCACCGCTAGTTTATGAACAGGTCAATAGATTGCGTTGTCTGTATGCCCTCAGAGATTATATCACTAGATGGCGATCGTAGTTGATGGATGGACAGACAGACAGACACAGCCGGGTGGACAAACAAATAGACGTACAAACAGACGAACGGTCAGAGAAATGGATGGACGGATGGACAGACGCACAGACGGACGGAAGCATGCACGAACGGACGGAAGCACGGACGGACAGATGGACGAAAGCACGGACGGGCGGACGCTTCACGCCCTTCACCATCATCCACTCTGTGGATATGCTGTTTTTTTGCTATATGCTCTAGCAATTGCCTTTGGCATTTCGTAGATGTTGTGTACGTCTCTAGATAAATACATGTCGCTCATTATCCCGCCTTCGAGATTCCGCGTCAGTGCTCAATAATGGTGCGGGCCAGTTATTAGTGTACAAGCTCTCCTAAATAGTACAGAGTATCATCATCATTATCAGCCTGACTACGCCTACTGCAGGGCAAAGACCTCTCCCACGACCCATCAATCAACCCGGTCCTGTGCTTTCCGTTGCCACATTATACCTGCAAACATTTTATCTCATGGGTCCACCTAACTTTCTATCTCCCTTTTCTGTGTTTGCCTTTTCTGGCGATCCAGTTATACGGGCCCGGCCCATGTCCATTACTTCTTGATTTCAACAATGATATATATATATATATATATATATATATATATATATATATATATATATATATATATATTCCAGTATATTCCAGGCATTAACAACATAAGAAACACAGTATAATGAATCAGCGCAACAAAAAGTTTGGTAAGTTTACATGAATCGTGACGTGATAAATGTGAGAAAAAGGTGGCATCTCTTTTCACGTGGTCATGATGTCGACAAAGGCAAGTGTCGGCGCCTCAAAGAAGAAACTCTTGTTTGGCCGAAGTTTTGGCTCGTAAACGGAAACTCAGATTACAGCGCTGGTATAGCGGCGAACACAGCGTCGGCCGTCAATCACGTGACATTGGCGCGCGTCGGCATTTAAACATGTGCCCTCGAATGTTCCAGCGTCATCGCTAGCGGCCACGTATGTTTCAGACGAATCTGTAATGTTTGCGCTGTGCGCGTAATTTTGAAATGTGCATTGTGATCTGCTACAATGGTGAAGCTTCTAGAACTCCCGAGTCGCGGTTCGCGCTGACCGTCACTGAGAATCTTTGTGGGCGTAAACCGAATACAGCAAGAGTGAAAATGGGACGTGGCAGTATATGTGCAGAAAATTGAACATGTTACAGGGTTTGACAACCAGCGGCCCACGTGGCAGTATCCAGGATGACGCCATAACGCCCACCCCTTCCCGAGTTACTCCCTCTCGGAGAGAGAGAAGTGGTTATAAGAGGGAAAAGAAGAGAAAAGTGAGCCCCGTAACTGTCTGCATCAGGGTGCGACACCTCAACAGTAGCTCACAAGGGATGGGGGGAGGAGGGATTAAAGGATTGGATTAAAGGTTTAGAGAGAGAGAGATATGCACTGGGACAGCGAGCGAGAACATATCGAGGAGATAGGAAAGATAGAAACACAGTCACAGGAGTCCGAAGACGGGGCACCACTTGCGAGAGCTCTTGTCGGCGTCAGGAGATGGCGTAGGGCGAGCCCAGTAGGTCAGAGCTACGCTGTCGTCGGAGATTGCGAGGGCACGAGCGGTCAGCACGGAATCCAGCAAGCGAGAGCCCCTCTCGGAAGGCCGACACAACAGTTTTGATCTCCAATGAAATTTGAACGTGGTAGCATCAAATAGCTCGTTTCGCAGAAATTCTGCTGTGGGTGTCAGAGTCGATGTCGTTAATTATGAGCAAAATATGATCTTGTCCGTGAGGGAAAAATTCTGATGCAAATAAAAATAAATAATAAAAAACTTCGGTTTGAGAGAGAATTTAATCCAGACCGTATACGCTTGGCAAGCAGATGTTCTACAACAGGGTGTCTGCAACAGGCTGTCTGCAACAGGGTGTCTGTTCTTTTTTCGTAAAAACAATACAGGAATGGAACCGTCTACCGGATAATCTCGTCAATGAAACTGATAATGAATCATTTTTTTCTTCATTGTAACAACTCCTACAATATCACTGCCACTAAGAATGGCAGTGATAAGTCAGATAAGTGAATGGCAGTCTTGAAGCGTGTGCGTGTTTTCAAATGCATGACTGTGACGTTGTTTTCCCTCAGCAATATTCGAGTGCTTTTTTTTCTCTTAAAATATTTTGAGTGCTGTTTTATTTGTTGAATCTATTGTTTTGATTGAAAACTATGTAGTTAAATTATTATGTGTACCTCCCCTACGTAATGCCTCACGGCAATGTAGGTGAAATGTAAATAAATAAATAAATAAACAGAGCCACGTCGTTGCTTGAAACTGCTTCAAAAACACACAAACACACGCACACTGTATGAATGTGGTGTAGTGGTGTGGTTTTCCACAACGCATGCATAGCATTGCGTGGCAAAAGAGTGATTTTTGTAGTTGCTATCACAAGAACCCGTCACAGCAGACCACGTCATCTATATTGTTCATTCGTGCCCGCAGTGGTCTTGCTTATTTGTCCTAATAGGTTATAGAAGGTGACGACCAGCAGTGAACGGAGAGTGGCTAGCACAGGCTTTGGGGGTGGGGGGGAGGTTGATCACCCCTATAGCGCCCCCCCCCCCCTCTGGATCCGCCACTGTTCCGTCCATTCTGTGTTTTCTGCGCTATAGCGTGCCGGAGTTGTGTACAAACAAGCCTAACTCGCCACTTTAATGAGGCATGCACCAAGCACCAAATCAAGGCTAGCAATTGAGAAGGCGATGCGTTCTGGACCCAGTTACGCTATCGCGTTATCTACACTCTTGAAGGTGAAGTTCAAGCGTTCTCTAAGTCTTTTGCTTGTAATTTAAGTTTGGAAATAGCAATCTTGTGAAATGCGCGTTGAAAATAAACATGATTCCTACACTGCAGTTCTATAGATCATAGTTAATTTTATCTCACCAGGGGGGGGGGGGCAAGTGAGGAGGAGGTGGCACACCAGACCCGTGCCCCCCTGTTACTCGAGCCCATCTGCCTGCCCGGCCCTCACTTCTGATAAAAGGCGTGCCCCCCCCCCCCCCGCACACACACAAAAATTAACCTACGCCCCTGTTCCCCCTTGATTAGTCGTGCCTCGTGCCACTTTCGCCCTCTAAACTTCATGCAACTCGGCCCTAGGCCTGAAAAGGTTGGCAGCCCCTAGCATAGAAAAAAGCGTACTTTATAATCGCAAGATGACGAGATACTAGCAAATGACGTATTATGTTCAAGGAAACGTTTATTTAGGATGCAGTTAATCGCGACAACCCAAACACGTGGACCAAAAAAAGTGATAAACCCGCACTAACAATAAACACTCAGCGCCATTCACGGATGTTTTCCTAAATAAAAAAAACTGCAGACGACCCTATAATCCTCAAAATTGACGTCCGGCATTTGCAGCTCCGTGTGCCTGGTTAACTCCGTTTTGTCGTGCTCCCGAAGCTAATCTCAGAGGCCACGCAGACAGAGGCGTGTGGTTGAGATCTGCTACGCCAGGTGCCGCAATGTTTCCGGCGTCGCTAGGAAGCCATTTAGTGCGGGCAGTCTGCGTTAACGGTGCGCACATTGAGGCTTCCTTAAGCGTCGCACAAAGTAACAGTCTGCTCTTGCAACGAACTGATTCAGTTATTTTGCATCAAGTACCTTTGTCATGATCTCACCAGAGAAGGATTGGCCACCCTGGTGCACTATCTGGCCACCCCCTCCCGTAGGCATTCGTCAATTAACTCACGGCCCTCAGTCCCCACCAGCTGCGGAGCAACTGACCACGGCGGCGGTCAGATCTGCAAAGCAGCAGAGGGTGCTAGGAATCTCTGGATACGGACAGGCCACCATTGGAACTTGAACTTAGCAACGTTTAACGTTAGAACATTATCTAGTGAGGGAAGTCTAGCTGTATTATTCGAGAAGCTAGAAGGCATTAAATGGGATATAATAGGGCTGAGTGAGGTTAGGAGGACAGATGAGGCCTATACTGGGCTACAGAATGGGCACGACATTTGCTGTCGGGGCTTGGCAGACAGAAGGGAACAGGAAGTAGGGTTCCTAATTCACAGAAACATAGCTGGCAACATAGAGGATTACTATAGCATTAATGAAAGGGTGGTAGGTATTGTAATTAAACTGAATAAAAGATACAAAATGAAGGTAGTACAGGCTTACGCGCCTACATCCAGCCATGATGACGCTTCAGTTGAAAGCTTCTATGAAGACGTGGAATCGGCAATGAGTAAGGTGAAAACACAGTATACTATAGTAATGGGCGACTTTAATGCAAAGGTAGGGAAGAAGCAGGCTGGAGACCAGGCAGTAGGAGATTATGGCATCGGCACTAGAAACGCCAGAGGAGAGCTACTAGTATATTCGCAGAACGCAATAATCTGCGTATTTTGAATACCTTCTACCGAAAACGAGAAAACCGCAAGTGGACATGGAGGAGCCCCAATGGCGTAAATAAGAACGAAATAGACTTTATAATGACTGCACACCCAGGAGTCGTGCAGGATGTGGAAGTGGTTGGCAAGGTAAGATGCAGTGACCATAGAATGGTACGGGCTCGAATCCGCCTAGACTTGAAGAAGGAACGACAGAAACTGATACGCAAGAAGCCAATCAATGAGCTAGCACTGAGAGGGAAAGTACAGGAATTCAGAGTGTCACTGCAGAACAGGTACTCTGCTCTTAGCGAGGAAACAACCTTAGCGTAGATACAATGAATGATAATCTGACGAGTATCATCACGGAGTGTGCAGTGGAAGTTGGAGGCAGGGTAGCTAGACAGGACACCGGCAAGCTTTCCTAGGAAACGAAGAACCTAATTAAGAAGCGTCAAATCATGAAAGTGTCGAGTACAACAGACAAAATAGAACTGGCAGAGCATTCGAAGTTGATTAATAGACGTAAAGTATGCGATGTAAGAAGGTATAACATGGAGAGAATTGAGCACGCTCTGAAAAACGGAGGAAGCGTCAAAGCAGTGAAGAGGTTAACTTGGGATAGGCAAAAGGCGGATGTATGCACTAAGGGACAAAGAAGGCAAAATAACTACCAACATGGATAGGATAGTTAAAATAGCGGAGGAGTTTTACAGAGATCTGTACAGTAGCCGAGACAACCACGACCTTAATACTATAAGAACTAGCAGTAACCCAGACGACACCCCACCGGTAATGATAGAAGAAGTCAGAAAAGCTTTGGAGAGCACGCACAGAGGCAAAGCTGCTGGTGAGGATCAAGTAACATCAGATCTGCTGAAAGATGGAGGACAGATTGTGTTAGAAAAACTAGCCACTCTATTTACGAGGTGTCTCCTGACGGGAAAAGTACCAGAGTCTTGGAAGAACGCTAACATCATCTTAATACATAAGAAAGGAGATGACAAGGACTTGAAGAATTACAGGCCGATCAGCTTGCTCTCTGTAGTATACAAGCTATTTACAAAGGTAATTGCTAGCAGAGTAAAGAAAACATTAGAATTCAATCAACCAAAGGAACAAGCAGGATTTAGAACAGGCTACTCAACAATTGACCACATTCATACTATCAATCAGGTAATAGAGAAATGCTCAGAGTATAACCAACCACTATACATAGCCTTCATAGATTACGAGAAGGCGTTTGATTCAGTAGAAATATCAGCCGTCATGCAGACACTGCGGAATCAGGGCGTAGATGAAATATATATAAACATTCTGGAAGAAATCTACAGGGGATCAACTGCTACCATAGTGCTTCATAAAGAAAGCAACAGAATACCAATAAAGAAGGGTGTAAGGCAGGGGGACACAATCTCCCCAATGCTATTCACTGCGTGCTTACAGGACGTTTTCAGAAGCCTAGAATGGGAACAGTTTGGGATAAGAGTTAATGGAGAGTACCTCAGTAACCCGCGCTTCGCCGATGACATTGCATTGCTGAGTAACTCAGGGGACGAACTGCAACTAATGATTACGGAGTTAGACAAGGAGAGCAGAAAGGTGGGTCTTAAAATTAATCTGCAGAAAACGAAAGTAATGTACAACAACCTCGGAAAGGAGCAGCGCTTTGCGATAGGTAATAGTGCACTTGAAGTTGTAAAAGACTATGTCTACTTAGGGCAGGTAATAACCGCAGAGCCTAACCACGAGATTGAAGTAGCTAGAAGAATAAGAATGGGGTGGAGCACATTCGGCAGGCACTCTCAAATTATGACAAGTAGATTGCCACTGTCCCTCAAGAGGAAGGTATATAACAGCTGTATCTTGCCGGTACTTAGCTACGGAGCAGAAACCTGGAGACTCACAAAGAGGGTTCAACTTAAATTGAGGACGACGCAGCGAGCAATGGAAAGAACAATGGTAGGTGTAACCTTAAGAGACAAGAAGAGAGCAGAGTGGATTAGGGGACAAACGGGAGTTAAGGATATCACAGCAGCAATAAAGAAGAGGAAATGGACATGGGCCGGGCATGTAGCACGTAGACAGGATAACCGCTGGTCATTAAGGGTCACCGACTGGATTCCCAGAGAAGGGAAGCGGGGTAGGGGGAGACAGAAGGTTAGGTGGGCAGATGAGATTAAGAAATTTGCGGGTATAAATTGGCAACAGCAAGCACAGGACCGGGTTAACTGGCGGAACATGGGAGAGGCCTTTGTCCTGCAGTGGACGTAGACAGGCTGATGATGATGATGACCTTTGTCATGTAATATTGAATTTGACCGATCACGTCGAGGTAATTTGTATGGCGCGTCTTCTCAGAGTGAGCGATTCGTCACCCACTCTCTGAATAGTGCTTTCTAAACGGACTGTCTCTCTTTCGCGATAAAGATGTCAGAGGTTTCTCAGCTCTCCGTTCCACATTTTTTGTTGAGCCAGCGCTCTTTCGAACACGAAGCAATGGGTTCGACAATTGCTACCCTTCCGTAATATGCGGCCATCTGTAGCAACGAAACACCACTCTCCACACTCCTTCCTCGATCTAAGGCGGAGAAAATGGAGCACCCGAAGGACGTGGCGTAAGCGAGAACAGAAGGACGATAGGAAAAAGCGGGTTGGTGTGTGTCGGGGGGATAGAGTGGAGGGCGGAGGTTCTTGTTTTTCGAAACCCCAGCTCGAGAGAAAACGCGGTGGGCGTGTCAAACAAGCCCGGCTGCTGCACAGCCCCCCGCTGCGAAAGGAACCAACTGCGAAGCAACGAGAGGTTCTTCCAACAAGTGGCGGCACGCAGCGAGTTCGTATCTGCGGCTCGGAATAAGCGGCATGCGCCATACGCGCGCACAGGCACGCTCCCTAACGGCATCTGCGTTACTTTGCTTTAGCTTTGTTTTGCTCTGAGCGCTCAAGAGGCCACGGGGGCGCAACGGGTGTTTTCGCCGAAAGCGATTTGCGCTTGCGAAGGACTCGAAACACATGTGGCTAACGGGGTGACTGCTTGGTTGGGAAAAAGTGATTTCTCTTGCTTTGTTTCTCGGCACTGTATGTGTCGATGCGTGGGGCAGTGCGGGGCGGCGCCTCTGTGAATATCGGGGCAGCTAGGAGAGAGAGAGAAAGAGGGAGAGGGAAACGACCTTGAAGTATGCGGTAGGAAGAGCAAGAATTCCGCTGGCCCCGTGCGGAAGCTGCAGCAGAGGAATTTTGTTTTAAAAAGAATGGTTGGAACTCCAGTGAAAAGGGTTAACTTGTGGAGTTCATTACTGCTCTCCTTACACGACTGTTCTAAGCGACGTGAATTGCGCGAGCCCTTGACTACAAGCGTATAATCATTGATGACTCTGATGTCAGTCAACGCATTGCAGACATTTGCAGATAAACATATAAATGGTTGAAGTGTTCAGAAACAGTGTTCTGAAGTAAGGTTCATTCAGTCATTATTCGCATATGCTGCAGCCCTGCTTAGGGGTATATCGGGAAAGAAAGGGTGATGTAATGTTGGCAAGACAACAAAAACTGCGAGAAAATGTTACGTCGGTAAAACGAATTCGCACACAAGAAAAAAAATAACAAAAATGAAGTAGTTCACACGTCAGTAACATGGCACTCAATTACAACTATAAAACCTTTTAGCGGAAAGGAGCAAATATTACCAGGAAGCGAAGTCCAAAGCGCTGCTGCACGTAGAAAAAAGCGAGAAAATGTTATGTCGGTAAAACAAATACGCACACAGGAAACAAAATAACAAAATGAAGTAGTTCACACGTCAGTAACATGGCACTCAATTGCAACTATAAAACCTTTTAGCGGAAAGGAGCAAATATTACCAGGAAGCGAAGTCCAAAGCGCCGCTGCACGTAGAAAAAAAAACCGGCATTTAAATGTTTAAGTGTGAGCAAAACAAAAGGTGATACGTCCAAGGCGTGCGAACTACGGGAAAAGCTTTTGTAAGTAAATGTAATTAGGTTGCTGTGAGGATGGAGAAGGTTTTGATTTTACAAAATTTAGTCTTCTTTTCGAAACAAAGATCATTGAGCCGGACTTGCTCGAAGGAGTGCGGTGCGGGGATAGTCAGTGAGACATTGTGAACTTCAACTGTACGTACGCCTTAAAATAGGACTCACGAGAGAAGTGGTCTTTTCCACATCTTTCTTGTGACCTGCATCTAAGGCGTAGTTCTATAGTTTTACCCACTTCATTTATTACCTGCAGTCCTTTTGTGATGCTGCGTTACTTCGGGTGGCCTCGCTATACTACCCGCTTTGTTCAGTATAACACGACTCTAAAAACATGCACCATGAGCGCCCGATATGTGATTGATAGGATCACGCTCTTTCGACACCATTAACGACATACTTGACCACGAACAATAACACGCCAATAAAACAGTACAGGTTTTTTTTCTGCGTTTCTCACGTTTGAAACAAAAAGCATGACACCTAATGCATGCGTGTGACCTATACCGCCTAGACATGCGCAGCCAATCCGAGTCGAAGCCCCGAGCCAATTCGGCGTGTCGTGCAACCATCGGTCACGCTTAGCAAATGGACCTTTTGACGCTTTATGGAAAGACCGAACGCGGCGCAATAAAGCGTGGCACGGCACGCACATTTCGCACGCCCCCGCCGAAGGTGTGTGCGACGGGTAAGGTGGAAACGGAAGTAAGCATGTGGAAAGTGAGGGGAAGCACGTTGTGTCCATGGCCATAGTAAGACCAGAAGCAGCCAAACCGGAACTTCCGGTCAGCCCGCGCTCGGCTTCGTGCGTCAACAGGCGTGAGAGTGCGGGAAAGTTACTTTCACTTATACCGAGCCTCGTTTGTGCAGAGCGTGGCGTTTGTGTCGCGATTTCAACTTATATTTTGTTTCTTGTTTGTTGCACTATAGCCACAGCCTGTAGCTCGATTGCTCCACTTCACGCGAGTGTTATAATAACGCGATACTCCTTCGTGTGTGCATATTTGCGAACGCTCGTGCGCGCCTGAGGATCTGTATGCCACAGGCGCGACGCACCTATTGTATTCGTGCGAGTCGCAGTTTGGGAGATACCACGTTTGTTCGGTCGCTAGGTGCTGTGGTCAATGCAGAAATAGTTCCAAGACTTGTGATGATAAACGAGTTCATGAGGTATAGAGGCGCGGTAGGGCCAAGACAAAGCGGTCTGCTTCTGCATTGGGGGTGAGGTGCACTAAATACATCATTGTCTGCTGTGACAAAAGTTTAGAACATTGTACACAATTTGTGCCCCCATTCTCCCCTTGAATCTTAACCATGCTTGAGTTAGTGGAGGGTGGCACGCTTTCTCTTGCCTCTTCTTCCTCGCAATAGACGCCTCTGCTTAAAACTATATTAATTAACAAAACAGAGAGTACGCACATCCAATATGCAGAACGCACAGCCTCCGGCCTGAATCGTTTTACTGTTTTATATAAGCTAAATATTATTGACTTCTTTCAAAATTATATATAAATACCAAAATACCAGTGAGGATAATGGGAAAATGAAGGTATGCTGTTCTGAGGATTAATATTTCGGGAGGGGTTTGTGACACCGAAACTCCCCCTCCCCCTTCCAACCATGTGCCCCAGCTATACAGTCGAATGCGTGGGTAACATTATTCAATAGATTGCTACTCGATCCTTGCTGCCGTGCTCAAATGTCGATGGAGGTGAAAGGGTAAGAGCCTACGTACTTTCCGATCCCTGTGCGTCTCTGTGCTTGTTAAGAAAAATAAAAACAGATGGTCAAATTTTTCCGGAGTCCTCCTCTACTGCGTGCCTTCATATCACGGCTTTTGGGCGTACAACCCCAGATATTATTATTTTAAAGGGGCCCTGCTACACTTATTGAGCATGGTCAGAAAACGCTACCGATCGGTAGTCGAGGCTACCGAGAATACGCGAGCCCATAGTAATAGCTCAGCACGTGTCCTGGAATTCACATTACATTACCAAAGATAGCTTTAAATTGCTTTCTCTTCTCTCAAAAAAAAGGCGAAATATGCCCAAAAACTACACGTTAATTACCCATCTATCAGCCATTGGCTGATTTGAACATGGCGCGCTTGCTCGTTACAGAGATCGCCGCGGGAGGCCGCGACTTGACCACGCATGCGCGCGCAATCACACCGACAAAGCCGCGCATTCGAAGAAAAAAAAGAAAAAAAGTGCACAAGGCCACGAGGCGCGTGTGACGTTTTTCTGTAGCCCTGCCATTACTCTCTACTTAGCTTCCAGCGCTTTCGACGGGACGAGAAAAGAGAGAACGCAATTGCAGCATGCGGCAAACCTTTGCGTCTCAACTCGCACTGGACGAATTCTCAAAATTTTTGCGGCATTGAATTCGTGAGGCAATAAGCTTTTCCAGTTAATTAATTCCGTGGTTACTTGAACAAGTGTTTCGGGGCCCCTTTTAGACTACACAGTATGCTTCAATGCATTCACCGGTGGTATGGCGGACAAAGCGAATAGTGGCACAAAGTATGTCGCGGAGTGGCACGAATTGTATCGACGAAATTGCGGCAATAGCCGCAACCTCGGCGGCTTTTAACGTGCCTCCTTATCGAAAAAACGATGGCCCACGTGCGCACGGTATGGAGGTGTACCGTGCACTTCATGCATTGCGGCGCCCCGAACCGGAACTGCATCGCGTGAAACAAACCAACCGGAACGTGCATATAATGGTGTCGCTGCCTCCGAAAGTTTCGACCTTTCTTCCCCCTCCCTGTTTTTTTTCATTATTGTAATTTTTGGTCTCTTGTTTTTGCACTCATAGGCGACAAAGACGGCAGGAATTGTGCGACGTCAGTTCGACAGGTTGGCAAAACCTGTGGAACTCACTCACACTCATCCATGAAATACAGCAGTCGGTGCTTTGAACTCACTCGGACTGATCACACTCAGGAAAATTCTCTTCAAACGAACTCAGTAAGACTGATTCACCCAAATGTTACTCACCCGGACTGACTCAGACTCACACTCATAACTCGACCTGATTCCCAGTGAGTTGACTCATCAGTGCGTTAGTCTAGAATTAGCTCTCTCGACCGAGGTGTAAGCGCTCTTTAACACCAATATCCATAGTAACCGGTGCTCTAATTGGCAGCATTTCATACAGTACCTTATATTAGGAGTTATTAGTGCTCGCAAACCAATTAGGTCATCTATATAGGCACATATGACTAGACAAAGTACATTTATCAAGAACTTCTCTGGAAGACATGGAAAGCGGGACGTGAAGGCACACCTCTACATAGTTGACGCCTCTGATCAATAAATATAGAAATGATGTATGAACAAAACTGCTTTGTAATGCGTGTGATTACACGTGAGTGTAAATCTTAATCCAGGTAAGGCTGATAGTAATGCTGAAGATAAGACCGTAGGTCGGAAAAGGAAAGTGGAATTTACTCAGACCCACTCAAGAAATACACCTTGGGCTGCGCACCATGGACTCACTCGGAGTCAGGCTGACGAAAACTTTACCTGGCCAGACTTACTCGAACTCACAGTCACGAAATATTTCTTTGACTTGACTCATTCCCCATCACATAACAACTAGTAACGGGACTGAAATCTCCTAGCGTCACTTAACAAGTAGTCACGTGACTAGAAACGGCGTAACGTCATGTAATAGCTGACTAAATTGGTGTGACATCGCGAAATAGCTACTCACATAACGAAAATCACGTAAAGTCTGGCTATTTGATTATAATCACGTAACAACATTCGCGTTACCAATGTTACCCAGTATCACGTAAGTATAGTAGCGCGACTAGAATCACGTAACGTTGCGTAGTGTACTCGCATAACTGAAAATCATGTAACGCCACGCAACATCTGGTCACATGGCTGAAAATGACGTAATGCTTAGTCAGTTCATTAAAATCACATCGCGTGACACGTAGTCACATGACGTGTCTATAGCCATACTTATTGCTACTTGCAAAAACTTCGCATCTCTAGCTAAAGCTTTGCATTGCTCAGCGAAACTCAGCATGGTTCAAGCCTTGCGGCACTATAAAATGCAAGCTGCACACTTTTTTACGTGGCAGCAGTTATAAGCCTATCACACAGTTTTCTGGTCAAGCCACAAAGAAAACGATGTCCTCAATGGATCGAAAGTGAAAAGAAAGAGATGACGGGATTCTCACAAAGGCCTTCTATTGCGTACCGGCATTCCTAGGTCACGGGACTCGAATCCCGGCAATGATAACCGCATTTTCGATGTCGGTGAAAATGCTCAAGGCTCGTGTACTTAGATTCAGGTACACGTTAAGAAAACCCACATGCTCTAAATTTCTAGAGCCCTCACAACGGCGGTCTCATAATTATATTGTGGTTTTTGTACGCTAACCCACATCAATAACTATTTTGCTGACCGGCTTTCTGACGTAAAGGCAAAAGAAAAAAGTGGCGGAGAAGCAAACTGGCCTGCCTCCCGCTGGCGTAACTGACGCGCTTCTGGTGCGATCTATATGGTATACGGACTGCTCGAATAATAATTATCCGGAATAATACGTATACTATATGCGCCTTTAACCCCACTGGTGAGTTCATCATTGCTGAAGCGTCTTTTCGGATGCCTCCTGCATGCAGGGTTGCGCTGAACCTTGTAGTAACTTTCAAGCATTCTTATTCCGATGCAACAAAAATCTATTTGTTCGTAAAACCCTATACGTGCGCGTTACTGTGATTTCTTTAACGAAATATTGTGATTATGCTGGCGTCGCAAGAAAAATAAAGACGTTTGGTTAGACGTCAGCCTTTAACATACAAACCCCTGTGCGAACTATATATGTATCGCTTCAGTACACAAATTTATTTTCGAATATGGTGGGCCCATCAGAAACTCTGCAGGGCTCCTGTTGGAATCCATATAGATGTTCTACTGCCGAGGCTGTGCTGTCAGGCTTTGTACTCCCGCGCACAGCCAAGCATGGTGGCGTGTTTGTTTTTTTTGCGTGTGAAAAAGTATACACTTTAATTAGAATGAGATGCCAGCACATAGAATCAAGCTGCCATCTCGTTCAGTCACTGCCTCTTGGGTTAACACACGAGATCCGCGAGGTCGTAGACTTTGTCCCCATCGACGCCAAGTTCTTATTTTTTTTGTCCTGTCTCGCTTCCGTTTTTCTGATAAGTACCTTATTTTTCTTTAATTTTAAAACTGCAAACGTCCTTCCACATTATTTTGTTGGCTTCGTTATGTGTTGCCTTCACGTATCTGCACGTTCCTAAATTGACCTCTCACGTAAAAACGGAAATATTAGCTTCACATATTGAAAAGAAGGGCGGACAGGCGAGAAAAAGGCGCAGATCGAACCGACAATCTCTTGACTGCAGCCTTTTGGAGCCATAAGCGTTTCGATTTCCTGCAGCGTTGTTTTCCCGACCCTTAAATCAGTTCATACCCCCATCAATCTTTACCAGCGACATCTCGCGTGTCCTTGAACTCTATTTGCGAGTCTTCGCGGTATCTTTAACCCCATATAAGCCACTCTTGAAACCTTGCACCAGCCCAGCGCATGCATGCATCGCGACAACCCTATCAGCCAATCGTGCAATGCGCGTACCCCTTTTATGGTCACAGGATGCGCGCGTATCGCCGTGTCTACAAGAAGGATATGCGCCTGGTTTCAAACGGTACACGCCTGGCTTCAAACGTTCCAAGCGCCCTCTCCCAAACTTGGCTTCGAAACCGGCAAGAACTGGTAAGCAGCACTTGACAACCAACCAGGCCGTCAGCAGCGGTATACGTGCATGCGCTCTTCTTGCGGAGCTTTCGAACGCGTGGCCTCTCTCGGCTATCTACGACCCAGCTACGGATACGTCTTGATTAGGGCAACGGGCTCTCTTGTCGCCGGCCTGGTGGCGTCTTGTTTGTTCGAACGGCTCACATACGCTGCAATAGCGGGTTGCCACTTCGGGAATACGCCATCTTATCGCGGCGTCCGGCCTCCTGGTATGCACTGCGGGACCCGCGCGCAGCTGTAAACACGTC
Organism: Rhipicephalus annulatus; assembly: GCA_013436015.1. Classification (NCBI taxonomy): domain Eukaryota; kingdom Metazoa; phylum Arthropoda; class Arachnida; order Ixodida; family Ixodidae; genus Rhipicephalus; species Rhipicephalus annulatus. The sequence continues at coordinate 200,308 of WOVY01009992.1, forward strand.
CCTTATCTATCGGTCTCAGTGGAAGAGTTAAACAAGACCATGCCCGCTGTCGTCAGCGTCCGTTCGAAAGGTCAGTGTGCCGATCGCCAGAAGGAGAAGAAGCGATAGGGGCGTTTGTCCGAGTTGCCGCTTTTCCCGAAGGGTTGCGAGCGGAGGGTATGCAAAAGCACCCTCGAAAACTGCGAGTCGGTGGTGAAGAGAGAAGGAGCGGGGCCTTTCGGAGTTGAGCATGCAGCTAGGTTGAGATGTAAAGGATAACTAAATGGCAAGAGCAAAAAAACGTTAGCGAATATAGTTGGCTTAATTAATCGGATGCCCAGTTATGTTGTTAGGTTTGAACACACGTTGTAAGCGTTATGAACACCCGTTCTCAGCGTGTCTGCTTCACAACCCCAGTCAACAAAACTTAAGTAACAATGCGCTTCTATTTTCCGCCACGAACAAGAGACCCAGCGAAATGGCCGCCTGCACGACCAGTCGACGCTGTTCTTCCTCCTCAGCGACGATACAGTCAAGCCATGTGGTGACGGAAAGGGAAGGGGGAGGGTAGGAGCTGAATTGTAGAGCAATTGCTGAAAACCCGCCGAATCCCTGGACGGTCTAAGAAAACTGGCTCAGGATGTTGCTGAAATCGAAATGTTCCAGTCATATGTCAACGCGAGCTATGAAGCTTTGGAAGCTCGTGCATGTTCTCTGGAATCATCATCGTCGTATAGTGATGCGCAGATTTCTGGGCTGTCCAGTGAGCCAGGGCTATCGCTGAGGACATGCACGATGCTCCGCGCACGACGGCTCTTGGAGGCCTAGTCCAGGGCAGTGATCCTCGTTGGATCCGTAATAAGTTTATTACCTACCTACCTACCTACCTACCTACCTACCTACCTACCTACCTACCTACCTACCTACCTACCCACCTACCTACCTGTATACCTACCCACCTACCTGTATACCTACTTACCTATCTACCAACCTACCTATACGTACCTACCTACCTACCTACCTACCTACTTACCTACCTACCTACCTACCTACCTACCTATCTACCTACCTACCTACCTACCTACCTACCTACCTACCTACCTACCTACCTACCTACCTACCCACCTACCTACCTGTATACCTACCCACCTACCTGTATACCTACTTACCTATCTACCAACCTACCTATACGTACCTACCTACCTACCTACCTACCTACCTACTTACCTACCTACCTACCTACCTACCTACCTACCTACCTACCTACCTACCTACCTACCTACCTACCTACCTACCTACCTACCTACCTACCTACCTACCTACCCACCTACCTACCTGTATACCTACCCACCTACCCACCTACCTGTATACCTACTTACCTATCTACCAACCTACCTATACGTACCTACCTACCTACCTACCTACCTACTTACCTACCTACCTACCTACCTACCTACCTACCTACCTACCTACCTACCTACCTACCTACCTACCTACCTACCTACCTACCTACCTACCTACCCACCTACCTACCTGTATACCTACCCACCTACCCACCTACCTGTATACCTACTTACCTATCTACCAACCTACCTATACGTACCTACCTACCTACCTACCTACCTACCTACCTACCTACCTACCTACCTATACATGCGTGCTCAAATCCAACAGTGATATTGTGCCATATCAACTCTCTTTAGCAAAACTGACCTCTAACAAATCAAATTCCGTTAAAAACTATGAAATCCTTTATGATCTCAGTGAAGGGCCTATAGCAATAACCGTGAGGAACTTTCCGCCAAAGTTTTTAAGAGATTGCGTGACACTATTATGGTTGCATGCCCGCGCTTACAAAGGCGTCATACACTCGGCAGCAATGATAGAGGCCGTTCACTTCATGTTATCACGAATCTTCTTGATTTTTAGGGTAAAGTTGTGTTGAAAAATTGTTACAAACTTGAAAACACTGGCATCCGGGTTTCAGAAGAATTCTTTCCTATGGCTTGTAACATTCTCAACATTCTCTGGGAGGCATCCACCTGTTATACGGACAATGGCTCATCTGTACAGCTAGCTCCGTTTTGATTATGTATTCACTGACAAGGTGCGATATGACTTGGATAGTTCATCCAACACTCTCGTCAAGTTATCAGCTGACTTAGCCCCGCCGCGGCAGTCTAGTGGCTGAGGCACTCGGCTGCTGACCCGCAGGTCGCGGAATCGAATCTTGCTGCGGCGGTTGCATTTTAGATGGAGACTAAAATGCTGTAGGCTCGTGTGCTAAGATTTGGGTGCACATTGAAGAACCCCAAGGGGTTGAAATTTTCGGAGTCCTCCAATACGACGTCTCTCTTAATATTAGGGTGGTTTTGGGACGTTACACCCCACATATTAAAGAAAACGATTATTAACAGCTGGCTTAACTGTATCCGCCGATTCAACTTATGAAGCATCATCTTCCTGACATAGTGAAACCTGCAATAAAATTTTCATGTTAAATATCAATGCCTCAAATGTTGTCGGCAATCGCTCCAATTTTTTTTCCCATGTACCCCTGCCCCCTTTTGACTACTTTTGTTATTTCTTTACCTAAAGCGGTAAATTTTGAGGAGTTGTTCGTGGCGGCGTCTCTCATACCATATCTCATTTTTTCGATGTTAAACCCTCCCAATTATTGTTAATTCTTAAGCACAATCAATTCGAATTATTCTGACAATATTAATGTGACATCGCAAACTTTGCGCTCCCGCCATTCTGGTGCTCCAACGTGCCATCTATTGACGGCATCAGGAACTTTGAAGAAAAAAAGCTCGTTAATGAAGGGTGAGCTCTCATCGGTTCCACACGTACGGCGAAATGCGCTTCTACACGCCTGTCAGAGCGCATGTATCCGTGGAGTTGTGCGCCTGGCAGTCGCCTGAGGTAAAAAGCGCACCTTGTGACACGTATCGCGTGCGTTATGCAAGCTGAACTTGTTACAGCCTCAGTCTTTGAGGAGAACCCGGCGTTTCGGGACTCGTTCAGTCAATTCCTCATGCAGTGTTCTATTGGTCACGGAAACAACGTGGCTTCTCCTGATAATTGATTGATATGTAGAGTTTAATGTCCCAAAACCACCATATGATTATGAGAGACGCCGTAGAGGAGGGCTCCGGAAGTTTAGACCACCTGGGGTTCTTTCACGTGCACTGAACTGAGCACATGGGCCTACAACGTTTCCGCCTCTATCAAAAAATGCAGCCGCCGCAGTAGGGATTTGATTCCGCGACCTGCGGGTCAGCAGCCGAATACCCTTGCCACTCGACCACCGCGGCGGGGCGTGGCTTCTCCTCCAACCTCGGCTTCTCTTTTTAAGGAGCGAACCTGCTTATTCGTGGTGAGATCAGGCTACAGGTGGCAGCACCGTCCCGCGCAAGGGTGCACGGATAAGCCGGTCGGCGGCGCTTCGTTGCGTGTGGCGAGCCATTTCTCTGCTGATAAAATGCGGTGACCTGCAGTTTACTGTTAATATCTACACTCTCCTATAATGAATCGGTGCAGGACTCCTATGGCACGTTAATATTACCCTCTAGTAAAGCGCATTCTGCCTTTCATAGGGATGCTCGCGCTGGGTGACTCTCTTCACGCTTTCGCTCTAAATCACATCTTTGCTTTGTTGTTTGTACGTGGTTAGCTTGCGTTCCGCCTGCTACGCACTGCTGTAGCGTGGCTAAACTACTTATTTACATCTTTGTGATCTGCATACTACAAAAAAAAGAGAAAGAAAGATAGCAGAAAGTCCACACGTCTGTGCGATTCGTTCAGTACCATCGTTCGCACGCATATATATATTTTTTCTCATTCTGTTCACCATGAAATGTAGGACAGTCGATAAGTCTAGTCAGGTAAGCTGAGTAGCTGACGGTGCTTTGCGCTACCCTGCGCCACGCTGCGTTTACCACGTGCACGCACATGTTCTTGCACCATAAAAATCTTAGATGAGTTCAGCAGAAATCGTTCATTGATGGATTACGTGCATGACGGTGCTACAATAAATTTAGGCCTGGTTAATGGGACAAGCATGTTTTTTTTGTTTTTTAGACATAAAATTACCCCTGGGTTCCGTCGGTTACAAATGGATACCACACAAACGTTGAAAACAATGTAAAAAAAATGAAATCTTTAGTGAAATAATACGACATTATATATAAGGCATGCCGTCTGAATTAATTTTCAACGTCTGGGCTCTTTAAAGCGATCCTAAATCTAAGCACTCGGTTCGCACGGCAACTCTGTTTTAAGTACAGTGTAATTACCGAAGTCTCACAGTATATGTTATGGTAATATTTCCATGTGGTGGTGCCACGGCCAGATAAACACAACTAAGGCACCCCGCGTGATCGATAACTATACAGTGCCGTATCTTATACCTACGAACAGCGCACAAATGCATGGCCTAGAGGTTTTTTTTGTTTTTTGCAACGGAGTTGCTATAAAACACTGTATCTAGTAGTATGTTTAAGAGGAAGGGCATTTTGTGGTGTGCTTAAAACATAAACCGGCACCCACTCTGAAATTATTCTGGTGAATGGAGGGTACCACGACAATAAACAGCACTCTGGAATGTCGCACTCATCGGTTTTATTACAATACATCAGCAGTCAAACAAGACCAAGTGCTTTCGTACCTCGTTTCAGGCACACGTATAGAAACAGTTACACTCGCGGTGACATGACCGAACAAACCACACTTTGAGAAAGTGCATGGCGTACAAGCACATAGAAACGCGACGTGGCTAGCAGACGACGCAAGGAGCGATCCACACTTCATCGTTTCGGACAGTTTTTTGCCGCAGGTGGCGACTATGCTCGATCTCATGGCCAATAGTGAGACCTGGTCGGTTGCCCATCGTCGATCCATCCGGCGTACTCCGTAGTGTTCCCTTATCGTACAATACAAGGTGCTGTTCAATAGAGATTCATTAAAACTGCAGCTGAGATGTGCTTGCTGCCTCGCCCTATGCATGAGTGTGCAGCTGAGATACGTATGCTAGATGGTGCTGTACGTACTATGTGTGAAAGATACGTAATGACTAAGGGCACCTAGAGTGCGGCTATAATGAAAAACAGACCACTGTAGAGCTACAAAAGGTATGACGTTGTGAGAGGGATTTGGAAAGGTGTCATGGTCCTGGGTTTGACGTTCGGCAATGCGGTCTTGTGCATGAAATTAGAAGTTCAAGCAAGATTGGAAATTAAACAACGTGGCATAGGTAGACTTGGTTTGGGAGCACATGGGAATACTTCGAATCAGAGGGTACAGGGTGACATGGAATGAGGAAGCTAGCAGCAAGATAAAATTTGAGGAGCGATTGAGAAAAATGGGAAAGCAGCGTTGGGCTAGGAAAGTTCTCAGCTACATGTACATGAAGAATGTTGATACTAAATGGAGGAAGTGAACTCGAAAACTGTCAAGCAAGTATTTAGACAACAGCAGAATACTAAACCAAGAGGAAACTCTGGTTAAGAAGAAAGTGAAGGAAACAGAGACGGACATAAGCAAGATGGGAATGCTTACGAAATCATCACTGGAAGCCTGCCGAACTTTTAAGCAGGACTTTGCTAGGGAAAAGATGTACGATAATTCTTGGGGTAGTTCTCTGCTCTTTGAGCATAGAACGGGAGTATTGCGGACCAAGACGTACCGAGAAAATTACGAAGGCACAGACACAGTATGTAGTGCGTGTCGATATGCGGAGGAAGCGGCTGAACATTTCATAATGTTCTGTAAAGGGCTCCACCCTATAGTCGAAGATAATGGCGCCGAGTTTTTCAAAGCATTGGGGTTTAGGGACAGTGAAGGTAAAGTAGGCTTTAAACGGGTAGAAATAACCAGGAGGAGGCTAACAGATTAGTGGCTACCATCGAGGCGCGAGTGAAATTTAATCCTTAAACACATAGCGATAGCACTTAACTTTATGGCTAGGTGGCGTGAGCCACCACTCGATCTAAAGGGCACAGCCGGATACATCCATCCATCCGTCATCATCTTTATTTCTCGTCTCGTTTCCGAGAGGGCGCTGGCCTTTAGACATGCGTACAATATGGCAGTTGGGTGAAGGTATACGCTAGATGTCGTTGGTGGTGTGGCTGCTCTTTCGCTGCGGCGCGGGCTGCGCGGGGTTGCGCCGGATGGCGAGCTCTCATTTCCCAAATCGTCGCCGTACGAGTGCGCTTGCTGGATCGAGCTGCTTGGTGGATCATGGATGACGAGGAGCACCGGGTGCAAGAGGCTGCTGCGGCTCGTGCTCGTCGGCCAAACCCCACCACGGACAGGGAAACATGCATATACGTTGCGTTTGCAAAATTCTAAGCCACGCACGGGCAAAAACATCTATGGCTCTATTAGGGTAATAACGAAGGCGAAAAGACAACCGGTCGTTTCATTTTGAATAAAAGTTCACACACACTATCACTTTGATGACTACTGGGCGAAACCAGCGAAGATTTCCCGCTGTAATCATGATTGCTTTACGAGCTTCACCCCAAACACTTCACAATTCACCCCGTGGATATTCTGTGATTTTTTTGTCATGACTGAAAGGCTTTGCATGGGTGCATTATTACCAGCGAGCGATTCGTGTTTGCAGGTGTGTACTAAATATGCCACCACTCGAGCAGCACATTTTACATCCAGACACAGTGCTCCGCCCCGTCCAAACTTTTGTGTAATACACAAACCCACATACAAACACAGGCATGTACATTCATGAATATAATTCAACCCCACTCCCACCACCTCTGCCGACGATAGTTAAAGATCCACATACACGAAAAAAAGGGAAGGGGGCAGGATATGGCGTGAAGTTACAAGTAACCTTATTTGAAAAAAGCTCCTTTTTACACGCACGTGCCCACATGCAAACACAGAAAAATAGTTTGTGGCTGTGACCCTGTCTGGTGCATCTCAAGAAACACGTCCTGCAGACTGCGAAGATATCATTGAATGATATGGCATTGAAAAAAAGTTACGCGTTACCATCATTGACGTCATGTTTGCAGGTGCAAAAATTGACACCCCTCCCCTTCTCTCTTCCCTCTATAAAGAAGCGTACATCAACTAAACAACGTGAACACAGAGTCTCTCAAGAAAGCTCACGTAGACAGATGAGCAGTCTGGCTTCCCTTCAGCCCCGTTCTGCTTTCGTTCTACCGATGCCTTCCATCACACCACTACGTGAGGCCACAATCGGTCACTCACCCACTCGTGGTCAGTCCAGCAGCAGCTAGTCCCCTTCCGCCGTACAACACTCTCTAGCCATGCACCCCCCCCCTCCCCCATTGAGAGCTCTTTCCACTCACCTCTCATATGACCTCCATTCTTATTCCCCAGCTGCCCTAGCGTCCTTTACCCTCTCTTTGCTGGGCGCGTTGATTCCCTCCCAATTGCCCTTGGAGACCTCTCCATCTAAAGTGATATGCCGTCTGAGTGACGCACTGCCACCCCTCCCTCTGCCCATCGGCGGCTCGTAGCTGCAATACGCCCTTCGGTGAACCTGGTCTCCAAAAGAGATCCCCTCCCGGACCCGAGTGCGTGCCGGCTTTTTGCGGAACCCTTTGGGCACCGAAAACAGACACTGGTGATGTGAAAGGGGAGGGAAACCTCTTGCGCCAGCTTGGCTCATGTGGGATGCAAGCCCTGTGTAAGCACCCGCTCCTCACTGACCCTCTTTCTTTCTTCCTCCTCCAATCGTCGCCACTTCCCCGGACGTCTTTCGAAGTCCCCCTCCCCTCGAATCCACCCGCGCAGCCTACCCGTTTCCTCAGGTCGGTTCCCGCTCCGTCAATACACTTATAGCCGGGAAGCTTTGAATGCGCTCACCTTCAAACGGAATGGCTGTCATGGTCCATTTTGCGAAGGGAGAGGGGACCCAGGACGTTAGGTGAGGATACTTGACGAAATCCAGAGAGATTAGCAGCTACCTCAAGAAAAACATCACAATTTAATAGGCAGACAATGAATACGGCTTCGTTGTAATGTCCGGCGCCCCAATTACGATACAAAAACAAGTGAAAGGTACAAGCACACCGACTTTTCTGAAAAATGCTGTCATAGTTCTAAAAAGAAAAACATCAAACTGGATTCCCTAAAACTGCGCTCATGTTGTTCTGTGTGTTTTCATATCATTGTGTTGGTTATTTCGTGCACAACGTATAATAGAAGCAGAAAGCAGAGGTTGGGGGATAAATGTGTTAGCTCGCCGTCAATCCTGCCATTAAATGAAAAGTCGCAGTACTTGTGATAGGAATTTCGAAGACGATGGGAAGCATTTATCTGCTTTTGGCTGTGTCTTAAAATGGCTGCTTTCTGTATAAATGTGAAAAAAGGGCTCTAATAAATTTCCGTTAAGTCAGCGCGTTCGTGCGTTCCCTTTCGGTGTCCCGGTCGTATACACCTCTTCTGTGTCTTTCATGAAGTTTAACTACCAAGTGAACTGATTAGGGCAGCTATTGTTCGAAATGTGGAAGGCACTCTCTGCAATTCCTTCATAAGGAGGGTGCCCATCTAAATAGTCAAAGGGTGTACAGGCTCCATAATGCATATCATCTCATGCAAGTCTTGCGTATAAAACATGCGTATTTATTATTCAGCATGTGTACATAACAGAAACATGCACGAACATACATAAAGGGTGGTTGCATCATCCACCCACGATCTCCCCCCCCTCTAAAAAAAATAAACTCACGGGCTACGCATTAGGACACCCCAAAGGCGAAAAGCGTGTTATTTTTCTTGTGAGTTGATGTATTTATCCACATCGCCTCCTTAGAAACGTTTATGCACCTAACGTCATAAGCATGCGCATGGGGGGGGGGGCTGAGGGGGCAACCATCCCCCAAGTCACCTAAGAGGAGAGCGCTAAATCTGCCCCGTACATTGACTTAATAGAGAGGGGGTGGCGCTGCGATAAACCTTTGCCCCCCCCCCCCCCTGAACGGGAACCCTGCGCATACCTATGCCTAACATGAATGTTGTGCTGCCTCTGAGATTGGCTCACATTTGACCAAGGGCCGGCGTGATGTGATGACGCCATGATCTAATGTTATCACGTCAGCATTTCTTTCGCATAACTCGTGTTGATCTCACTGCCACCGACGGTCAATTTCCGTGTTTGGAGCGGCATCTCCCTACGCACCTGTCATTTCACGTTTCCCTGTCTCTTTTAGCGCCCTTTTGGGGGGGGGGGGAGGAAAGGGACAGTGTTTTGCAACGGGCTGGGGCAGCTGGTTATCTCAGAACGAAAGCCTCCGAGATCAGGAGACGTTTCGCTGCATTTCCGCTAGGGGAAGGACGCATGCTGTGTGGCATCGTAAGAAAAGAAAAAAGAGAGACGCGTTGTCAGAGGTGGTGGATCTTTTGGCAACTGCCAAGCTTGGCACCAGTGAATCTTCGTTGAACTGGGGGCACCGGTGGAACAGTTACTTGCAGCGCAATACCTCCTGGTCACAGCGGGCAAATCTGCATTAGTATTGCATGTGTATGCGCAGTCCTCCTTCCTTAGGTTCCAAGAGAGGTCAGATGTATTCGTAGGAACAGGGCACTCACAAAATTTCATTTTTTCGCGCTATCAAACAGTGGAACATTTATAGCCACACCATGCTCTCGAAATGGGTGATGTTACTGTATGTGAAACATTTTTATGCTAACGCATGGCAAGTTCTGTTTTAGCTGTTTTGCTGCGGAGAGGTTGAGGTGCATATTGCCTCGGCTACTTCATATCACGAAGTTCTGCAGCGGAAAGGAAAAAAAAAAGAATACAGAACGGTACCCAAAAATTAACAATACGGAAAAGAAAAAAAACATAATAGCATACTGAAACCAGTTCAAATACCATGCCAATACAAAGTTCACATTGCTTTTTTGGTATTGATGCATTTTTTGTTCCAAATTTTATATTTCGAGGTGCATCCTCGAAATATAAATCCTCAGTCTGACCAATAACGATCAATCGATGACCAATGATATAAGCCCAGCCTTTCGGCCACTTCTTACCACGTGATCATTTGTTCCTGCTCAGCAATATTCGAGAACGTCCACTCCATACTGGTTCACTCTCTTATACATCCCCGCACGCCCCACAAAGTCCTAAACAAACAAAACAAAATACGCCAAAAGAGGGCACATCGACTCAACCCTTTGCGTCCGACATCAGCTTACCTCACAGCGCACGTGCACCCTCGAACGTGCGTCTGCTGTGCTGCGAGACAGAAAATGCAGTCTGTTGTTGTCACACCGGTCGACCCCTCACGCGCAAGCCAACGAGAATGCCGCGCGAAATGAGAGCCAAAAGGGTTCGGTGGGTGATTGCGAGGCACTCCCATAACAGGCCCCACTGCGTATAGCCCAAAGCCCGGACCCCCTCCTCGGTGGACACTGTCCACTACTGAGCGGTGGCTTCAAAGGGTTGAGCTCCTGTTTCCCCACTTTCTTTCACCCTCTCTCTCTTTCTCTCCAGAGTGCTGGGGCGGACGCGCGAATAATTGAAACTGCCCCGCCAGTGGTATAAGAGTACCGCAAGAAATACAGAAAAGGGTGCAAGAAACAAATAAAGAAAGTATGCGAGAGCATGAACAGTTGGAAGGGGGTCGCAAGGGCACTCGAATGCCAGACGGTGGAGGCCGGATTTGTTCTGTGAACAGAATGGGGTTTAGCTGAAAGAAAGGGGGAGGGAATTACTATGAGGGATAGACAGATAGATGGGGGCGGGGAAGTGCACTAGTTTCGTCTATACACAGGATATAGACAGAACTCGCCAGCTCAGCCACGCGCACGTGAACACAGCGAAGAAATTGTCTTGCTTCCGCGGCTTTCCGGGTGTAGCCTCCCCAAACAATGAACTTTTTCGGTCCGTAGCTCTGTTTCTGTTTACTAAGGCTCTATTTTATATTACTCTTTGTATGCGTGTGTGTGCGTTTGCAAATGCGGGAGAGCTTCGACCGGAAATTGCTGTTTACAAATAGGTCAAACCGCTCATCCGTGAGAACTCCGCAGGCCTGTTATCGGTGCGTTATCGCGATTTCAATTTGTAGCGGAACTGTCGAATTCGATAAGGTTTCCCATAGCTGGTTACAGCCTATGTGAAAAAAATCCACGCGTCTTCTCAAAATGATTGACGAGTGAACGAAGCTAGGTTCTAATATTCATATTGTGTACGTTGATATCGCCGGCTAGTGTAAATGGTTTGTGCTTCTAGGTGTTGGATATTGTTCCTTCTCAATTAAGATTGATATTAGTTATTGTTATTTTTTGTGCCTCACATGTGTTACTCAACCGTTCCTTATTAAAATGTATACACTGTTTGACATAAAGAGTCGACGGCAAAGCTCGGTACTCAGATTCATAATGTCTACGTTGACGTCACCGACTAGAATAAATAGTTTGTGCTTCTAGGCATTTTATACTGCTTTTTCACGGGTATGATTGTTGTTCATCTATCGTAAACATTTTTTTATTCACATACACACATAAGTTTGACTAAAGTGAGGTTTTCCTAACCACCATGACAGCGGAACGTGGGCCTTGATGAAAAATGTAGATATTTAAGTCCATGATGTCTACGTTGAAATCGCCGACTTGTATAAATATATTTCTGCTTCTTGGTATTTTATAATCATTTGTCACAATTACGATTGACAATACTCTACTATTACACCGTTTTAGGGGATCTTACACGGTTCTGTGCCACGACTCAATGAACAAGCATAAAGATCCTATAGGTGCATCGCCCATAAAATGCAAATTTCAACGTCTTACCAACAAAGTTCTCCCACAAAAGACTGTGTTTAGTGAAATTCAACGTGTTTAGAACAAATGTAGGACAATTTAGAGCTCAATGTACCCTACTAGAGGAGAACGATACACTGTCGCAGTTTCAAGAAACACTAACGAAATGTGTAGAGTGGTTAACGATTTACGATTGGAGAACATAAAGCCGCTCTGTGGGCCTCACACTTAATGAGGCCGTGTTAACAAATATTAGGCCGTGAACGAGTTCACGATCGACGACGTCTGGGAGGCCTGCCGCACTGACGAACGGCAATGAAATTACGATGCTGTTTCGAAAAAGTTCATTTACACTGTGTACAAAACAAAAAATAAAACATTTTTGTAATAAGGGGGCCATAGACATCACCACAACTATGTTCCACAAATATAACCATATTGTAGTCAACACATCTTTACTTCAATTACGATGTGTGTAGAAAAAGGGTTTAACAATTTAGAGTACTTGGTACTCTACTGTGGGAAAGCAGAAAACCGTCTCCTCAGCAGGTTCTCCGTATAAAAAAAAATCAGAGCATATCCACGAGTGAATCATGATGAGTGGGGTGAAGCGTTCGTCCATCCGTACGTGCATCCGTGCTTCTGTCCGTCCGTCTGTGCGTTCGTCTGTCTATGCTTCTGTCCGTGTGTCCATACGCGCGTCCGTCTGTGTGTCCATCCATGCTTTCGTCCATTCTTCTGTCCATCCATCTGTCTGTCTGTCTGTCTGTCTGTCTGTCTGTCTGTCTGTCTGTCTGTCTGTCTGTCTGTCTGTCTGTCTGTCTGTCTGTCTGTCTGTCTGTCTGTCTGTCTGTCGGTATATCTGTCACTCACACTAGCGCCACCTGCTGAGTGAGTCATACAACTATAGGTGGTTACGAACCGGTCACAAAAGACATGCATGGATGGACCCAGAGCTTCGCCCGTAAAAACCTACGCGCATCCACAAAACGAACGCGTCGTAAGAATAAATTGTGAGTGTTTTACGTCGTTATACGTACTCTCTTATGGAAGAGCCATAAGCTGTCCCGGACATTACGAACGATATGGCGGCTAGCATACCGATGAGGAAACGACTGTGTTTACGACAAAAGGTAAGCGACTATGAGAGTATGTGCTCAACTATTGTAGGGCGGTGTGCCGTACTGTACCGAAGATGCTCAGGGGCGTGTTTATAAAAAGTGGTTAACGATTTAGAGTACTTGGTACTCTACTATGGGAGTGCCGAAAAGCGTTCCGTGGACCTTCTGAACCAGATTGAGAAAAGATTCATATTTACTTCAAACAAGAGACAATCACTTCACTACTGGTCACTAGCGTTGCGCATACATAAGTAGATCTACTTACACTTCAACTCATACTACCTGACGAAACATGCTTATCACCTATGACACTCTAGCTCGTACAACAGACACGCTTTCCGTGCAACTTAACAATGATAGCTTGTGCGAAACAGAAAAAAGAAAAAAACACATGAAAACAAACAAACAACACCAACATGTAACATCTTAACATATTTCACAGTCGGGGAATCTGACGGAGAGCTTGATCTTGTCTCCTGTCACTCCCAAAAAAAGGCAAGACCAATGTCTCAGGAATTCTGTTTCCCCGTGAGCAGCTAGCTGGGCCTCAAGAAAGCATACAAGTGTCTCTCGAAACTGAGATAATAGCGGCCACTGTAGCCGGAGGCGTTGCCGTCGGACGGCTGCCCTGCAGTGATTACGCCAGAGAACAAACTGGCCAGCGGCGATCACTAATCGGCCAAACCTACCCCGGGGGCATCGGTCTCTCGTGTAATAGTGAGCGACATGCCGGCTGGGCATGGTTCTGTGAATTAGCTGCCAGAAAGTTCTTGCCACTACACAGGCTGAGACCGCGTTCATCGCGGTTTCCGTGTTGCCGCAGTTGGGGCACCTGGCGGACTGTGCACCATCCCCCCAACGCTGTAATCGCTCTAGGGTGGGCAAGATTCGCCAGCCTCTTTGACATTGCAGGTCAGCTAGTTCTTTTGGTAGCTTGCCCGACGTTAATTCGGGCCATGGGAACGTGGGTGGTGGGCATCTTAGCGTGTCCCTGGCAGAAACTACCTGTTCACACAACCGCACTTGAGCGATTCCCCGCGGTTCAAGATCCGGGTCCATGGCCGTGAGCTCCCTCGAGAGCGCCACAAGTGCCTTATAGTAGGGCGGTGTACGCTCCGCGCTCGGGCACAGATTTCCCAGTGCTCGGGGGACCAGCACTCTGCGCTGCGGGCCTAGAAAAAACATGATGAGTGGTCTTGCGGGTGCCCCCACATCGTCTAAAATTCCCAGCACTGTCTTGAGTGCGAGCAGCTGCGCTGTCGTACCAATACACGGGATACCGAAGCCCCCAAGATTCCGAGAAAGCCTGAGCGCATCTCGCTGAACCTGACTGAGAAGAGTTTTATCTACTTTAAACAAGAGACAATCACTTCACTACTGATCACTGCGCTACATAACTTGCACCAGCCGCAATGGCGCCACAGATCTTCGAATACACTTGTGCGATATCAAACTACACACGACTGTTTTTGATCGGCCTTTTGCGTACAGAAACAAGTTCGTGTCCCTGGCTGTAGGTTGGAAACTTGAACGTCCTGGTAAATTTTGGCAGGGGTTTCCAAGTTGGCGCTCAGCCGAACATTATGATTTCTGTTTTAACGACGAACCTTTAACTTGTAATAAGCGTCTCTTTTGCATTAGCTGAGAAAACGTAACTTAAGTTTGAGCGAAAACTAGCTGGTATGACTGTCTTTCAAAAGTGAAGCGTGCAGCGGTTGTTTGGGAGGAGAACTTTTTTTAACAGCAAAGCGGTTCTTCCACGAGGCTTTCATTTTCGGGATCCGTGGTCACGCTTGTGGGCGTCATGAACGAGTATGTTCGCAGACACTGGGCAAATCGCACAAATCACCAGTGGTTCTCTAAAAAATGACGGCATACCGCGTTCAAACCAGAGTTAGTCAATTATACGAGCTGCGAAACTCCCCACGGTCCCCGTAGACGTCAGACTCTGGAGTTTTGTGGACACGCAGCGCCACCGGTCGACACAGTTTTGGGTACTGCAAAGCCCGACTCTCATTCCATGGCAGCACTACAGGCCTTCGCAAAGGGGGCGGTCTGAGAACAAACGCTGAGAATACTACATGGCAAGAACATAACGCATCATCTTCTGAATTGGTTCCCAGCTCACCTTGGACAAATCAACGACTCCCCTTCCAATCTCAATGAAGCAGCACACGATGCGTTCTACCGGTGAAGGGGATAACCGGGAAATTCTTACAACATATAATGAACTCACTAAATATTTCTACCATCTAGAAGGATTTTTCCTCCACCTCACAAAAATCTAACTCAGCCCCAAACACTTACATTAAGGTTTTTGCAAACGCGGATGTACCCTACTTTGAAAATGTTACACATCATGTACACTGACCTATACCCAAGTAATCTGTGTCCACATTGTGGGGAAATAGCTTCACTAGAACATATGCTCTGGCAGTGTACCACATTCGCTCATTCATCAAACATCACCTCTGCCAGATGGGAGGGGACCATCCGCAGCTCGTCCTTGGCAGATCAGCTCTGGGCTGTCCACCAAGCCCGCGAGGCGGCTGAGGAGCTCGACATCTCAGTCTCCACGTGGGACCAGCCCGCAACACAGTGATCTGTGTTTTGCAGGACCAAATAAAGTTTATCCAATCCATTCCAATTGCACAGTTTGCTGAGCAACCAGGTGCAACTACAGCGTACGAAACAATGATTGAGCTGAATATTAGGTGTCTTTACGTGTTGAACACTTATAAAAAGAACTAAGAATTTCTATCCGCCAGTCAGACACGTCGCCTTGCTGGTTGACTAACCAAAACGACGGCGAAAACAAGAGCAGACATAACAGCTCCCCGCTCTACGAAAAAAAAAAAAGACCCTAGTCGATGCAACTGTTGCGTTGTGATTTCCTACGGACGTAAATTCAGTTTTATTGATTTCCGCAGCTTTCACGAAACAGAATGGCGAGAGCACTGGATACGGGCCGTCGCGAACGTGTTGGGTGAGCGAATTACTCGCGTTCTCCACAGCCGTTCGCACGAGGAAGAGCGATTATGTAGGTCTCCTGTTATTGTTTTGAGTAGTTTTGGCAGCGAACCGTGATAACTTTGATTACGAAGCTTAACAGAGCCTATTAACGTTGTGCGCCATGCACCTGTAGACAGGTAAGGCGCGCGATGAACATCACACACGCTGCCATCACCGATAATCTGTAGTTGCACGGCGTTGTGCCTGAGGGCTTACTGGTAAATCGCAATATGATCGAGTGGTCACTTGAGTCACCACCATCATAATCGACAGAGGGTGGGAAGGGACAGGGATTAATCCCCTCTTCCGCCCCCTCGCCTGGACAAAACTGCCGGACTTTGAATTAAATTTATTCATTCATTCTCGCCGTTGGTCTCCGCGATTGCCGAAGCTGCCTTTCATTGTACACCGAGAAAGTGGACACGCATCTATCCCCATTCGCAGTATATACAAATGCAAGGAAACCATCCACAGAACTTTGTAGGATGCGTATAATAAAACAATTCAACGCACAGGAAGCGCACTGTGGGTGTAGACGGCGCCACCGCCTACGCCGAAGCGCGACATTGTGCGACTAAGAAATGCTCCGCATTTAAAAACGACGGCTCGCGCTCCAACCCCGGTCACTGGCCACCCCGTATATGTCTATAGGCACCGGATCGCTCGTTCGTAATTCAGTCAAGGGCGTCTTCACTTGGCTTTCCCTTGACGTTGAAGGAAGTGCTTCTCTTTCATTCAATAAACAGGAACAATAAAGACTAAATAACAATTAGGCATTCCCAAACCATACCCAATTACGCAACATTCGCGTGATGTATACCCCCGACTCTGCGACGCAATTACACAAGTCTCGTCCCCCCCTGTCCCCCCCTTCTGTGGGAAGATGCGGACGGCAATTTTTTAAGATGAAAATCATCTTTTTTTTTTCATGTCGCTGCAGCTCTCGTTTCAGCAAGCGCCATGGTTGCCAAGCGAGCCGACAGGGCGGCGGTCAAGGCCGTTTTTCGCAGTAGCCAATGAGAGGCGAGCCATGCGAGCCTGCTGGGGGCTTGCAAGAGTTGAGAACCACTCTGCCTGACGTCACAGAGACGGCCGCTCTCGCCCATTTGTGCGGAGCGGGTGTGTGGCTGGCGCGTGTAACGGCCCTGGCACGGTATGGACCCCCAGCACAGGGCCAATGGTAGCGTCTCCCCCACCACGCGGGAGTTTTATGAGTACTCGAAAGCGGATGAGGTCTTCCATAGAGTTTCGTACAATAATACCGAGAGAGGAATGTGGCGCTGCAATCGTGTACTCTCATGGGAATTATGCGAAGTACACGCTTCGGATTGGACCGCGTTATCCAGCGAACTGTCTACGGATCTCTTTCTACAGTTTCAGTTTCGTTCTTCGCGTTGAGTGGGTAGTGGGGTGGGTGCAAAGGACTGAAACTGCGTCTTTGTTGTTCAAAGAAGCTGCAAACTGCTAGGCCTCTGAATTCACTGCAACGCTGGAGCTGTATGAGTCGGGACTCGCTCGCGGGATTTTGTGCCAACCAGTTGTGCCCTTGCGATCTCCGACGACAGTGCAGCTCTGGCCGACTGGGCTGGTCCTACGCCATCTCATGACGCCGATCCCCGACGACGACGACAGCGGAGTTCTGGCCAACTGGATTCGCCCTACGTCATCTCCTGACGCCGACAAGAGCTCTCGTCGAGTGGTGCCCCGTCCACGGACTCCTGTGACCATGTCCATTTTTCCTATCTCCTCCTTACTTCTGTCGTGGGTAACGATTGAGAGTACGATGTACTCCGCTATGGGAGAGCTTAAAGTCATCCCGGGGGCCACGGAGACGGGATGCATTTAGAAAAAGTGGTTAATGATTTCGAGTACCGAGTACTCGACCATGACAGAGCCTAAAGCCGTACAGTTTCCGGGGCCCGAAGAAGCAGTCAGGATGCGTTTATTGTTTAAGAGAATTTCATTTCTGAAAAAGTTATACATACCCAGAAGACATTTACGTGTTACATTGTTCGTTCTCACGACATGCTAATATATCTTAATGTACATTCAAATGCACAACAGGAATTGTTTGTACCTGTAAACAGAAATTCTAACGTGCATAAAGAAAACTATTCTCGGTGGTACGTGCAACTCATGAAAAAGAACGAAAAACAACATTTAGGAAATGCGTATAAGAATAAATAAATACTTATGCAATACCAAATTCAGGTTCAGTGAATACACAAACACTAGCCTACCTTCTCAGTAATGAACGCAAGGCATGAACACTTCGTTCTTTCTGAGAATAATGAATCGTGTTGACCACCGCAGGAGGAAAGCTTGCTCTCCCAGAATGAATAACTGTTCGTTCAGATGTGAAAGCATCATGGTTCTTAAGCGATGTAGCAGAGAAAACATGGCTCTCTGAGGGCGTCCCTGCAGGCATGCCAGTCCCCTCCACTTCCACAATACAAAAGCACCGATGCACATTATAAACTCAACAAAAATGTCTCTGTGCCGCGACTGCCATTGCATGCTGACTTGAAACATGCTGGTCACCAAACGCCAGAAAGTACGTGTCACAGGACATTCGTGAAGTACATGATTTATATAGAGTTTCCGTCTATTTATAGACGGAAACTCTATATATATATAGGCGGAGACTCTATTTATATGGAGTCTCCGCCTCATGTCCGCACTGCGGACATGAGGCGGAGGGCGCCACACCCCACGCCGCAAGGCGGTCGACCGTTGGCAACGCCTGCCATTCTCTCAACCGAGTGAAGTCTCGGACTTCAGCGGGTAGGGTGGTGGTTTTCATGAACCAGCGTCGACTCTTGCGGCATTTCTTGCACTGATCATCATTTAAACTTTTTACAGCAATACAATCACACATTTCAGTGGGTGACATATCCATTAGTTCACAGTCTGGTAAGTTATGCGTTTGTTTAGAAAAAGTTTATTCTATCATGGGACGCGACATTTAAACAAGGGTCCAAGGTACTAATAACTACATACATACACTAATCACAATATGGACCATGTACATATTGTATATGTACAGAATTTACAATACTTGGGGGGGGGGATTAGAAAAAGGGGGTAAAGATTTAGAATACAGGGTACTCTACTATGGGAGAGCTTAAAGACGTCCCCTACTGGAGGGGGGGTTAGAAAAAGGGGGTAACGATTTAGAGCACAGGGTACTGAAGATCAAGCAACAACATTGTGTACCGAAGACAACCAGAAAGGCGAAGAAGCGTCCTTGACACCACCAATCGTGGCCACTCATTTTGTTCTAGTTGACAGCATTTTATTTTGTTCTTTTTCACGTTCCGATCTGTCATATGCTTTGATTGGTGGGTCGTTAAAAGTCGATGTTTCTGCGGTATTGTGGCCTTTTATTTTATTTCTTTCTCCTGGGTAACGGTACTATTGGCAACCTTTCTGTTGTTGAGAGATTTTTTTTTGTTTGTTCACATCAGCTGTGTAGGTGCTGCTGTAGGGTACATTCTAGGCACTATAGTGTTACTACAGATCAATGAGTGGTTCAGCGGGCCCAGCGAACGAGCGGAATGCGATCTGCTCATGCGTTGCATGTTGCATGCTGAACGAGAAAGCGATTTCATGGAGAGAACCACTCGGCCGCTCGTTTGTTGTTGTTGTAGTGGTTCATGAAAAAGAGGAAAAAGGCACCTAATTTCTGTCTGCCTTCAGGCGACACGGCGCAGTGCCTTATAGGGGTGGGGGGAAGGAGGGATAAAAAGAATAGAAGGAAAATAGAAGGAGAAGAAGACAGCCAACGAGAGGAAAAAAGAAGGAGATAGGAAAGTGGGGATCCGGTCGAAGCAGTCCAAGGGCGGGGCACCACAATGCGAGAGCTGCACGGCATCAGGAGACCGCGGAGGGCGAACCGTCGGCGGGAGCTACGCTGAAGTCGGAGATCGCGAGGGCACAACCGTCCAGCTTGAAATCCTGCGAGCGAATCAGCTCGTTTCGTCCGCGAAGCGTGCGCAGCTCACCCACGTGCACGTGAGCGTTCTCTCGGGAAAGCCTCCTCGCGATCGACAGTAGCCTCAACTGTGTTAAACAGGTGGCGCAGCCATCCGCTCCGCTGTAAAGTCCCTATAATGAAACAAGGGGGTGTTCCAATACTCACCGTAGACGGCTAAATAGACAGCTAAATGGACGGCAGCCATCTTAAGTCCTATTACAATTTTCACCTAGCCGGCAAAATAAACAGTTCCGAGAAGGCCACACCGTAGACAAATACGATGCAGGCTACCTTGTTGTCTAAACGAGATGGCGGCTCAGCGAATCGCTCAGATAGATCAAATATCGCCGTAATGATCGTCTGCACACAAGCAGACGCTTTCCCAGACGCTCAATGTGAGTAACGTTTATTTCTTTTTGCTTTCAGCACGAAATAGGCCAGAAAATACAGCTGTTACGTTTGTTCATTTTAGCTTTTTCTTCTCGACGCGAGGTGGCGCATCGTCGCGTAAAAACTGTCCAGGTGCGTTCCAATTTTCGGACAGCATGGGCTCGGTGCTGTCTTCTAAGCAGTCTGCGTAGACTGTCTGCGTGCTGTCTAAGAATTGGAACACAGCCCAAGTTTCCAAGGTAGCGTCCCTCGTTGTTCTCGAGCCGTCCTCCTCACTCTTTCAAATACTCCTCTTTTTCTCTGTCATCCGCGTCTGTAATTAGTGCGTTCCTTAAACGTGATTTCGCAAATGGCTGGTGGGGTTATTTATTATTATGCAAAAGGTTCAAAACAAGCACGCATGCGCATATGGCTTCAGCCGGATTATTGCCGTGACCAAAGACGAAATCGTAGCCAGGACATAATCTCAAGAGGAAGAGGGTTTCAGTGTTCGCCAAGTCGACAAGAATTTAGGGATGCGCAGGGATACGTTACTTATGATATACAAACTTTACGTACGCCCAATTCTGGAGTTTGGTTGTGTTCTGTTTTCCGGAAGTGCTGAGTACAAATTAAGACCTAGAAAGGCAAGCTCTGCGGATGTGTGTCGGGTTACCTAGGTGTATCGCGAATAGCGTGCTTTATTTAGAAGCCCGAATCATTCTACTTGATGCTAGATTTCGACAGCTTACCGTGCAAACATTTTTAAAACTCTACGACGCACCCATCTCCTGTTCACAGACAGTTTTAATCAAATATCCAGTTTCTTTCTTTAAGCGCCCGTGATGTCGTTGTCAAAGACCCCAAGTCATTTTCGTCGAGTCTCTGTTATCAAATCTTCACGTTTCTCTCCAGCATTTAACTCCCGAAACCCTATGCTTGGTGCCAGTTGACTTATTTTTCGATGACATATTCCCGAAAAGTGCCAAGTTACTTCCAAAGCATGTCCTGGAGGGCCTCCATCAAGACCATCTCAGTCATTTTCCCAATTACGTAGTAATTTCGACGGATGCAACGCAAAATCTTCAGAAGGCTGGAGTAGGTATATTTTCTCATCAGCTTAATTGGTCTTTTGCGCTCCGATTTCTCGACTTCACACCAATTTATCTCATTGGCTCTTCGAAAACTAAGTTCTCAGCGGACTCGCTTGCTGTATTCCGTGCCGACCGGTTGTGCCCTCGCGATCTCCGGCGTCAGCGCAGCTCTGGCCGACTGGGCTCGCCCTACTTCATCTCCTGACGACGACGACCTTTGACGACAGTGTAGCTCTGACCGATTGGACTTGCTCTACGCCATCTACTGACACCGACAAGAGCTCTCGCAAGTGGTGCCCCGTCCTCAGACTCCTGTGACCGTGTTTCCACCTTTCCTATCTCTCCTATCCCCTCGATATGTCGTCTCGCTCACTCTCTGGCATACTGTTTCTCTCTCTTTCTATACCTTTATTCCTATTCATTTAATTCCTCCTCACCCCCATCCCTTGTGAGCTACTGTTGAGGTGTCGCTCCCTGAAGCAGATAGTTACGGGGCTCACTTTTCTCTTCCTTTCTCTCTCAGAACCACTTAGTATATAGTAAGTTCTCAGCGATCAAAAGCTATTATTATTTCGGACGCTTTGTTTGCTTGTACAGATCTAACGTCCGCAAAGCAGTCTCCTCTTTTCAGGATATTTTGGTCTCTTTAACCTCGTAGCCTATCAGAGGTTCGGTTTATTTCGGTCCTCGGGCATGCTGGAATTGCACTAAATGAAATCGCCGATTCGCTCGCTTCGGCATCTTTAAATTTCCCGGTGGTACTAGTATAGCTCCACAGTTTCCTTTTATTACTGCCGAATACTCAAACGCCTGTTAATACCAAACATCAACAAAACATCACTCTTATAATCTGTAGAATTTCGGCACTTACAATTCACATGGAATAACGTAAAATGCATTTCTTGTCAATGTGAGGTGACCCTCACAAGCTTTCGCTGTAGAGTCCCTCGGTTAAATTTTTATCTCCGCAAATCACGATTTTCATTAACTGACATATGTGCAGTTTGCAATGAACCGGAAACAATAGATCACTTTCTTCTCACATGCAGCCACTTCGCCCCACTGCGCCGTATAATTCTCGAGAGACCGATTGGTATATGCTCGGATTGCCAGTCAATACATCCACCCTATTATCGTTTGGAGCCAGTCAGTTGGGTGCGGGCCGCAGTGCTATTCTGTCAGCGCTACATATATTCATTCAGGCAAATGGAAGGATACGCTGCTAGTGCTACTGCCAGATATATCCAATTCTTTGTCCCTCTTCTCTATTCTTGCTAATTTGTTTTATATATTCTGGTTTATCAAATTTCATTTCATTTAATTTCATTTTATTACCTTAAAGGTCCCCAGGGGGATATTACATAAGGGGTGGGGTTACAGAAACGTACAAAAAAGCCATGAATTAGCTCGAAAAATGGCTTGTGACGCTATGCATAAATGTTGATGGACAGGTGATTGCTGCAATGTGGTGGGGAATATTTCCAAAGTGCAATATTCTTCTGCACTTTTTTACATTTTTTTTCAAAGGAACATTACTATTGTTCTTATCTAATTTATATTTTTTTAGCAAGCGTTGTATAAGAAAATTTCATTATAAGATACAGTGTGACCAATCCCCCTTGTGGGTATGAGCCAAGATCTTCTAGGCGACAAGACAAGACAAGTCGACCAAGATTGTTTCGCGGTGCTTGTTCAATGCAACATCCGCGTTTTTCAACAACGCTGCGTTGCCGTAAAACAAGAGAAAACGGTTTTGTTCTCTTCAACTTACCTCATGCTTCCCGAGATGAAGAACACCCTGAAGTGTAGCTATGAAACATTTCACGCGAATTTTTTCGTGCGACTCTGTTGACGTACGTACACGTGGATCTGCGTACGAGTTCACTTGTTGATGTTTAGGGGCAAAGCTCCGTATAGCGGCACCCGTTCGTCCCTCCCAGTCGTAGTCGTAGTGTGTAACAAGTGTTACATTCTGACCTCCAAGGTGGTGCCGTTAGATTTCTCCAGTGCGTTGTTGAACAATAAAAAAAATTCGCAGCGTGCGCATTAACTAAAAGCTGAATGCTCCTGTCTCTCATTCCCCATTAGCAGCTATTGGCATGTACATTGAGCACTATCTGACAAGGAAGGGTTGCTACGTTATACTCGCTGGGTGTAACCACCCTAGTTTCAGAAATGTTTAGCGAGCGTTGGGCCGCAGTGCCATGAACACAAAGAACTAGTATATACAATGAACTCGGGGTGGTTAAAGGTGGGAAGTAGACCCGAAGCGCAAGCCGTAAGAAAGTGTGCGCGTGCCACATCTCGTTTAGTCCTTGGAATAGAGAGTTTTAGTACTGCGGAATGGTGCTACGTACGCATCACGCAAGCGCCTTGCGTTACGTGGCGTCGTTTGCCACTTATGGGCTTTTAGTACGCCGTAGTACCCGCGTACGCCATCGTACGCGTGTTGCGCCATCTGGTAGATCAAAATAGAAGCACGTGTTGTTGACAGCCAATGTGAGCCAATCCAAGTGTTATAGCCAGATTATGGCCACATTTTAAGCCACAGAGCCGGTCGGTGCTTGCCTTCGATGCCGCCATTTTGCAAAACGAAGTCTCGCGCTGTCGCGAAGTTGTTCGAGAGCGGCGCGATCACCTCATACGTACGCACGCACGCATCTCATGCGTGCGTACGTAGCGGCCGCGTACGTAACGCGATACGTGCGCGATGCGGTTTGCGCATGCGCACTACGCAGAACGTGGCGTCCTTACGTACGCAACGCCGCCACGTACGCAGCGTACGCAGTACTAAAACTCTCTAATGTCCGCCGGATGGCGGTGCTATGGGGAATATATGATGAAAAGATGCGAGATGATTGTGCTTGGAGTGTTGAATATGTGGACGAACGAACACACAGACAGATGCATGGATGGACGCATGAACGGACGCAGCGACGGACGCACGAACAGATGCACGCACGGACGGGCGGATGGACGCATGGACGGTCACACAGACGGACGCATGGACAGACGGAAGCAAGAACGAATGGACGAACGAATGCTTCGCCCCACTCTTCATCATCCACTCCGTGGATATATGCTGCCATTTTTTTTTTCTTGCGTGTGCACAAGCCATGCACCTGTAATCACTCGTCACAACGTCACTCCCTTTGGTCACTGACAGGATCCAGCAAGAAGCGCGTTCACTGTGTCACAGCACGAACAAAACACATTCGGAGAACTAGACGAACTGCGAAAAACGACGCGAGACGCCGTGGATAGTGGTGTAAAATATAGAACTGCACAATGTTCCCAGTTCAGTAACACACATCCCGCTTGCTCTTGTGTTGTACCGCTTATGTTCATAAAGGTAACAGTTTGTTCTACGACTCATTTCGTTCTATTTTGTTTCATTTACATCTATTGACCATAGCAACTGAAGCCAAACATTTGCTTTCTGATGAAAGTTTTGAACATTGTAGCGGGCGCTCCAGGAACATAGGCGAGGAGAAAAAGGAAAGGTGTCGCTAACTTCAAAACTTGTTTCATCTAGGGACCTTAGTTGAAATCAGCTGCAAAACGGCGGCGACGGGAAGTACACGCACCACCACGCTCTTCTGACTCGACTTCACAAGAACGACAGGTGCGCTGGGGGCAGGTCACTTGAACGGACGCATCTGGCATCGCAGCATACGAAGCGTTAAGTGTTTCTCACTTAATACTGTGCTGATATTTTTATAAATCAATATTGCGTACTTACGAGAGCAAAACAAGAATGTTTGTTTTGAAATGTTGTAAAGAATAATTAATTACATCTTGATGCCAAATCTGGAACACAATGGCAGAGCAATGCATACCCTGGTGGTTAAATTTGTCCAGGTTTCACTTCTTCCGCCTAGTCACAAAACCTTTTGCATTAAAGTGTGCGTACAAAAAATGAAGCAAGTTTCAATAAGACATAACTTCATATCACTTTGCATGAAGGCCTCCTAGAGCCCGCGTAGACACTAGCGCCAGATTCCCCTCTAGGTATTATTATATGAAACTATATGGGGTCTACACTATTAGGAAACTCTATATGGTCTACACGACGCGCAAAGCGGGAGAATATGAATGCGTGTGAAATGATGGCAGATTAGCCTCTCATCTCGCTCGATTTGCGGTAAAAATTGAAGAAAGAAAAAAAAACACACGTACACATTCCGTTTGTGTGCCATTTATTTATTTATTTATTTATTAGAATACCCTCAGGGCCCGTAGGGCATTACAGAGGGGGTGGGTACAACATTTATAACACACAAGAAAAAAAAGACAAAATAAGGAAACAAGTGTCAGATGCGCAAATCAGGAAGGCAACATAAGTCAACTAAAAATGTATGAGTAAGAATTCAAGCACATACAAGACAAAGATAGATAATGGAAACTGCGTATAGTTACAAGCATTGCTGAGAAATTGCAGTCTTGAATAACAAAGGGTCTGTTATTGTTACAACGGAAGAGGGAAGGTGGTTCCAATCGGCGGCTGTTTTCGGTAAGAAGGCTGCTGAAAAGAATTTGGTGCGGCAAAACGGAATGGCAACCTTATGCTGGTGATCAATGCGCGATGAGTGGTATGACGGTTGTGAAATGAGGTCTCGCTTCATTGATGGATTGTGAAAAAATATCTTATGAAAAAAATGCAGTCGCGCCAGTTTCCTCCGGACAGTTAAATTGGGTAGGTTAAGGTTAGATTTCATTTCAGATATGCTAGCAGTACGGGAATAATTAGAACAAATGAACCGAACTGAGCGGTTCTGAACAGATTCTAACGCGTTGATTAAATTTTGCTGCACGGGATCCCATATAGCGGACGCGTACTCAAGCTTTGGGCGAATTAGTGATCGGTATAATAGAATTTTGAGGGACAGCGGAGCGCGAGAAAAGTTGCGGCGTAAGTATCCTAGCGTTCGGTTAGCGTTATTACAGATGTAGGTAATATGCGTGTGCCAAGATAGATTGTTGGTAATGTAAACGCCGAGGTACTTATATGAAGAGACATGCTGGAGGGGAACGGCGTTAATTCTGTAGGTACAGCGGGGAGAAATAGATCGCCGGGTTATTGACATGCATTTAGATTTGTTAGAGTTGAGAGTCATAAGCCATTTATTGCACCAGGTTGAGACAGTGTCAAGGTCTGACTGTAGAAATTGGTTATCAGATTCATTGTTTATTTCGCGGTAAATTACACAATCATCTGCAAATAACCTTATAGCGGAATTAATGCTGTCTGAGAGATCATTAATATATATAAGGAAAAGTAAAGGGCCTAATACGGAACCTTGGGGTACGCCGGATGTTACTTTAGAAAGAGGTGAGTTATAGCCATTAGTTGTTACAAACTGAGTGCGATTAGTCAGAAAGCATTCAATCCATTTAAGAATGTTCGGGTCAATGTTTAAGGCACTAATTTTCAGGAGGAGTAATTGGTGAGGTACTTTATCGAAAGCTTTTTGAAAGTCAAGAAAAATGCAATGCACAAGTGAGCCGCGATCTAAAGCCGATGCTATGTCATTAGTAAAATAAAGAAGTTGGGTTTCACATGAGTAACTTTTTCGGAATCCGTGCTGGTAGGGAGTAAAAAAAGAATTTGATTCTAGGAATGAGACAAGGTTGGAGTAAATTATATGTTCTAACATTTTACAAGGAACACTGGTTAGGGAAATTGGTCTGTAATTGAGAGGAGACTGTGTGTTACCAGATTTGTGCAGAGGGACCACCTTCCCCACTTTCCAGTCAAGCGGCAAAGTGGAGGTCTGAATAGATTGCGAAAAGATTAAAGACAAGTAAATTGATGAATACAATGCAGTGTTTTTTAGAAACTTTGAGTTGATTTCATCTACGCCACAAGAAGAGGATAACTTAAGCTTGTGAATTAAATTTTGCACTCCAACGGCATCAATTTCACTGGGAGTGTACAATTAAAAGATACCGCATAGTTAGTAGAATAGCCTCAGTCTTTCGTCGAACATAGTTTAGATTTACAAAGTGTCCTTCAGTGTTAGAAGCGGAGCTCCTTAAGCCGTGGGTCGTGCGTCCCCGATGTATGTATGTATGTATGTATGCAGGTATGTATGTCTGTATGTACGTACGTACGTACGTACGTACGTAAGTATGCATGTATGTATGTATGTATGTATGTATGTATGTATGTATGTATGTATGTATGTATGTATGTATGTATGTATGTATGTATGTATGTATGTATGTATGTATGTATGTATGTATGTATGCAGCAGTAGTAGTAGAAGGTAACCACCTCTCGTTCAGTCCTTGGAATGTCCGCTAGGTGGCGGCAATATATGATGAAACGATGCGAGATGGCGGAACTTCGAGTGTTCACTAGATGGACAGCCGGACGGATGGATGGACGCACGGGTGGACAAACGGGCAGGCGGGCGGGTGGACAAACATATAGACAAACAGACAGACAGATGCATGGACGGACGGATGGACGGATGTGTGGACGCACAGACTGACGCACGCTTGGCCCCCCTCAACGCATTCACTATATACGTGGATGTGGTCTGATGTATTTTTTTCTGGCTGGCCAATCACCGTTCTCAAGATACATTGCGTTCTCGCTGCAATTGGAGCAGTGAAGCGAAGTTCGCGTGTTTGACCAAGGCCCGGGCAGACGCGGCGCGCGCTCTTATTACCACGCGTCGAGTCTGCCCTCTAGTTAGACCGTGGCGTGGCTGGAGCGGCCAGTTTGGCTTCAAAGAACGCCCGTCCTGCCTTCCTGAGACTATCGAGATTACTATACGAGTGAAAAAAAGTCCCGGCATATCACTGCAGTGAAGGATAACGAGTGCATGGGGCGAAGCGTGCGTCGGTCCATTCATGCTTTAGTTCGTCCATTTGTTCTTGCTTTCGTCGATCCGTGCGTCCATCCGTCTGGTCGTCCGTCCCTGCGTTCGTCCGTCGGTGCGTTCGTGCGTCTGTTCGTGCGTCCGTCTAAGCATTCGTCTGTGAGTCCATCTGTCCGTCCGTCCATGCGTCTATCCGTCCGTCCCTCTTGCTTCCGTTCATCCGGCCGTCCGAGCGTCTGTCTGCCTGTCCGTCCATGCGTCCGTCCATAAATCTAGTGAACACTCCGCCATCTCACTTCTTTTCACATATTCATCATACACAAGTACTGCCATCCAGCGGACATTTCAAGCACTAAAGAAGAGGTGGCTACTTACTTTTATGACGACTACTATTACTACCACCACCACTACTACTGCATACATCGGGGACGCATGATCCACAGCTTAGCTTCGCCCCTGAAATTATATTCGAAATTGAGCGAGAACCAATAAATAGGCTACAATGGGATCCAAATACGGTTACGCCGGATTCTTCAAGATCGAAATGCGCGCGCGTTGGAAGACACTATACCCTGCACCAAACGTTTGCCTTGAAGGTCTCTCAACTCGTGCATTGTCAATTTCCCAGCTCCGAAATTTGAACTTCTTAACACTCCTTCCAGCCAGGCGTCGTTCTGCCGTTTCTTGTCGTACGCTATTGGTCATTGTCACCAAAGAGGTTAAACTATTTGATTGTCACACTGTTTGTAAAGACATCACAGCACAGTGAAAACTTTTCTGCACTAGACTATTGGTTTCGGGCACTCAGCCCAATTAACAAGGTGGTTAACAATCTAGAGTACTGGGTACTCAACACTATGGGAGAGCATAAAGCCATCCCATGGGCCTCACACTTGAAAATTGCGCTGTAAAGACATCAGAGACAAGCCATTCCATGATTTCAAGACGCGAGTGAAGAGGCGGAAACTGTGGTGGCAGAACTTCCCGTGATTACGTATTTTGTTGGGGTTAAAAGCCTTTTTTGTTCTTGCCCACCATTTGTTCTGTCACAAACTTTAATTCATATGTCGGTAAATGTCAGTGTTTCTACGGTGTTGTGGTCTTTTATATTGTCTGCTCTTGTTAACAGCTTTTTAATAACCTTCTTGTTGCTAACGAATGTTTCGGTTCATTCGCCAGCACAAAAACGAAACTGCTTCGCCCACTGGTCGAACCATCATGGTCGCATCAGCACAAGTCGCGGGTCTTCCGAAATGCCTTTATACTAGAAGATGCACACAAGTAACTCTAAGGACTGTAGCGTTTATCGCGCTGCGCTGACAGTGCAACGCGGTGCTCAAAAAGGTGTTTCCAACGCTTTGCTAGGACGACACGGTGGTGGCACCTGCCCGTCGCTTTGCATTCTACACCTTATTACTTCCGAGACTGGCGCGCATCTTTCTCCACGGTCGCGCATGCCTTCGTTTTCGAAGATAACTGCCAGATGGCGCTCGTTTCTAACGTGCCTAGATGCGCTTGTTCGCCTCCGCTACACGCTCGAGGCACTCTAACGCAGCGCCTTCAGAATACCATTCACCGATTTTCTTGCGCAGAACATCAAATAAACGTTTTGTTCACTCTATCAGACGCAAGACTTTCGACGACATTTAGAGTGTAACACGTAGATTCGGGCCATTTTTTTATGACAACGCGATGCATTTTGTTCAAGTTAGCAATCCGTTCAAACGGAGCAGTACCGCAAATATTCCATGTACCTGGTATTTTCCAGCGATTCGGTGATCATCTGTGGAGACAAAAGCCAACAAAGAATACGCTTGATCACAACCAATGAAAATCTTACAAGAGAGAAAAAGGAGATAGAGTTCATGGCAGGGCTGATTGTTGTAGATGAAACAACCAACGGTAGCAAGAAAAATGCATATATATATATATATATATATATATATATATATATATATATATATATATATATATATATATATATATATATATCCTTATGTTTAACAATTACAAGTGTTTGGCTTTGCAGTACTAAATATTGCGATTTAATGAAGTTCCCCCGTCGATCCAACCTCTGAAAACCACGTTATGATTATGAGAGACGCCGTGGTGGAAGGCTCTTGAAATGTTTTACACCTGGAGTTCTTTGACGGGCGAATCTAAATACATAGGCCGTCATCGAAAATGTGACCGTTACGACCGGGATTCAATCCCCCGCCCTGCGGGTAATCTGTCGTGTACCATAACCATTGGACCAACGTGGCGGGTGGTGTTATTTTGTATACAACGATTTATCAGTTACAAAACGGATTTCGTATGCGCCCATTCAATTCAAATGACCCGAAAACTTGCTTCCGCATCGCTTGGTACGCCCTAAACATTGAACTTCAAGGTATTTCTTCCAAAAAGACAGGGCGTGCAAATACTGACAGAACGCCTTTCAGTCCTGAATCGTGCGTGTTTGTGCGTGTTTGTACGTCCTGTCTTTTTAGAATGAATACATTTCCGCTTTATAGCTCAGATGTGTTATTCTAATAATTCAAGGTAACATCACTAATCTTCGTCATTTCGGTTGGCTCTCTTCTCTAATTAATGATCGCCCTATATGGCATGTCCACTTCAGGACGAAAGCTTCGTCCTCCCAACGCTCCGCAATATACGGCACGCCTCCAGCGCTCATCCCGTTTTATTCCCTCTGAATCACGTCATTTCCTTACTCTGCAACCTTAACCTCTTTCATCATCGGCAGTGTTTCCCAATTTTTCGCCTTTGCATTTTCAGAAAGTTCCTAAGCGCCGAGCAGTTTTTTTTTTACAAGCAGGCTTTACTGCAATAAATGATGTGGGCAAGCCGACTTGCACAAATCAACATTGACTTCCTAAAGTCGTCTTCATTCATAATTGATTGATTTGTGGGGTTTAACGTCCCAAAACCACCATATGATTATGAGAGACGCCGTAGTGGAGGGCTCCGGAAATTTTGACCGCCTGGGGTTCTTTAACGTGCACCCAAATCTGAGCACACGGGCCTACGACATTTCCGCCCCTACCGGAAATGCAGCCGCCGCAGCCGGGATTTGATCCCGCGACGTGCGGGTCAGCGGCCGAGTACCTTAGCCACTAGACCACCACGGCGGGGCTAGTCTTCATTCATAAACATAACTACTTTACTAAGAAGACATTCTCCTCCTAACGTCAGCAAGGATATCGCAATACCCCTTCAGGTGAGAAGCACGTTGGAGATTCGGTCTCCTGTCGTTATGGCGTGTCATGTCGTCACGGTCCACCTCAAAGCTAACTTCACGTGATGACGTTATCCTATCGTGGCATCGTTACGACACGAGGTTGACAAACTTTGCGACGCAATCGTGGCGAAGCACCTTAGAGTCTCGGCTTGTCGGCGGCTGATGTCGTCACAGGGTGACATGTAGCCGCAGTCCACCGTAAATGGGTGTGCACCACACAAGTTGGTCACGTCGCACTGCTCGCCACTGCTCAACTAAAAATGAAAAATGCAATGATTAGGCCCATAGAGTTTCTCACAAATACATAGAGGGAAGTGGGGCGCCACCGCATATGCGAATTTCTTAAGGGGCGATGTTGGAGCGCTGGGAATGACGGTATATTTGTCTGTGAGGCTTGCATTGGCTGATGTTGAGCGGGGCTTCGGCTCAAAAGCGTATACGACTGCGTAAATAAAGCTTCTCTAAAACGAAACGTTTATAAACGGATATGATTCACGCGTATTACATTCTAAAATAAAAGTCCGCTCACCTTGATGGCACAACCAAATGGCGAAGGAAAGAAACAGACGACATAAACGCGAAAAACTGTGTGCCAAGTTCAGCGGCAGTTGGTTACTTCTTACGCTCCGCAAAATTTTATATCGACGCAGAAGGTTCTAGTGTTCAATACAAAACGTTTCTGTGCAATGACAAAAATAAACAGCTTAATACGTGCTCTTTTAGTAAGAAATGAATCATTTTAACATAAAGCCAGACGCGTCTTCGAGGTATACAAATCCGAGTCAAGTACGAAGCTCACGTATCCCGTCATTCCCTCACATTCAGCAGCTCACTAGCGCCATATTTCTTTTTAGCTATGATCGTGAGAAACTATTTAGTTAGGCCCGACAATAGCCGACGACGTTAGTGTGGGACCAAAACACCCAATCCTACACGCCGTAGGGAATTTACACCGAGTATGTAGGGAGGAATAGGAAGAACCTTGGGGCAAGCTGAACTCCGACGCTGTTTTCGGCGACCTTAGTTGAGCGGTAAATACCTTTTCCTAGACATGCCCTCTTTCAGGCTCGGCACTGCTACGGCCTCATCAGGAAATTATCTCTCAAAATGCTGCATGTCTCGCCCTCCCCCGGTTTCCCGTTTGCGGAGCTGAAACACCCTTCCCTATATTCTCCACTTCTGCTCAGCTTTTTTTTTTCTTTTTTTTCCCTTTACAAGCAGGTTCTACTACAACACACGTCGAGATCAGGCCAGCTGGATCTCTCTAAAGTCGCCTTCACTTGTGAACAGAAGTGCATTGCTAAGAATAAGTTCTCCTCATAACGTGAACTGGAATTGCCAATACTCCTTATTGTTTTATGATGCAGCCTGCTGATTTCCTGTGCGTCCAACCAATTGAGAAGAAAAATAACATACGATATACGCCTTCCACTTATCTTAAACGAAAGGAACCATGTGACTTCTCACGCACGGTCACAGTGGAGTTTAAACACTTTTTTCTGCGCTGTCTAGCGCCTGAGGCATTAGAACACATCTGGCGGCCAAGCACGCTGGCAGAAATGCGTGCAGAAGGCTTCAATGTAATCCTTATGACTAGGTGTGTCGAAAGCTGTAGTTAAAAAAAAGTTAGCGGATCGACACAGTAATAGGGAGTTTTAGGATAGCGCAGCGCGAGCCCTTGCGGTGCGGTCGCTGCCACTGCGCATGCGTCGTAACGTGAGTCTGCGTTCGCATTCGCGAACCGCACGCAGAAAATACGAAATTGCGTGCGGCGATCGCGGCCCGCATGTGGCCCGCAAGCGCTGGTTTCGAGGCTACGGTGTCGCAGCGATCGTGCGTTGCGGTTCGCAGCAGGGCAAACGGTATTCCAAAACTCTTATGGCACCCGCTTCGCCCGCAACGCCCGCAGAGCTTGCAAACGGTATTCTAAAGCTCCCTAATGACATAATCGATACGTGTCGCACGAAGCCTGTATTCATTTAAGTCACCGACTTGGGAAAACTACGATCCTCCTTCATGAACTGATAAGCCTAACACAAGGCGCTGTTTATTTTGGCCCACTATCACATAGCAGTGGCAGTGCGGGGCGCGGAAACCTTTCTCTTACTAATCTGCGTGCTATTTTCACTGCCCCTTGCGTACTATGTATATGGACGAAGTAATATGGTTTTGCCCTTGCATAATGTATAGCACGCCTCTTGTTGGATTGAAGGAATATATAAAAATACCGGATCAGATTACTGGATACTCGATTACTGGATCAGAATACTGGATATAAAAATACTGGATCAACTAAACTGTGCATGCGTGGAAGCGTATTTCAGCTCCACTAACAACGTCGGCTATTTGTTGGACTAATTGTCGCTTTCCTAATTTTTAGAGGAACGGTAGGTAGGATTTACCCCATTTTCGTGGCACATACTCGTTCGGGCGGGGACAGACCGTTATGGTTTTGTAATGGTGGCGTACGTTCTTTCGGGGCCATGTCACAGAGGTAATTTGAGAATGCACATATCTTCCATGTCACACTGTTTAACCAGAACTGAAGAACAGTAATGCCCGGGAATCTACAGAGGATCGTATTAGAAGTAATTGTAGTGTAAATGTGAAGAAATAAAAGCGGGGTGAAAAGATAACTTGCCAACGGCAGGATCCGAACCCGCGACGCTCGAATAACGCGTCCGATGCTCTACCACTGAGCTACGGTAGTGGCCATCCCAATTTGTCGGGTATATATGTACATATATAAACGTGGGAGTCAGTCAGCGCCATCTGTTGCCATTATGGCACACATGCTTTTACAGCAAGCCTTCTTTTCACCCACATTTTTTTCTTCTCATTTCACTAAATATGCTTCGAACAACATCCCTTATGCTTTCCCTGGCATTACTGTCTGTTCTCTTTATTATTATGTTTGGCAAAGAAAAACGAGCCTTTTAATTTACACGTTCCTTCGTTTAAGCTACGCTGTTACAACGTGGGTGATTATTCTCCCCCTTTTCCTTATAGTTTTTTGACAATTTTCTTGAAATTTTCCTAATCCGCATTTGAGGTTTTCTGCGCTGCATGGTTGCCATACTAAATGGCTGTGCCGGTAGTGCTTCCAGTGGAGACAAGGTCCTAGCTGCACGTGCTGGGGCTTGTCTGTTATCCGTGTCTATATCAAGACAGCCAAGTCTAGGTTTTCCACGTCATAGCGCAACTAAACTGTGCTTCAATACGTTGCTTCCAGTAAGTGGCTGGCTGTCATTAGCAGTGCAAGCTGCATATCAGGAAAGTTAACTTCACGGTTATGAAAAAAAAACTACGTTTCCATTGCAAATGTCATGTCAACAAGAATGAGCATATAGAGGTGCAGCAGATACGCATGCCGGCACGAACTACCACAGAAAGCAACCTCCTCATATCCGGCCTCTTTCGAGAAAACCTCTTTCACCTTTAAGTTTTTTTTTTTTCTTTGCGCTACAATCCATGTAAGCGCTGCCCATCCGGCCGCAAGCAACGCAGTGTGCTCGGATTGCATGCCCCGCTGCGTTCCGTCTTTGACGACCTCTTCCTCCCCCTCCTCCCCCGCATCTGCTGCGACAGCCCGAAGAAGATGAAACCCTTTTGCTCCCCAAACACTTGGCTTTCCCAAGAGGGCCGCCGCGCAACCCCCGAGAATACGACGCCTGGCTCGCAGGCCGCAAGCTGTGATGACCAAACCAAGCGCAGTGCCCCCTTCCTCAAGGTCACCACCGCCAGGAGGCGCAGTTATGACGGCTCCTTTTTGACGAGTATGGCCCAACCCAGAAAAAAAAGGAGGAGGGGAGTGGAGGGTGAGAGGAGCGAAGAGCGCGAAAACGGAGCTGAAAGCTGGCATTGCGTCGAGTGAAACGTTCTATAACGCAAAAATGGATAAAGAAAAGAGGAAGGGTTTGAAGGAGTGGACGTTACGCTCGGGAACCGTATCTCGACAGCGCGTAGTTTTTCCCTTCCTCCTCGTTTTGTCCCTCCCCCCTCATCTGAAGTTTCGTGATGTGCATACCGGATGTGGTCGCCACTGCTTCTGCAGCGCTCGTCCCAAAAACAGGCAGCGCCGCTCTCCAACTGTCCACCAAATGCGACTTCTTCACCTCCTCTGGACCTACCCTTTCCCTGTTCCTGCTCCGCATCGTCGCATCCTCTCGAGCCTTCTCAACCCTTCCTCCGCTGCGAGTGCAAAAGGGGTTCGAGCCGCGCAAGATGGCACATAGTGGAGGGCGAAAACGTCATACACAAATATGCACAATGGCGTAGATGTGAGCGCACGCACGCTCGCATGGGTAAACGGCCGGGGCAGGCGACGATAAACAGGGACAGACGGAGCTCAGAAAGGAAGCCCCTTTTCCTGGGAATCGCGAAAGATGACGGACTTTCTAGGGCGTTTATACACAGGCTGCCATATGCAGTGTGCTGTGTAGAATTACGCGGGTGTGCTTTCGCGAGTGTAGAGACCAGGGTTCTCAATCTCATTTAGGCGGCGGGCCACAGTCACCGAATTCAGTTCCGCAAGGGCCTGTTCAGGGAATAAGGTAAGAGACGGAAGGGGGAACGGGCAGGAGATAGTTCATACACATTATCAGCAAAGGCCGCCTTCGAAAACAAAACCCTTATCCTACGCCAAATACGGGTCAAATCTAAACGCCGATTTTGTAACACTGTTTCTTTTTCACGCTTGCGCTTAAACATATAGTGACGAGGTGCCTTCCGAGAACAATGCTTTAGAATCAGCCATTCTTGTGTGGCTAGCGCTCGTGCTTATTATGAATAAATAAATAAATAAAAGTATATATATATATATATATATATATATATATATATATATATATATATATATATATATATATATATATATATATATATATATATATATATATATATTGACGCAAGGTAGGCTGGCAACTATAGTAGCCAGCATCTGAAGAGGACAACAAAGTAGATCTGTGTGCGCGTGCTCTGGTGTTCGCGTTTCTGGCCCTTGGGTTGCGAAAGTAAACGCCCTATTTTGTACCTGCGTGCCTGTGTCTTTGTGACATTTTCTGGTGGAGGTGCTGGGTACGGTAGATGATACGGTCTCCTGAGAGCACCCCTGACGCAAGTCCATCAAGTATCTCAGCCGAGCTTACCCCTGTGCACGTACGTTCCAGCCGTCGTCTCCAGGGACTCGAGCCACAGCACGGTTTGCTGCCTGAACGTCAGAGGGCTATGAATCAAACACCGCCTAACGTCACCGCGCCAGCACCAGCGCACCTGGTTATCAACCAGCCCAAGACGCCGAAGACATTTCACGGAGCTGCTTTTGAAGATGCCGACGACTGGCTCGAGCATTTCAACCGGGTCGCCGTCATCAACGATTGGACCCCAGAGCGTTAGCTACGCTATGTGTACTGCTTCCTGGAGGACTCCGCGAAAACGTGGTTTGAGAACCATGAAGCAGCGCTTACGTCATGGGATGAGTTTCAACGGAAGTTCCTCAAGGCATTTTCCCGAGAGGACAGGAAGGAGACAGCGGAGCGTGCTATAGAGGCAAGGGTTCAAGGCCCTAACGAAAGGGTGACGACCTACGTAGAGGACATGGATCGGCTTTTCAAGCGTGCGGAGCCCTCCATGTCCGAATCCAAGAAAGTTCGCCACCTAATGCGTGGTGTTAAAGAAGAGATTTTTGCCGGCCTGATTCGAAACCCGCCTGCGACACCTGCGGAGTTCCATGAGGAAGCCACTGCCATGGAGAGGGCCCTTCAACAGCGTGCCAGACAGTATAACCGTGGTGTAAACACAAGTGAGGTCACTTCTGTCACTCTCGGCAATGACATCAGCGCGTTGCGAGAGCTTATCAGAGCTCTCATTAAGGAAGAGCTACAAAAGATGCAGGTGACTGCTTCACCTGCAGAGCAGCTCTCCATTGCGGAGATGGTACGCGCCGAGCTACGGCAAGCTGTTCACGCTCCCCAACCATCCGAGGCGCCACAACAGAGGCACTGCGTCGAGATGAGCTACGCGGAAGCAGTGCGACGTCGTCCATCGTGCAGTTCAACCAGCGTATGTTACCCCAATGAGCGACACGCTCAAGAAATGGAGGTAGGCTTCCGCCCTCGCAGCTCACCGTTGATCGCCGAAGCAAGACCGAGAAAGAGTGACATCTGGCGTACACCCGACCACAGGCCCCTTTGCTTCCACTGCGGGGAAGCCGGACACGTCTACCGGACATGTCCGTACCGTCGTGTGGGTCTCCGTGGATTTTCGCCTAATGCCCCTCGTCCGCGACCTGGCGAGCGACCACAGGAAATAGAGAGTTTCATCTCGAATCGTCGCAGTATCGAACATCGGTCACAAGAGCCTCCCTCGTCGTCGCCTACTCGCTACAGGTCACCGAGCCCAGCCTATTCACGCGGCGCTCCAAGACGCCGTTCACCCAGTCCTGCAAGTCGGGAAAACTGAGTTCAGCGACCTCCGGAGGTGAGGCCGCTGACGCTGACTCTACGGAAGATCCTCCACTACGACGACAGCGACAGCAGCAAAAAGATGTACAGACGCAGTCAAACGGGATGCGAAGAGTGGTGACGTCAAACATTGCGGTAACTGTGGACGACGAAGAAGTAATGGCGCTAATTGACACTGGAGCAGACACTTCTGTTATGAGCATGGGTCTTGCCTGCAGGCTGAAGAAGGTTTCTACCCAGTGGGCTGGGTCGCAGATACGTACGGCAGGAGGCCATCTTCTTACTCCGGTGGGGCGGTGCACAGCGCGAGTCAGTATTCACGGATTTACGTATCTCGGAGATTTTGTAATACTGCCGAGTTGCTCGAGGGACCTAATTCTCGGACTGGACTTTCTGCGTGATAATGGAGCCGTGATTGATTTGCAACAGTCGCAAGTGACGTTTTCTACGGCACACGCTTTAGCGCGCAACCCTCACGGCAGTTACGTCAATGCGTTGAGAATTGTTGACGATGACGTCACGTTACCGCCGAAGAGTAGTGTGTTCACCTTGGTAGCCTGCGACGTTTTCGACGAATTCAACGACTATGAAGGTATTGCTGAGGCAAATATCCCGCTGCTGCTCAAACGAAACATATGCATAGCTCGATGCCTTGTTCGGTTAGAGAATAAACGCTCTCGAGTTCTGCTGACCAACTTCAGCAATGAGTTTCAGCACGTTCCTAGAGGGACTACTGTCGCTTTCCTCAGTGAAATAGCCGACTTTTTCGATATCAGCACAATGGATACGATTTCACCGCATGCAAAAGCTTGTGCTGACCTGGGAAGCCGCATTCACGTTAATCCAGACTTGCCAGATTCACGAAAAGAGCGGCTGCTAAACCTTGTGAGGGAATTCTCGGACTGCTTCTCCACAGCATCGAAAGTTCAGCGTACCACCGTTACAAAACACCGCATTGTTACCGAGGAGTCGGCGCGGCCTCTTCGCCAACATCCATACCGTGTGTCCCCGAAGGAAAGAGAGGTGATTAAGCGTCAAGTTCAAGAAATGCTGAATGATGACGTCATCCAACCCTCGACAAGTCCGTGGGCGTCACCTGTTGTCTTAGTAAAGAAAAAAGACAACACACTACGCTTCTGCGTCGACTATCGACGGCTTAACAAAGTCACGAAACGCGACGTTTACCCCCTGCCACGGATTGATGACGCCTTAGACCGTCCACGCCACGCCCAGTTCTTCACATCACTGGATCTCAAGTCAGGGTACTGGCAAATTGAAGTTGACGAAGGCGACCGTGAGAAAACCGCGTTCGTGACGCCTGACGGGCTGTACGAATTTAAAGTGCTGCCTTTCGATCTCTGTTCTGCTCCCGCCACGTTTCAACGCATGATGGATACTGTACTAGCTGGACTAAAGTGGCAGACGTGTCTTGTATACTTGGATGATGTCGTTGTGTTTTCAACGACATTTGACGAGCATATTTCAAGGCTAAAAAGTGTCCTCATTGCAATAAGGAGAGCGAACCTTACCATCAAGCCCGAAAAGTGCTACTTCGGCTATCAGGAACTCAAGTTTCTCGGCCACGTGGTTAGCCCGCGGGGTGTTCGACCAGATCCGGAGAAGTTGGCTGCCGTTGCCGATTTCCCTCGTCCTGGAGACAAAAAGGCTGTTCAGCGATTCCTTGGACTCTGTGCGTACTACCGCCGTTTTGTCGAAGGATTTTCGAAAATTGCGGAACCTCTTACAAGACTGACACGGCCAGATGTACCTTTCGTATGGACGGAAGAACAACAACAAGCCTTCGTAGAGCTGCGCAATCGACTGCAGACAGCTCCAGTGCTGGCACATTTCGACGACACTGCCGACACCGAGATCCACACAGACGCCAGCAACGTGGGAATCGGAGCCATTCTAGTTCAATGGCAGAACGGCGCAGAGCGTGTGATCGCTTACGCGAGCCGCAGTCTCACAAAAGCAGAGGCTAATTACTCTACCACCGAAAAAGAGTGCCTAGCAGTCGTTTGGGCCATTAGCAAGTTTCGACCCTACCTATACGGCCGGCCATTTCGAGCGGTCAGTGACCACCATTCGCTCTGTTGGCTTGCCAATCTACGGGATCCATCAGGCCGCCTCGCCCGCTGGAGCCTCCGCCTTCAAGAGTACGACATAACGGTGGTCTACCGATCAGGACATAAGCATACAGATGCTGACTGCCTGTCTCGTGCTCCTATTTCCCCGACGTCATCTGACACTGAACAAGATTTACCGTTTCTTGGCATCGCCGATGTGGTGCGGATGGCTGAGCTTCAACGTGAGGACACTGAGCTACTTCCTGTCATCCAGCATCTTCAAGGAGAAGACGTTGTCGTCCCACGCCGACTCTCGCGTGGTTTGGCTACGTATTGCCTGCGGAACAATGTTCTCTACAAGAGAAATCTTGAGAGCAGCCAGGAAACTTTCCTCCTCGCCGTTCCAATGGCACTGCGTGAGGAAGTTTTGCAGGCGTGCCACGACGATCCTTCGGCCGGTCACTTAGGCTTTGCTCGGACATTAGCGCGCATCCGACAGAAGTACTACTGGCCACAGCTGTATTCGTCCGTTCAGCGCTATGTCCGCACCTGCCGTGACTGTCAGAGGCGTAAAGTTCCACCCGCAAAGCCCGCCGGTTTCCTCCAACCTTTAGATCCACCTCGAGCACCATTTCAGCAAGTAGGAATGGATCTTCTTGGTCCCTTCCCTACGTCATCCTCAGAAAATAAGTGGATAATTGTCGCGACCGACTATCTGACTCGCTATGCAGAAACCAAAGCTGTACCTAAGGGAACTGCAGTTGAAGTCGCCAGATTCTTTGTCCACGACATTGTTTTGCGCCATGGTGCACCTGCTGTTCTCATAACCGATCGCGGAGCAGCATTTACGGCAGAGTTATTGCAACAAGTCACCAAGCTGACGCACACCAACCACCGGAAAACAACAGCTTATCATCCCCAAACAAACGGCTTGACGGAGAGGTTAAACAAAACATTGGCCGACATGCTATCTATGTATGTTGACGTAGAGCACAAAACGTGGGATGAAATTTTGCCGTACGTCACGTTTGCCTATAACACCGCTGTGCAAGAGACCACAGACCTAACATCATTCGAGCTTGTTTATGGCCGTCGCGTCACAACACCGTTAGACGCTATGCTCCCTGTAGACCAGGACAACAGCGGAAATGACAGCGTTGACGAATTCGTTGAGAAAGCCGAGGG
The DNA here is from genome assembly GCA_013436015.1 of Rhipicephalus annulatus. Classification (NCBI taxonomy): domain Eukaryota; kingdom Metazoa; phylum Arthropoda; class Arachnida; order Ixodida; family Ixodidae; genus Rhipicephalus; species Rhipicephalus annulatus. Next base: position 241,414 of record WOVY01009992.1, read on the forward strand.
AGCCCGCCAGCTTGCACGGGACCGCATTCGCGCGCAGCAAGATATCGACGCTCGCCGTTACAACCAAGGCCGAAGGAGCGTCCACTATCAACCAGGTGACTATGTATGGGTGTGGACACCAGTTCGCCATCGTGGGCTTTCGGAGAAGCTATTGCGGCGCTACTTTGGCCCTTACGAAGTTGTGCGCTGCCTCAGTGACGTGAATTACGAGGTAGTTCCCCAAAGCTCCGACACCAGTTTAAACCGAAGACGTCCACGTCCAGAAGTAGTCCATGTAGTACGGATGAAACCGTACCATGCCCGCGACTTATGAACACTTCGAACTTTTTCCTTATTATCCACAACAGCGTGGGTTTTTTTTTTTCATTGACGTGATCATTTTTTTTCTTTCATGGCCACCTCTAGCATCTCAGTCAATCGACCGGGACGGTCTCTCTTGAAAGGGGGGAATTGACGCAAGGTAGGCTGGCAACTATAGTAGCCAGCATCTGAAGAGGACAACAAAGTAGATCTGTGTGCGCGTGCTCTGGTGTTCGCGTTTCTGGCCCTTGGGTTGCGAAAGTAAACGCCCTATTTTGTACCTGCGTGCCTGTGTCTTTGTAACAATATATATATATATATAATATATATATATATATATATATATATATATATATATATATATATATATATATATATATATATATATATATATATATATATATATATATATATATATAGCTCGCGTGCCATGTGTTTGAGCATGGAATAACAGCGCCGTATGCCGCGTCACGTGTGTTGTTAGTATGCTATCCATGTCTTTGAGTGAACCTTCGTGCATTAAAGGGGCACTAAAAAAAGTATTTTTCTGGTATTGGCAAGTTACTATTTCACAATGCCTAAATCGCCTCGCTTGCTGCTAGAAATGTAACTTAATAAACAATTAGAGCACGTTGGTATGAATCCATATTGGTTAATTGGTTACCCACTGTGATGAGTGGGGTTGAGTGCCAAATTTTGACAATACGTGCGTTTATATTGTGACAGGGATTTGTTAACCCGTTTGATTGCTGAAGCAGCGGAAATCACATGTGATGGCTTTGACTGTGTGAACGCACCATCTATCTTTGCTTACGCGGAAATAACTTTGTTTTTTTTTCTGATGGTGTGGTCGCTAATAAAGGATTAGTATTGCATGGCCAACACGTGGCCTTTCGGTTGTTTGTTCTTCTTTTCTATATCTTTTTCTTTTCTTCCCCCCCTTACATTTAGACGTTTTGTAATAAACGCTTATAGTTAAGTAGTTAAGCGCTTGAATTTTCTTTCGTGTCCTCGTGTTCTCGTCATCGTGTGCTTGTGTAAGTTGGGCGCTTCCTACCAAGTTTGTGCCACTAGAACATGCCTTGTAAACGAGGAAACGTGCAAAAAAATAATAATGTTGGACTCGCTTGCTGGATTCCGTGCCGACCGGTTGTGCCCTCGCGATCTCCGGCGTCAGCGTAGCTCCGGCTGACTGGGCTCGCCCTACGTCATCTCCTGACGCCGATCTCCGACGACAGTGTAGCTCTGACCGACTGGACTTGCTCTACGCCATCTACAGACACCGACAAGAGCTCTCGCAAGTGGTGCCCCGTCCTCGGACGCCTGTGACCGTTTTTTCATCTTTCATATCTCTTCTATCCCCTCGATTTGTCTCGCTCTCTTTGGCTTACCACCTCACGTCTCTTCCTCTTTTCTACACCTTTTTTCCTACCCTTTTAACCCCTCCTCACCCCCATCCCTTGTGAGCTACTGCTGAGGTGTCACTCGCTGAAGCAGACAGTTACGGGGCTCACTATTCTCTTCCTCTCTTTCTTAAGAACCACTTAGAGAGAAAATAATGCGGGTGTCGACCCCTCGAAGCTCTCGTAGCAATCGCCACGGCGTTAAAGATTTTGGCGGCGTGCATACGAGCACCTACGTATAGTTGTGAAGCGGTAAAATCAAGTGCATTTTCCCACTTACGGGGGCAGAAACGTAGCGTAGCAAGTTTCAGAAAAGTTCGGTGGCCGAAATACAATGGGAGAATTTTAGAATCAGTGAAGTTCAAAACGCCCTTCGGTTCCCATCTTTACATGCATGTGCCTCGAATATGATTTCACGGTCAGTGCGCGACTTTTTCGCTCGCAACCAAAGACGCCGCTGCCGACACCAACTACGCAATTCTCTGTGGCATACCAACAAGCCACGCCATAGCGAGGGGGTGGGCAGGCGGTCCCCTTAAGTAACACCGGAAAGGGGGTATGGTCTGGTCATTATTTTTGGTTTTCACTAGCAGAAACACCCGTACATAGCATAAATACTGTTAATGTGTGCTCACAGTGGTGTCACTGGTTTTTCCTGATTCCTGATTGGTGATATATATATATATATATATATATATATATATATATATATATATATATATATATATATATATATATATATATATATAAAGAGACAACACCCGTACGCTGTGCCGGCTATTCCTGCCCTGTCTCACTATAGCCGAGCTCGCGCCAGTACCCGGGCTCCGCGCATGCATGCTTCCTCACAATATCTATATACCTTATCAACGCCTCCCCAACCCCGCTTCCAGAATGAGAACTTTCAATAAACCCGGCTTGAACTCGAACAGCGCATCACGAGAAATGGCTGAGCCGACGTATGTGCGGCAGAGCCAGAGTCTTCGCTCTGTCTATTCGTCTGGCCGGCTCGTCCGTTCCTTACTTTACCGTGGTGCGCTGTAGCAGCAGTACCGATTTGGTTACAACAAACCAACTCGCCCTCGTTTCAAAACTTATCGAATAACACTCGGTCGAAATTATGCGCCATCGGCCCCTGGCGAGACGACTGATTTTAATTTATTAAGGGCGCAGCTTTCTTATGTGACTTGTTCCTGGCCGGTATGCCGGACTTACGTGAAGTCCTCGTTACTGAAGCATTGTGAGTTAGCCAACCAGAATCTCGTCACGAAAACTGTTATTTGTTCATTGCACAGATCGCATCACGAGTTTGTTCTAATATGTTTGCCAACTTACGCTTAACTCTCCGGAAGACGCCTGTCGTTGTCACTCGGTCGATTCGGTCGATCAGATGGTGACAGATTGAAGTATCCCGTCCGGGCACAAATAAGCGATATACGGCGTGGCCGGATCAACGAACTGGAGGAACAGACCAAAGCGTCTCACCGATGCCACACGCGTGGGACACCTCGAAGAAGTCAGTGGGCCGGCTGGACACACGGCTAAACAGGGAATCAGTGGCGCTTTACACGAATAGCCGTCATTTCCTCCTCTAAACCCAAACCTCAAATTGTTGACACGTTCACAGTGTAGCCACCTGACACAATCTTCAAAGAGCCATACGTCAATGACGTCACGCAAAAGCTCGGAGACTGAAATATTTCGAAGAGGAGAGAGGATGAAAAGTGCGAGTAATATCACAAAAAAAGCTTATAGGAACTTTTTATGTATTTGTTTATTCTTTTGTTCCTATCCCCGAGGCTTCACTGAATGCATAGTCAAGTGCCCATTCCTTCTTCGTCTCCCATTTCGTTTTTCGTAAGAAGCGGCCACTAAAATGTGCGAGAAAAAAGCGATCAAGTCCAAATTGGTCCCTCTTTCATAAGGTCAGGAGAAGAAAAGACAGCAGCCATCCCTCTGGCAAATTCGCTGCGTATTCGCCGGGCGCGGCGGGCTTCAGAAGCTGTCGCTCGCTCTTCGAAAATCGCCGGCACTGAGCAACAAGTCTCCGCGCAAGACACCGGCAAACACGCAAAGAATGGAATGGCGTAGAGTCTAACTGCTCTTCCACTGCGCAACTGGTCATAAAACCATAAAGCCGCCGAAGCCACCGCGCGCGCGTATAAAGAATGGCGAAGGCCGAGGGAAAAGACTCGGCTCGTAACAGCGCCTAAGAAAAGGCGGTTACTGGGCCGCAACACGGGAGGATGGCCCCAAAAGCCTTCTCCTCCTCACCTCCTCTTTCATTCGGCCGCGCTTCTACAAAACGGGACGCACTCTTCCCGCTGTTCCGTGTTATACTCTACCGTAAAGACCCGCGTAAAGGCCAAAGGCCGGAAGATCGAATCCCAGCCGTAAAGGCAACATTTTGATGGAGGCCAGAATGCTGGAAACCCGCATGCTTAGACGTAGAACACAGCATAATGCATGTTGGCACGTGCGTTTGTATGCGCGCATATAAACACATACAAAAGGTCGAAATTTCAGGAGTACCACTCCTCCCTCATTATTGACTACGCCACTGCTGCCGATTGAATATTCATAGTCGGGGCAAGATTTTTGACCAAAAAGTACGTTCCAATGGATATAAGTCATCACAAGCCGCAAATAAAAACGGTGTAACTTGAAATCACCTAAGTTTGAACACGATTGTTTTCCATTTCTGCATCTAGGACAACCAACAAAGAAAAGCGATGTCGTCGCACGTGCAGGTCCAGTCGCTCATTCTAGGTGGGAGGGGGGGGGGCAGAGGTGGGATTTTGACTGAATATTGTCTTTAGTAGTTACTATCGCACAACGACCCCCACCACATGATACTGTTAATCTGGGCTCGGTGTTCCACCCATTTGGCGTGATCGGGCACACCAGGTGGACGACAGGGGCGGGGGTGCTGACAGAGGCCTTTGAGAAAGCCATCGCTCCCCTCCCCAAATCTAGATCCGCCACCGTGTCTTGGTGGGTAGTTACTCTGTCTTGGTTGTCGTGCGATAAATAGCTTCTGAACTGAAAAGACGCGTAGGCCATACACGAGTCTATGTGGTACTAGTTTTACGCTCGGTTCCACTCTTCTCTCTTTTGGCGTCGCTCTGCAACAAGTTGGCCCGAAGAAAAACGAAGAAAGAGGAGGATGCGATAAGGAAAATAGTCGAGCGGGGATCGCTTTTGAGTAGGCCATGCGTTTATGTCATCGCCTGCTTTTTCCTGTTGTTCCGGTATCACTGTCAATCTCTCCGAGATCTTGATGGACGTTTGTCTCCTTCTTTCTTCTTCGGCTCCTCCTCTTTTCCACGGTGCTCCTTCTCTCCCAAATAATGCATTCGTGAAACAAAATGAAGGGTGCTATGTGCTTGAAATGAGAAAAAATGGAAATCCCAACAGTAAAGGTAGTAGCACTCTTCTTTATTAATTTCTTAGAGCTGACGAGAGCCGCCCTGCTTATATATATATATATATATATATATATATATATATATATATATATATATATATATATATATATATATATATATATATATATATATATATATATATATATATATATATATATACACTTCAGCGTGTCCATATGTAGGCATGGTGCGCGCGTGCGTCGTGAACACTGAACAAGAAACTCACCTTTAGGTGCTCCTCAAAGAACGCCAGATGTGTCGTCAAACTTAATTCGCTACCTTTTGACCACGCACGATGGCATGTATTATTATGTTATCCTGATTACCAGCCGCAAAAGACAAAAAATAATAATTTGGAATCGTAGATTACTATACACTCGAACGCACCTCTGTAACTTCGAAAAGACGTCATCGTCTGTTGCTAAAAATTATGCACGCTACATGCATTCTAACCACAGCCGATAGGGAGCATGTTTGCAGCGGGTAATGAGGCCGCACGCGGTGTAGCAGGTCAGACGATTGATTGATTGATATGTGGGGTTTAACGTCCCGAAACCACCATATGATTATGAGAGACGCCGTAGTGGTGGACTCCGGAAATTTCGACCACCTGGGGTTCTTTAACGTGCACCGAAATCTAAGCACACGGGCCTACAACATTTCCGCCTTCATTGGAAAAGCAGCCGTGAGCAGGTCAGACGAATAGCTAGGCCACTATCTTCAGCTTTTCAACTACACATTTCTTTCTTTCTTCATGGAGCCAATGTGGTCAAATGAGCTCATGTCTCGGCGCTAAATCAAGCCTGCAACTGGGGCTTTCCTCTCCGATATTTAACCTATAATGGCAAAATTGTATTAAATAATTAGATAGATAGATAGATAGATAGATAGATAGATAGATAGATAGATAGATAGATAGATAGATAGATAGATAGATAAGATAGATAGATAGATAGATAGATAGATAGATAGATAGATAGATAGATAGATAGATAGATAGATACGTCAAAGTGCCTCTATTTCACTGAGAAATGCTCCGCGTTGATATATACGTGTAATTTCGTGTCCCACTTGTCCAGGGTTCATTCTAGTACACCTAAACTACGGGTCTTCCTTGTTAATCAACAAAACAAAACGACATATATTCACCTTCGACGTTGAACCGCGCGGACTGCTTGTGGAAGGAAACACCGCCCCTCGAAACAGACATATACGGATTGGAGAAGGAACATCGCCAGACTACCCCCGAAAATGACGAACATTATGTCCACTCGAAGACGAGAATGAACAAAGCGAATCAGAACAAGAAAAAAAAGAGACTGAAGAGCTGGCAGTCCTTGCGCGCCCCTTGGTTGCGCGCGTGCGTAATTTATGACAGCTGCACCGAACTGCTATATAGATGACTGAGTCTGTGTAGCCGGTTCAGTCGGCGGCTGATTCAACGCTGCGAGTGAGACGATGTGAGCTAATGACGGAAGACGGGCTCGTTCGGTGTGTGTGCGCACAACCAACACACCTTGCACTCACGATCCGACATGCAGTCGCGTAACGAGATCTTTCGACGAGAAGCCGGAAAATCCGCCGCTGTGTTGTTTACGTTTACGGTGCTCGTCTGCTGCACCCCAAGGTCGCGGGTTCGATGGCGGATGCGGAGGTAGCATTTTCAGTGGAGGTGAAATGGCAGGGACCCGTGCATACGAGGTGATGTAAGTGCGCGTTAAAGAACACTAGATGCTGTTGCGACTGGGAGAAATTGTCCAGACCTCGGCGGCACACAAGTCTCAGGGAGAAGAGCTTCCAGCCGGAGCCGATACCGAGAACGTTGATTTACAGTAATTACATGATGAAGGTAGCGTGATTCCACATAAATGAAGAAATCGTCATGTGAACATCTCGGCGCACGTGTTTAAAGGCCTGGGTCTTCCCAGGATTCCCTGCGGGGGAAAACAACGTAGTCCAGGACACTCCAATGAAGAGGTTATCTTCAACTCCATCAGGGCTGAGCAAAACTACTTTGAAATTGCATCGTGATACCATACGAAATACTCAGACAAAAAAGTATTGGAGATACAGGTACTAGCGCAAAAATTCTATCCCATACGATACTTGGCTATTGTGTCTTAAGATACTTCGATACACTCGCACATTTGTTGGTATATAAATACCTAGAATGCAGTAGCCAAAGCGTATGCTCAACATAGGTCTGCTTGAAAGTTCCTTTAATGGGGCCAACTTATTTTTAATGAAACGTTTCTTCGTATCTCAGAAGTTGTAACTCCCTTCTATAGGTCGAACTAAAATGGCTTACTTCCACAGAACAGCGCTGCTCTGCAGACACTTCGCTGACACCAGTTGTTGCTTTTCACTTCTGTAACTGGTGGGCGTCACTTTTGAGCCTGCTGACCAGCTAGCAGGCTGTCATCTAACCACAAAAGCTTCAATAGGAGGCCTTCACGCGATGGCACAAATACCAGGGTGTGGTGTTACCTTGCGCATAAAAGAACGTTTTGCCATACCAAATCACCGACACACACACACACACACACACACACACACACACACACACACACACACACACACACACACACACACACATATATATATATATATATATATATATATATATATGTGTGTGTGTGTGTGTGTGTGTGTGTGTGTGTGTGTGTGTGTATTGGAACAAAGTGTATATATACTTAAGGGCTTGTATATATATATGCACGTACCGATCGCAGTATCTTGTATCTTGAGATAACTATCGTAACGGAAATGCAAATACTTGCGAAACGTATGTGACACACACAAAAGATACCCAAAGGGTGTCTAATAAAGTATCTAAGATACATGTATCTGATGCTGCCGGGCCCTGATCTCCGCCCCCAAAATGAGAAGGTCAGACACCTTCTCCTTTTTAACCCAGGAAAGAAGGATGACGCACGTCCAGTTCCTTTCGCCGTGAGGGAGAAGCGTAACACCAGACGCAATGCGATTATATGGCACAACACGGCACAGTCCAATGACGTAGTGTTCCACGTGTAACGTTGACTCATAGATGCGGCTGCAGTACCGGGCAGGCCGCGGAGTGTGAGAAACGTCCCGGAAGACGGATTGCAGACGATAGGCTCATTTTTTTGGTGCATCTTGATGATGAAGGCAGCGCAGAGGTGACCACTCTTTGTATGCAGCTCCAACTGCAAATAGCCCTTGCTAAATCATCAGACGATTTGGTGTGCCTAATGAAGTTTTGACGAGAGGAGCCGTCGGCTCTGGAGGATTCGCAGTACGACTGTCCTGTTGTCGCCGCTTCTAGACACACCAAAGAGCTTGCAAAGCCAAAAAAAAAAAATCAGGATAGATTTAGCTGAAACCATGCCACGCGTCCAATCGGCGCAGAGACGTGGAGGTCGATCAATCAACGGCCTAAATTTCTGAAGCCCTCCTCTCACCGCAGCATCCCTCACAGTCATACCATGGTTTAGGAACGCAAAACTCATATATAATAATAATTATTATTACTAATATATTGCAAAATACAGAGCAATACTCCTATCACACACACACACACGCACGCACACACACACACACACACACGCACGCACGCACACACACACACACACACACACGCACGCACACACAAACAAACAAACAAACAAACAAAGAGCTCCCCCCCCCACACACAACATACCATAAAAATCAAACGCCCCGCCGCGGTGGTATAGTGGCTAAGGTATATACTCGTATACTCGGCTGCTGACCCGCAGGTCACGGGATCGAATCCCGGCTGCGGCAGCTGCATTTACGTGGAGGCGGAAATGTTGTAGGCCCGTGTGCTCAGATTTGGGTGCACGTTAAAGAGCCCCAGGTGGTCGAAATTTCCGGAGCCCTCCACTACGGCGTCTCTCATAATCATAAAGTGGTTTTGGGACCGTTCAACCCCACATATAAATCAATCAATCAATCCATCAAAATCCAATTTACTGCGCGTGCTAGATTTACAGATTGTCATATCAGGCAAGTACATTTAGGAGTGATCGCCGTGGAGAACAATGTTTCCGTTATCAAAGTCAATACAGTACAGATAGTTAGTTGGCAGACCTCTGTCTCTTGATGCTGAAAACCTAATTCATTTCATGAGTTAGTTGTAAGATGGATCGGACTTAAACTGGGTTTAGTTCGAACAGTAGCTTAATTGCATCCACACCATTCCTGAGCTTTGCTCTATGAGCTCACCATTTCTCTATTATTTTTATGCAGAGACACACGTATGAAAGTACAGATAAGTGTACCTCGACCTGAAACTGAAACCCCCTGAAATGAAATTCTGCCTATCTACAATATCCTGCACCTATGGCACTTCGTTACAGTGGCCTGAAACTCGACAACGTCAAGGGAATTAATGAGCGAATATAAACAATTATATTTGTTCAGTGGCATCATCATCATCATCATTATCGTCATTATCAGCATCATCATCATGTCAGCCTGACTACGTCCACTGCAGGACAAGGCCTCTCCCATATTCCACCCGTAAACTCGGTTTTGTGCTTGCTGCTGGCATTTTATTCTGTGGCATATGTTGGAGCAAAAACAAACTCTCATATGCATCACACAAGCAAGAGGAGGCCTCCACTAGAATGCAATAATTAGTACATACCTTTTTGGATGCCATGTTCATGGGTGTAGCCTAGGGACCCCACCCCCGAACTTTTTTTTTACTTTACTTGCGTATATAATACACTCTTCCAAAAAAAAACCCACGCACAAACATTCAAAATGTATAAGTGACACCCCCCCCCCCTAACCCCCAAGAGACAATTTTCTGGCTACGACCATGTTTACGTTTGTTTGGTTTCCACAACAGAGTGAGCACGGCAGCATGGTCACGAGGACGCAATAACAAAATTTGGAAGCCGGAGCCGCCTTTGTCGGAAATGTTATCTTCAATCCCTGTAAACGTGGTGGGCCATTTGTGCCGCAAAATGATGATGATGATTATGATGATGATGATGATGATGATGATGGTGGTGGTGGTGGTGGTGGTGGTGGCCTAAAAGCATGGCTTCAACACACCCACTCTGGGGGATCGGCCAAGCATCTGAACCTTCAGCTTCGCACTGCCGCAAGCTCAACTAAGCAAGCTACTTTTTTTTTTCTCTATTTATCCTGTTTGCTTTCCTACCAGGTGCTTTTAAAGGCGAAGCATTTCTTAGCGAACTTCGGCGAGATTGAGCGTATCTATCTATCTATCTATCTATCTATCTATCTATCTATCTATCTATCTATCTATCTATCTATCTATCTATCTATCTATTCGCCTATGACTTTTAGCTCTGCTGACCGTTTGGATAATGGTATCAATACCAAACTTGGTACGGCATAAGATCACTGTATGTCGAACATATTCGACTAGTCATAACAAGGAAATCATGACAGGGATGTCATGAATGTCATGATTTACATTTCATTGTCCTGCTGCTCTTGCGGGGGTTTTGTTCACATGAAATGTTGCAAAACTGGTATGGTATGATTTGAGTTCATAGCGAACACAAGCTACAGAATCTAACATGAAAATCATGATATGCGTGTCATGTAACAACATGACTACACGTCACGTTCACGATGCGCTTGCGGCCATATCGCTAGCGTCACATATACAAAATTCGGTATTACGGGACGTTGGTAGACGACTAAGGCATGAGACTCGTGCAAACATGAAAACATGAGATGCGTGTCATGTAACAACATGACTACATACTAGGCTCATGATGCGCTTGGGGCTGTTTCACTAGTTTCGCATGTACCAAATTCGGTATTACGTGACGCGAACAGACGACATAGGTAAATGACACATCGAAACATGTTAATCACGACTTGGGTGTCAGGTAACATATGACTACATGCCGCATTGATGATACGCTCGCGGCCGATTTGCTAGCTTCACATATACCAAATGTGTTATTACGTGACGTCAATAGATAAAGGTATGTGACTGGTGCAAACATGATAATCATGAGGTGCGTGTCATGTGAGACCTTGACTACATGCCACTGTGAAGACGCCAATACATTTCGACGTGACGTGGTGCGCGTGCTCGCCGGCGTTCATTTCGTCGTGTCGAACCGGCGTTGCCCCGCCAGGCGCGGGTCCTTGCCATACACTCGCAGGCACGCGCCGCGCTGCGTTGCTTTGACGCATGCGCGTTTGAGTGCGTCCGGCGTTCCTCTGTCACGAAAACAGGCAGACGTAGGGCTGTCTGGGCAACCTATCGGCACGAAATGCAGCATGTCGAATTTCGCGCCAGTTGCCGTTGGGGCGCGCCGATGGACGCTGCATGGTGGCACCTGGCGTCAGACTAAAGAGTGTTCGCGTTTTGCTAACGTAGCCTCGCTGTGCTCAGCCTGCGCCACGCAGGAAGAATAGAAAGGAGGGGAAACTCGGCTCCTTTCCGCGCCACGATTGTGTCACCCCCCGAGTGGCCGGATGGATGGATTGATATGGCTGTACCCTTAAGATCGGGCGGTGGCTAACAACGTTTCTAGACTAGTTCTAAAAACGTTGGTGGCTAACGCCACCAAGCCGTATAATACTTAGTGAACCAAAAAACTAGATTTATTTTTTGTTTCTTTAAATAGTGAGATTGAGCACTCGTATACTATACAGTGAAGGATTTAATTTTCACTCGTGCCTCGACTTTCGCAACCTATCAGATAATCTCCGTCTAGTTAATTCTACCCGCTTAAAGTCTATTTTGCCCTCCCTGTCTCTAAACCCCAGTGCTTTGAAAACATCTGCGCCATCATCCTGTACTATAGGGTGAAGCCCTTTACAGAACATTATCAAGTGTTCGGCTGTTTCTTCCTCCTCTCCACACGCACTGCATACCATGTCTACCCCTTCGTATATGGCCCGAAATGTCTTAATTCGCAATACTCCCGTCCTGGCCTCAAACAGTAGAGAACTACCCCGAGTATTACCATAGATACTTTCCTTGGCAATTTCCTGCTTAAAAGCTCAAGAGATCTTTAGTGCGGACTTCTTAATCATGCCGATTCTCCACTGATCGGTTTCAGCTTCCTTCACCTTTTCTTCACCAATTATTTTTTTTTTTTGGTTTGGCCCCCTTCTGTTTTCTAAGTATTTACCAGTCAAGTTTCTGGTTCGCTTCTTGCATTTTGTATCGTCATTCTTTATGTACAAGTAGCTGAATACCTTCCTAGCCCAACGCTCCTCCCCCATTTCTGTCAATCGCTTCTCAAAGCGATTTTATCTCTCTGCTAGCTTCCCTGCCCTCAAATGATGTACATCCGGTATCACCTTGTACTCCCTGATTTGGTGTATTCCTCTGAGCTCCCAAGACAATCCTACCTATTTCACGTTGCTTAATTTCTAATCTTGCTCGAACTTCTGACCTCATCCACAAGACCGCATTGCCGAACGTCAGACCAGGAACCATGACCCCTGTCCATATTGCCCTCAAAACATCATACCTATTGAAATTCCACAGTGGCCTGTTTTTCACCACTGCTGCATTCCTGTTACCTTTAGTCGTCACGTATATTTCGTGTTCTCTTAGGTACTCGGTCCCATTGCTTATCCATACACCCAGATATTTGTATTTATCTGTTATCGCTAGGGTGGCATCCTGTATCCTCAGCTCACTACTTTCATTATCACTAAAAATCATGACTGCTGATTTTTTTCCTTACTGAATCTGAAATCTAACCTATCTCCCTCATTACCGCAGATGTCCATCAATCTCTGCAAATCTTCCTTGTTGTCGGCTTTTAGCGCTATATCATCTGCGCACATCAATGCTGGTAGTGCCTGGTTAATTAGTTTTCCTTCTTTGACTAAAGCGAGGTTGAAGCCAAGTCCACTTCCCACTAATTTGGCCTCTTATCTTTTAGGTACATCATGAATGACAAGGCTGACAGAGGACATCCATACCTAAGCCCCCGTTTTAACTCTGCGGCCTTGGATACCTGTTTTTTCCCACTTTATAACTACTTTGTTACCTTTATAGATATTCTTTAAAAGATTAGTGACTCCATCTTCCACACCTAGTGTGTCCAGTATTCCCCACAAGTCCTTTTGAACCACGCTATCGTACGCTCCCTTGATGTCCGAAAATGCTAGCCACATGGCCTGTGTTCCTTTTCTGCTTTTTGGATGCACTGGTAAGTCAGAACAGATTGTTTTCCAACCACCTGTGTTTCCGAAACCCGTTCTGTAGTTGCCCCAGCACACCCTCATCCTCTATCTATGCGTGCAGTATTTCCTTCATATTCTGTATCGCCAGCCTGTAGGCCACTGATGTCACTGCTATAGGATGCATTTTGTTTATGTCAGCTTTGTCAACCTTTCCTTTATAGATCATGCTCATCCTGCTAAGTTTCCATTCATTGGGGACTTCCCCATCGATTATTATTTTGCTCGCTGCCTCTCTCAAAGTATGCTTAGACTTCGGACCCAATGTGTTTATCAGCATAATTGGAATGCCATCTGGGCCTGTTGATGTACTACTAGGAACCCTTTTCTAAGCCCTTTCCCACTCTCGTTGTGAAAATGGAGCCATTGCGTCACTTGATTCATCCTCCTTTAATGTGGTGCATGACACTTCTTTGTTGAAATTTTTCTGTCACCCTTGTTCTTATATATTCGATAGCTCAATCCCAGCACCTTGAGCTGTAGTTGTAAACTTCCGCTCTAGGCTCGCCTCATTTCATAGGGAGTTTCGATGGTTCCGAAATTTCGTAGCGGCCTTTCTATCCTTTTTATGTACTTCTGCCAGCCACCGAGTCCCCTTACTTCTAATCTTTTCATTGATCAGAAGGGATGCTTCCCTTCTACAGTTTAGAAAGATTTCTCATTTTCTCTCAACATCATCTGTCGGTTCACCCCGCTGCTTAGCATGTCTGTGTTCCCTAGAGGCTTCCTGACGTTTTGCTATGGCTCTCTTAACTTCCTCATCCCGCCAACTCTTGGGTTTGTGCCTTCTTTTCCGGCGTGACTTGTCGCGTGCCTTGGCAAGCTCTAGCTCAAACAGTCTAATTATATTCGTGTATGTCGACACAGTTTTACTATCCTCAGTGATTACTTTCTCAATTTACTTAGTAGCAATTGCTATTTGCCGTTCTGAATAAAAAATTTTCTGTAGTTTCTCCTCCTGTCTTTTTCCCACTTTCACTGCTCTTCATAAACTTAGATTGATACGTTTGTGATCACTACCCAGACTTCAGGAACCACATTCATCCATGTGCATTCCCCTGAGCCTATCATACATCCTATGTGACATCAGTGCGTAATCTATCGACGACTTCAGCCTTCCTACCTCCCATGTTATTTGCCCTTCACACTTCTCAGTAGTGTTTCAAATGATCAAATCGTGCCTTTCACACATATCCGTGATCATTTTGCCTGTTGGGTCGGTATAACCATCTATATTTTATGTGTGCATTGATATCTCCTGGTATCATAATCTCGCACTTTCCTCCTAATTCCTCAATCTCTTTTGATATACTCTCTACCATTGCCTGGTTTTCCTCTCTGGCCTTTGCTCCCGTATACAAGTGTACCAAACCAAGGAGTGTCATTTGCCCTGCCACTTTCCCTTTTAGCCATAAATGTTCCTTGCATCCTGCTTGACCCTTTGCCAGTCTGTACTTTTATGAATGAATGCCCCAATACCACCCCCTTTCTGCTGCCTTTTGTTCTGCTACAATATTCCCACGCATAGTGCAGATTGGTAGTTGGTTGTTCCATGTCTCTAAGATGTGTTTCTGCAAAACCGTATACCATTGGCCTCTCCTCCTTTATCTGTTCTTCTATCTCTCCCCACTTCAGCCTGTTCCTGCCACCCTGCATGTTAATATACTCTATGTCTGATTTGGCTCGGCCCTCGTGGCTATGTCTATTTCTGCCCCGGACTCTACCTATCTTAGATATTGGTGCCACTTTGGAATCGTATCTGTCCATACCACCTGTCAAAGAGTCTCCCAGGTTGTTTTCCTCGTAACTAGCTATCCTGAACCCCGAAGGGCCCGCTTGCCCCCAAAAAAAGCTACTGCGCGTCCTGCAAGTCGCCAGCCCACCTCATGACCTAGCCGTCCATCGAAGTGAATTCTGTCTCGTTGAAAACCACCCCACCTATGCACCTCTCTGTTTATTTCCACAACCTCAAAGCCTTTCTCTCGACTCATCCGCCATATCTCTTGGTTTGCGTTGACAACCGCTCTTTGCAGGTTGCCGTCACGCACCGGTACCTCTGGTATCGTGCATACCTACTACCTGTGCCTAAGGAGAAGTGGCGTGCATATCATCGACTCCTTTCGCCAGTGTGATCACTAGTCTTGCCGTATCTTCATTTAAGACACCGTTTAAACCGTCTGAAATAACGAGGTTTCATCTATCAGCTGTAGTTTTGAGTTTTGCGCTCGCTTGCCTCACGACTGCTTCCAGCTTGCGTCCTGGGAACGTCCCTACTGCAACCCTCTTGTCACCTCTTACCCTCTCTTTGATTGATTCTGCGCATCGATTTAAATTCGAGTCTCTGGCGATTATCACATGCTGTGACTTTTCAGCTGGAGCGTCCTGCACCTAGGTTACTTACACCTGTGACGCTGGTGGTCCGCGAACGTCGTGACAGCGCCACCTACAGAACTGCGGCCGAACTGCCGCGTCGGAGCAGCAGACGCGAGAAGCGTCGTCTGCTTGCACGCTTGTGCTCGCTGCTCATTGTATTAGTGCATAGCTCAGATACACTTGCTAAACGAGACGGCAAATCGTTACGACAAGTTTTGATAAGCTAGCCAGATCGCCTTAGGAGAGAGACCATACCGCGACAGTTTCGCGAAGCTGTCCTCAAGCGCTAAACAGGTTCGCTTTCACTCTCTCACCTTCGCATGCGAGCGTAGAAGTATTTGTGGGAACATGGCATACAATGTGTGGTAACAAAAAAAAACATACAGGGCGAGCTTTTTATATTAGAGAAAAAGCAAGAAATAGAAACAAAACAGGAAAAGCACTTTTCTCGTGTGTCTGCTCTTTTCTGAAGCTTGTTTTATGTTGTAACTACCTGAGAAGCAATCGTTCATGCTAAGCTACAACAACCAAACACGTAAAACTGAGAAACACGCATTTTTCGCGAAGTAGCCTACCTGGAAGTTTGGAGGTTGCTAAAATAGTCGCCGAAGACTTCTGACTCGTGACGAGTATCCTCTACCTTCGCTCGTTTGGCGCTGTTTTAACGGTAATTTCGGCGATATTCTGGCCAATTCTTGGCTTCACTTCTGGGCATGAGTAAGTAAAACCTCCGCTCAATAACTTAAGGCGCCGCTTCAGCTAGTCACAAGATCTGACCGTTCTGCTGCGAAAATAATTTTCCTAGATGTAGTCGCTTCCCTTTCATTGTCTATCGCCTCTTCATATAGCCCTCGCCCAATTTTGCTACTGTTCTTGGTCAGACGGAGCGTTGAAAGGTCGAACTTTTTTTGTTACGCAGAACTGATTCATAGCTCGAGGCAGTCTCCGCTCTTACGTTCATATCAATTGCCGTCTGCTCAAACGCGCTTCGTCAATGTCTTTCTTTCGCGAGCAGTAGTTCTGTATGACACTGTTATATTGAAAAATGTGCAAAATCTTTCCTCAAGATACACAATGAGTGATTTTAGGAATTTGCCTAACTACGATTACAGATCGTCTATTGTTTGTTTTTGCTTGTTTTTAATTTATACCACTTCATTTCTTTTCTTGCCCGCAGAGCATCTGATCCAATATATATATAATTTAAAATGCTGGCACTAAGGCGTTCTAATTGCTTCATTTTGTTTTGGTAATAAAAAATTTTCATAGCTGCATCCAGTGGCAATGTGGAGTCATCGAGAAGCAGATGTAGCAGACTAGGGTGCCTGATTGGTTTTCCCTCACCCGCCCACGTCATCTGCTATTGCGTCCGCCATTACATTTCTCACCCCGACGGGGGGGGGGGGGCAGTGATTTCAAGTGAAAAGAAGAGAAAAGTGAGCCCCGTAACTGTCTCTCAGAGGCAGGACACCTAACAGTATAGCTCACGAGGGGTGGGGGTAGAGAAAGGATTAAAAGGATAGGATTAAAAGGTAAAGGGATATAGAGAGAGGAAGGAGAAAGCAAGGCACAGGGACAGCGAATGACGGAAGTAAGGAGAAGACAGGAAAGATGAACATGGTTGCAGGAGTCCGAGGACGGGGCACCACTGGCGAGAGCTCTTGTCGGCGACAGCTGTGAGATGGCGTAGGGCTACTCCAGTCGGCCAGAGCTACGCTGTCGTAGTCGTAGCGGAGTGGCATCAGGAGGTGGCGTAGGACCAACCCAGTCAGCCAGAGCTGCACTGTCGTCGGTGATCGCGAGGGCACAACCGGTCGGCACGGAATCCAGCGAGCGAGTCCAACGGAGCACACTGCGTGCGCGCGCATATCAGAAATGTTTCAGAAGAGTTTAGTGCGCCCAAGGGCGTTTCGCACTATGAAAAACAGTCTTAATACGTATGTCTGTGCTTGGGTATTGTTTGCCGGATAAATCTACATTAATTCAGGAGTCGTACGCCTTTTTCTGTTGCCTAAACTCACAGCACTGCTCAGTGGCCGTGCAGCGTGCCAGCCGCTCGTTAGCACTCTCATTGTACGCGTGCTCCTAGTAGTACATCAACAGGCCCAGATGACATTCCAATTACGCTGATAAAGAGATTAGGTCCGAAGTCTAAGCAGGCTTTGAGAGAGGCAGTGAGCAAAACAATAATCGATGGTGAAGTCCCCGATGGATGGAAACTTAGCAGGATGAGCATGATCTATAAAGGAAAGGGGGACAAAGCTGACATAAACAACTACCGTCCTATAACAGTGACATCAGTGCTCTACAGGCTGGCGATGAAGATTGTAAATGAGAGGCTGCAGGCATGAATAAAGGATGAGGGGGTGCTGGTGGAACTGCAGAATGGGTTTCGGAAACAGAGGAGGTTGAAAGACAATCTGTTCTCACTGATGCATTGCATCGAAACAGCAGAAAAGGAACAAAGGCCCCTGTGGCTAGCTTTTTTGGATTTCAAGGGAGTGAACGATAGCGTGGTTCAAGAGGAATTGTGGGGAATACTGGACATACTAGGTGTGGAAGATGGGGTCACTAATCTTTTAAAGGATATCTATAAAGGTAACAAGGCAGTTATAAAGTAGAGAAACAGGTATTCAAACCTACGGAAGTAAAACGGGGGCTTAGTCAGGGGTGTCCTCTGTCACACTTGTTATTCATGATGTACCTACAAGGATTAGAGGCCAAATTAGAGGGAAGTGGACTGGGCTTCAACCTCTCTTTAGTCAAACAAGGAAAACTTGTTGATCGGGCACTACCAGCATTAATGTACGCAGAGTATATAGTGCTAATGGCCAACAACAAGGAAGCTTTGAAGAGATTGATGGACATCTGCGGTAATGAGGGAGATAGGTTAGATTTCATATTGAGTAAGAAAAAAATCAGCAGTCATGATTTTTAATGATATTGAAGGTAGTGAGCTTAGAATACAGGAGGTCACGCTAGAGATAACATATAAATGCAAATATCTGGGCGTATGGATAAGCAATGGGGCCGAGTAGCTAAAAGAACACGAAATATACGTGACGACTAAAGGTAACAGGAACGCAGTGGTGAAGAAAAACAGGGCACCGTGGAATTACATCAGGTTTGAGGTTGTGAGAGGAATATCGAAAGGAGTCATGGTTCCTGGTCAGACGTTCGGCAATGCGGTCTTGTGCATGAGATCAGAAGTTCGAGCAAAATAGAAATTAAGGAATGTGGAATCGGTAGGCTTGCCTCAGGAACTGACGGGAATACACCAAATCACGGAGTACAAGGTGATATGGGATGGACATCACTTGAGCGCAGGGAAGCTAGCAGCAAGAGAAAATTTCGGAAGCGATTGAGAAAAATGGGGGGAGAGCGTTGGGCTAGGAAGGTGTTCAGCTATTTGTACATGAAGAATGTCGATACAAAATGGAGGAATCGAGCCAGAAAATTGACTGGTAAATACTTCGAAAACCGCAGGGGGCCAAACCAAAACGAATTATCGGTTAAGAAGAAGGTGAAAGAAGCTGAGACCGATATGTGGAGAATTGGCATGGTTAAGAAGTCCGCATTAGAGATCTATTGAACTTTTAAAGGAAAGGATCTATGATAATAATCGGGGTAGTTTCTTACTGTTTTAGGCCAGGACGGGAGTATTGCAAACCAAGACATATCGGGCCAAACACGATGGAATAGACACGGTATGCAGTGCGCATGGAGAGGAAGAGGAAACTGTCGAACACTTGATAATGTTCTGTAAAGGGCTTCACCCTATAGTTCAGGATGATGGCGCAGAATTTTGCAAAACACTGGTGTTTAGGGACAGGGAGTGCAAAATAGACTTTAAGCGGGTAGAACTAACAAGAAGGAGGTTATCTGATTGGTGGCTAAAGTCAAGGCACGAGTGAAAAATTAAACTCTTCACTGCAAAGTACGAGTCCTCAACATATTTAGAGGAGAAAAAATAAATCTAGTTTTTGGTTCACTAAGTATTACGGCTTGGTGGCGTGAGTCACCACCCGATATAGAAGATACATTTATATCAATTCATCCATTCAACTAGGCTGCCTGAATGGTTTCCTTCACCTGCAGTGGCAGGCGAGGGAAAACCATTTTAGTTGGATTGGATGGATGGATTGATATGGCTGTACCCTTTATATCGGGCGGTGGCTCACGCCACCAAGCCGTAATACTTAGTGAACCAAAAACTAGATTTATTTTTTC
Organism: Rhipicephalus annulatus; assembly: GCA_013436015.1. Classification (NCBI taxonomy): domain Eukaryota; kingdom Metazoa; phylum Arthropoda; class Arachnida; order Ixodida; family Ixodidae; genus Rhipicephalus; species Rhipicephalus annulatus. Next base: position 261,353 of record WOVY01009992.1, read on the forward strand.
CCATTTAAATATTGAAGTTGAGGACTCGTACTTTGCAGTGAAAAGTTTAATTTTTCACTCGTGCCTTGACTTTAGCCACCAATCAGATAACCTCCTTCTAGTTAATTCTACGCGCTTAAAGTCTGTTTTGCCCTCCCTGTCCCTAAACCCCAGTGCTTTGAAAAACTCGGCGCCATCATTTTGTACTAAAGGGTGAAGTCTTTTAGAGAACATTATCAAGTGTTCGGCAGTTTCCTCTTCCTCTCCACACGAACTGCATACCGTGTCTACCCCTTCGTATTTGGCGCGATATGTCTTGGTTCGCAATACTCCCGTCCTGGCCTCAAACAGTAGAGAACTACCCCGAGTATTATCATAGATCATTTCCTTGGCGATTTCCTGCTTAAAAGTTCGATAGTCCTCTAGTGCGGACTTCTTAATCATGCCAATGCTCAACATATGGGTCTCAGCTTTCTTCACCTTCTGCTTAACCGATAATTCTTTTTGGTTTGGCCCTGCTGTTTCGAAGTATTAACCAGTCAATTCTTTTGTTCTCTTCCTCCATTTTGTATCGACATTCTTCATGTAAAAGTAGCTGAATACCTTCCTAGACCATGCTCCTCAAATTTTATCTTGCTGCTAGCTTCTCTGCCCTCAAATGATGTCCATCCCATATCACCTTGTACTCTCTGATTTGGTGTATTCCCGTGAGCTCCTAAAGCAAGCCTACCTATTCCACGATGCTTAATTTCTAATCTTGCTTGAACTTCTGATCTCATGCACAAGACCGCATTGCCAAACGTCAGCCCAGGAACCATGACCCCTTTCCATATTCCTCTCACAACTTCATACCTATTGTAATTCCACAGTCCCCTATTTTTCATCACTGCTGCATTCCTGTTACCTTTAGTCGTCACGTATATTTCGTGTTCCCTCAGATACTCGGTCCCATTGCTTATCCATACGCCCAGATATTTGTATTCATTTGTTATCTCTAGCGTGACCTCCTATACTCTAATCTCACTACTTTCGTTGTCATTGAAAATCATGACTGCTGATTTTTCCTTACTGAATCTAAAATCTAAACTATCTCCCTCATTACCGCAGATGTCCATCAATCTCTGCAAATATTCCTTGTTGTCGGCCATTAGCACTACATCATCTGCGTACATCAATGCTGGTAGTGCCTGTTCAATGAGTTTTCCTTCTTTGACGAAAGAGAGGTTGACGCTCAGTTCACTTCCCTCTAATCTGGCCTCTAATCCTTCTAGGTACATCATGAATGACAAGGGTGACAGAGGACACCCCTGCCTAAGCCCCCGTTTTACTTCTGTAGGCTTGAATACCTGTTTCTGCACTTTATAACTGCCTTGTTACCTTTATAGATATCCTTTGAAAGATTAGTGACCCCATCTTCCACACCTAGCATGTCCAGTATTCCCCACAAGTCCTCTTGAACCACGCTATCGTACACTCCCTTGAAATCCAAGAATGCTAGCCACAGGGGCCTGTGTTCCTTTTCTGCTATTTCGATGCACTGCATCAGTGAGAACAAATTGTCTTCCAACCTCCTGTGTTTCCGAAACCCATTCTACAGTTCACTCAGCACCCCCTCATCTTCTATCCATGCCTGCAGTCTTTCCTTTATAATCTTCATCGCCAGCCTGTAGAGCACTGATGTCACTGTCATAGAACGGTAGTTGTTTATGTCAGCTTTGTCCCGCTTTCCTTTACAGATCAGGCTCATCCTGCTAAGTTTCCATCCATTGGGTCTTTACCATCGAGTATTATTTCGCTCACTGCCGTCTCAAAGCCTGCTTAGACTTTGGACCTAATGTCTTTATCAGCATAATTGGAAAGCCATCTGAGCCTGTTGATGTACTACTAAGAACCCTCTTCTCAGCCCTTTCCCACTCTCGTTGTGCAATTGGAGCCATTACGCCACTTGATTCATCCTTGTCTATTGTGGTGCATAAAGCACTTCTTTGTTGAAATTTTTCTGTCAACCTTGTTCTTATATATTCTATAGCTTCGTCCCCTTCTAGCCTAGCACCTTGAGCCGTAGCTATAAAACTCTGCTCTAGGCTCGTCTCATTTCTTATGGAGTTCAGAAGGTTCAAAAATTTCGCAGTTGCCTTTCTATCTTTTTTATGTACTTTTGCCAGCCACTAAGCTCCCTTTCTTCAAATCTTTTCATTTATCAGAAGGGATGCATCCCTTCTACAGCTTAGAAAGATTTCTCATTTTCTTTCAACATTATCTGTCGGTTGACCCCGCTGCTTAGCATGTCTGTGTTCCCTAGAGGCTTCCTGACGTTTTGCTGTGGCTCTTTTAACTTCCTCATCCCACCAACTTTTGGGTTTGTGTCTTCTTTTCCGGCGTGACTTGTCACGTGCCTTGGCAAGCTCTAGCTCAAACAGTCTAATTGGATTTGTGTATGTCCACACTGTTTTATTATTCTCAGTGATTACTTTCTCAATTTGTTTAGTAGCTATTTCTATTTGCCTTTCTAAATAAAAATTTCTTGTAGTTGCTCATCTTGTCTCCTTCCCACTTTCACTGCTCTTCGAAAACTTAGCTTGATGCGTTTGTGATCACTACCCAGACTTCTGGAGCCACTTTCATCTATGTGCATTCCCCTTAGCTTATCAAACATCCTATGTGACATCAGTGCGTAATCGATCGTCGACTTCAGCCTTCCTACCTCCCATGTTATTTGCCCTTCACACTTCTCGGTACTTTTGCAAATGATCAAATCATGCCTTTCACACATATCCATGATCATTTTGCCTGTTGGGCTGGTATACCCATCTATATTTTTTATGTGCGCATTCATATTTACTGGTATAATTATCTTGCAATCTCCTCCTAACTGCTCAACGTTCTTTGATATACACTCTACCATTGCCTGGTTTTCCTCTAAGGCCTTTGCTCCCGTATACAAGTACATCAAACCAAGGAGTGTCATTTGCCCTGCCACTTTCCCTTTTAGCCATAAATGTTCCTTGCATCCTGCTTGACCCTTTGCCAGTCTGTACTTTTATGAATGAATGCCCCAACACCACCCCCTTTCTGCTGCCTTTTGTTCTATTACAATATTCCCACGCATAGTCAGGATTGTTAGGAGGTTGTTCCATGTCTCTAAGATGTGTTTCTGTAAAACCGTATACCATCGGCCTCTCCTCTCTTAGCTGTTCCATCTTTTCCCACTTCAGCCTGTTCCTCCCACCCTGCATGTTAATATACCTTATGTCTGAATCGGCTCGGCCCTCGTGGCTATGTCCATTTCTGCCCCGGACTCTACCTATCTTAGATACTGGTGTCAATTTGGAATCGTATCTGTCCATACCGCCTGTCAAAGAGTCTCCCTGGTTGTTTTCCTCGTTACTAGCTATCGTGCACCCCGAAGGTTCCACGTGGTCCCCCAAAAAGCTTCTGCGCGTCCTGCAAGTCGCCAACCCACCTCATGACCTAGCGGCCCATAGAAGTGAATTCTCTCTCGTTGAAAACCACCCCACCTATGCACCTCTCTGTTTATTTCCACCACCTCAAAGCCTTTCTCTCGACTCATCCGCCATATCTCTTCGTTTGCGGTGACAACCGCTTTTTGCAGGTTGCCGTCACGCACTGGTACCTCCGGTATCGTGGATATCACTACCTGTACCTGAGGAGAAATGGCGCGCATTTCATCGACCCCTTTCGCCAGTGTGATCGCTAGTCTTGCCGTATCTTCATTTAAGACATCGTTTAAACTGCCTGAAATTATCACGAGGTTTCGTCTTTTAGCTGTAGCTTTGAGTTTTGATTCGCTTGCCTCATGACTGCTTCCAGCTTGCGTCTTGGGATCATCCCTACTGCAACCCTCTTACCCTCTTTTTGATTGCTTCTGCGCATTGATTTAAATTCGTGTCCCCAGCGATTATCACATGCTGTGACTTTTAAGCTGGAGCGTCCTGCACCTGGGTGTTACGTGCACCTTTGACGCCAGCTGCTTTGTCCCCTCGCAGCCCCACCGCTACTTCGCTGAAGCTGGGTCTTGCGACAATCGAACCGGCTCAACCTGTTTTTTTTTTCAAGCTTGCTAGCTCTTTCTTCTCCGCTGTTCTGGTTGCCGGTGCCCTACTGTTCTCTCCGTTGGTCACTTTTGTTCACCTTGGCTAGTGCTTCCTCGGCGGACTTCAACCTTTCTCCTATTGCCCTCGTTTTTTTCTTGCTCTGTCACCAATGCAGTCTCCAGCTCGGTGATTCTCAACAGCCGTTCACTCTAAACCACCATCGTTTTCTCCATATTATCCTCGACCTCACATTGCCTACACTTCGCGTCGACCTCCTCTCCATTTGCTTCTGCACTTGGGTCCGTTTTCAAACTCACTTTGCATCCTGAACACTTTACAGCCTTTTTAACCATGTCTTTATGACACTAATTGTCCTTATGACTTGTCTCACTCGATTATTACAGAACACGATCCCAGCCCTACGAAAAAGAGAAAGTCTAAGCTCTACTACAAAAATTTGCGTGTTCAATGTACGTGAACCTCCCCCACGGGGTGGCAAGAGAGAAAAAAAACACACACACACGCAAACTACTAAATACCTGGTGACTGACCCCTGGAAAAGCCGTATAATGTAATAAGTGCTACAAAGATTTTAACTGCTGCCTTATAATTATAAAGGAAAGCTCAAAACATGCAAAACCACTTATCTGCGCAGTCGATCGAAAGCGCTCAAAAAACACGTCCATCCACCGTGTCAGTGGATGGGTGGATAGATGGATGGATGGATGGTTGTGGCTGTTCCCTTTAGACCGGGCGGGGGCTGACGCCACCTAGCCCGTAATATTTAGTGAACTAACCATTAGGTTTATCTTTTTTTCCCTTTAAATAGTGAGGATGAGGATTCGTACTTTGCAGTGAAGAGTTTAATTTTCACTCGTGCCTTGACTTTAGCCACCAATCAGATAACCTCCTTCTAGTTAAGTCTACCCGCTTAAAGTCTATTTTGCCCTCCCTGTCCCTAAGCCCCAGTGCTTTGACCAAGTGCACGCGTTGGTCAACCAAGTTATAATCCAGTTATAACCGACTGCACGCGCCCCCACGCAGCTACTTCGCAGAGGCTTCAGGGCGCTCCGTGGGCGCCGCTTGCCGCTCATCACACTTTGCTATTGTGTTTAGAGAAAAATTGACGGCAGATGCACGAGCTGAATGATGATGAGATTGGGCGAAACTCTTGGAAGTAATACCGTGAAATTTTCTTCCATTAATTCGCTCGATAAAATAACACCTGGCATCTTTCGTTAAGCAGCTGGTGTCTTCTTTTTGTTTTGTTTTAGAAACATCTGGCGTCTTTTTGTTTTGCTTTTAGAAAACATCTGGCGTCTTTCGTTGGTTCATTTCATCAATCAACTGCGTTTTGAACAACAATTTTATTATTGTTTAATCACGCACAGGGGAAATCTCACCAGGCACTACCTTGGAGGTAAACAATGGCTGCTACTGGGATTGAGAGACAGCAGAAGTCGGTTTTAACACTTCTACTTCTACTAACGTTTCCTACTGGAACATGCCCATGGCTGCTAATGGGGAATGAGAGGCAGGAGCATTCTGTTTTTAGTTAACGAGCACGCCGCAAACTTTTTATTATTCAACAAAGCACAGGATAAATCTCCCACCGGCACCACCTTGCAGGTCAAAATGTAACACGTGTTACACACTACGACTACGACTACGAGGGACAAACGGGTGCCGCTTTAAGGAGCTTCGCCCCTAAAAATTGTAAACGATTCATAGTACTATGTACTCTAACTATGGGAGAGCATAAAGCCGTCCCGGAGTGGATATCAGATCAATATTTAGAATGAATAGTTACTGATTTAGGGTACTCTACCATGCGAAATCATAAAGCCATCTCGACGACATGGCACCGTCCATCCAACGGCAACAATAACTACTGTACATACTGTTCTGTCCATCGCTGTGCCTTAATAGCGTCGTTGGACAAGATGAGCTTTAGCGAATAGCCCGCTCAATTTCTACACTTTCCTTCACTTATTTGGCGAAATATATACAAAGAAATGTTCTTTTGAGCTACGTGAAAATTAGTAGAAATTCCTTTCAACTTTGCGTGCATTCCTTTTTATCTGAAGAATTAAAGAGAGACTTTCCTTACCCTTGAAAAAAAAAAAAAACAACTTGAGAACGTGTTCTCAGTTTCGAAGTAAGGAGCTGGTAAATGAGGTGACCGTAAGTTTTTTTTTGGGGTGGGGGGTGGGGGGGGAGGTGGGTACAACGCTCGTGACCTTGAAACCGTCTATATAACTAAGGCCTTGGTGCACCAAATCATACAGAATCAAAAACCGAAACTAAAAAGAAAACGACTGTCCTAGCATAGCAAAACTACTTCGTCTGGCAACAAAAAGTATCTCACAATCCAGTCAAGTTTGAATCCAAATACACGTCGAAGTCGAAAATGGCAGCTGACAGCGTCGACTGTAATTTTGTGTTGCGCTGCTAAATTTCCGGTACGCAAGTTTGAACAGTGATCATGGCCGAAAGCAACGGTTGTGAATATTTACCGACGCGATGCTGTAGTCCCGCCATCGACAGTCAGCGCTACGATGACGACAATTACCCAACGGCGTCATCCGAGGAGCAGGTATACGACTAACCGTGACGCGACTTTGTTATGTCGGGGGCGTAGATCGTTGTTCTGATGAACTTCATATGCCGTCTCTGTGGGCGAACATGTTGGTATCATTCAGTTTGGGAAAAAAAAGTCTACGTGTCTATCCGTTGATGGCGTTTTCTTAGTCCAAGTGGAGGCAGTGTATACTTTCTAGTGTTGAAATAAACTCGATGCGAGTGGACGGCAAAGCTCTCTGTACTAACGTAGTTGTGCTTCACTTCCAGAAAAAAGTAGAGGAGTCAGTGAATGCCTTCTTCAAGACCACTCAAGCGGCAGTCAGGTTAGAAGAAGGGTAAGGCATCGCCACTCTTCCTCTGAACACGATTAGAATATGTATGTTACTTTGTATTTTTGGATTCGACCGACTGTGTGACAGCCGAGCTTTTCATTCTGTTCGTAAATCACGCAGAGAGCACTTGCTGAGGCTACGCACAAACTTAGATGCGTGCAAATCACCAAGGCGTTTTCGCAACATTAGCGTGTGTGTGATCTACAGTCAGCATGTTTCAACTTTTAAAATCATTAGGTCTTGGTAGTAAGATTCATGGTGGAAAAGAAAATCATTTCTTTACCGATTTCATCGCACTTATGTTGAAGTTAGTCTTCATAAATGAACTTTATAAATTTGCTAGTCATATTTTCAATTAGTTCTGCTACCTGTTGAACCGATACGCACAGGTAGGTCGAAACATGCAGGTGTGTTATACGAGTGTTCTAGAGGTCCTGCTTCCTCAAGATATTTTTCGTTGCTGAGCAGGACTGTACCTAAAATTTTCACGATATTGTAGGATTGCGGCGAACTCGGCTGGTTGGTACATGTTTCAGATGAGAAAAAACCACGTTGGACACGGGACGGTGAAAGAATGACAGGTGAGGGTGCTGAACTAACAGCCATTAGTTGATTGCTAGGATATGCAACATGCACAGAAAAAATTGTTAGGTTAGTGTTTTCGTCCCGTGTCTAGTGCCGTGTCTAGTTTCACCGCCCCGTGTCTAGTGCCGTTTGTCCCCTTCACTATGTTTTAACTAGTATAACAATTACAGACTGCCATATTTTCATTGTCAGTGCTCTTGATATGGGTGCTGCAAATTCCACAGTGTTATGTACCATGGTGCTGGCTTGTGTCTTGCCTCACACAATTAGTGTTCCTTTATTGCCCCTACAAGACATTAGGAGCATAACAAACACAGCAGAGCAAATGGATACAGACAGGCATTGTCATTCGTTCATATTTTTCAGCTCTGTTACTTGGATGTGCAGCGTAGTACCACCTAGCCTAAATGTTCACACGAATAAGTCTACTGCAGCATTGCTTTCTGCAAGCTGACTTTACTTTGTTTTCGTTTGGACTGCCAAATTTTTTCCAGGATCCCCCGTCTCCAAAGAGAACAGCACATCGCCTACCTCATGAAAGGACTGAGCTACCTGCCCAAAGCCTACCAGGTGAGGGACTTGCCCGTTTCAATTTCAGAGCACCTTTGGCACCTGGGATGCCGTATGCTGTTGTTGCTGGGGGTAAGGCAGCATGTACAGCACAACCGTCTGTGGCGTATCGAGTGTGCACTCCAGCCAAGTAGAAGTCTTCTTCCCCTTGTTCATTGAGCACATGGATATTGAGTCTGGAGTGCTTCAGGGGCCTGGGTTGTCATAATCTGCCGTTGCTCGGTGTAACGTAGGCAATACCACAAATAAAAATAGGAAAAAAAGGCAAGGAAGCAAGCAAGGACTAGACAAAGAGAAAAAAATGTGAATAAAAGTAAAAAAGAGTAATAAACAGTAATAGAAAACAAAGGAAGAAGGGAAGAAAGAGAAAACCAAAGAGCAACATACAAGGCCGCCCACCACCTTTAGGCTTGGCACCACTTTTGCATAACTGCCTTATTTTGTCACTCTGTTTTTGCTCTTTTATGCAAGTGGTGTTTGTTCTTAAGTATTCTAGTTAGTTTCTGCCATATTCCTTCCGTTCTATACCTTGTAATTGTATCGTTGTGTTGGCGCATGAAACATCAAACTTCAGCATTAATTTAAAGACCTAAGGGTATGGCACAAGTTAAGCTGCCTTGCTGTCGACATGACGTGCTATACTCTGATACCATTCACTCGTGAGGGATATTGCTGCTTTGTGATAATGTCTGTCCACGGCCGGACTGGAGAGCGCGCGCGCTTTTTTTCTTACGGCCTTCTCATTGCGGCCTTTTACCCTGCACGCCGCACACCCGTGGTGTCGCTGTGACCCTGCTGCTGCCGCCGCCGTCGTCGGCGCGCACCGAAGGCGAGCGTGCTCCCTTTTCGGTCGTGCATTCTCCAATTATTTGTAACTGCCATGCAGTGGTAAACACTTTCTGGCCCTTTTCCTATACAACCACCGCACAGTTTTGTCTTGCCTAGTAATGGGTCCGAGTTGGCAAATAAATTTCCGCGCAATGTGCAGTGTTTGCCCAGAAAAAAATGCCAGGCTTGGATTTGCGTCATAACTCTGAAGCGGAAGTGCTGGTATTTCGTTTGAGCACCACTGTCATTAAAAACAACTAAGGGATGGTGCTGCACATTCGGCAAAAGCAAGTATTTATTGACGGAAAATAAAAACAAACTGAGCATTTCCTTCAGTAATACCGCGTTATTTGAAAACTGTCATGTCGAACACATCACTTCTTGCTGACATAACTCCCCCCTGATACACAAAATCAAAGCCTAAAGTGTTTCCTGGAAGGCTTGTGCACATAAGTTATTGACTTCTTGTTCTTGTCGGTTATCTTCTGGGTGTAGTTGATCAAAAATATTCTCACAAACTTTTCGGAAATCAAGCCAGCAGACCTTATCGCGTGGCTGTTGTTGACGCCTTCCGGACAACGCAGCAGCGGCGAGTTTTCAAGATGTGGCTGAATGAGGATTCGTTGCACTTCCAGCACATTTGTGCGTGGAAGGTGCACAACAGCTTTTTAAAAAAAGCACACAATTTTCTCCAACAGTGCCATAAACTCTGCTTTTGGATAGTGCGGCCTGTTAATATCTTGGCTTTGCAGAACCGTGTACAGAGGATCACTTCTCTCGTGCGTTTCGAGGAGAATTGAACAGGCGTCACACTCAAGGACACTTGAGGCGATGTATCCAGCGACATAAACCAAACCAGAGTATGTGACAGAGGGTGATGGGGTGTCTGGATATTCCACGAGGTCATTCAACTCCTCAGTCAGAGACTGTGGTAGCGCAGCAGCCAGGTCTTCGACATCAACACAAGGTATTGTGAGCTTCTTGCCAATTGAGGCCTCAGACTTGATAATGTGGTCAAGTGCAGTCGTCACTGCCCTTGCGTCTAGCATGTCATTTCCTCCGCACATGAATCTTATTTTTCCAAAGATGGCCTCAATAGGGTCACTGTACAGCTTCCGCGTAAGAACGCAGTAGACAACATTCCGCAGAAGAAAACGTGCAGTTTCAACTGTAGACTTCGTCGTAAAGCGCAAGGCTTCAAATGTCTCACCAGTGAAACTATCCTTTCCTTGTGTTTTCGAGCTTTCCTAGATGCCTTCAATGTAGCTGGTGAACTCGTTTGCAAGCCAAATCAGCCGAGGGTCGTCTGTATTTGATATCGGGCTCTTTTGGCAGCTGCCGGCATACGTGGTCTCATGGATATACATGGTCTCATGGTCTCATGGATATTGTCTTTATAAAGTGAATGGTTGAACTTGCTTTGCTGAACACGTAGAGGGTAGAGTCACCGCCTGTGTTTTCTTTGAGGTGTTCAATAGGTGTGGAGAGAATGTTTGCACTGCCTGAAGGACATTCATCTTCTCCAGGTTTGTAGGGAAGACATGTTTCTTGGTTAGATTTCTTGCCAGTTTGACTGTCATGTCCTTCTGGTGCTCATACAGCTTTTGAACAAATATGCCATAGATGTCCCCCACCCCCACGCTGTCTGTCAGCTCTTGTTCAAGAAATTGACTCCGAACGTTTTTTATTACGTGGCATGGGTCGAAGCTTAGAAAGATCACCCGATTGGTATCATGTGGGTGCTCCACTACAGTCGATAGGCAGCAATTTACCATCAGCTTAACCATTGTAGTATTGGCAGAATAATTGTCCGCCACAATGCGCACAATCAAAAATTCGCAAAACTCAACAGCGTTGATCACTTCCTTAGCCCGTGCAAACAGGTCTCTCCTGCTAAGTTGCTCAGTGAAATAGTATGAGCAGGGAATTCTGTAGGAGCTAGCGATGCCGTGAAGCACAAAACACAGGACCCTGTTTGCAAGGGTTTCCTTCGAGCCATCTGGTGTGTCACTGCTAGGCTTGTTTCTCAAACCAAAGACTGCGTCCGATTTCCTATCATATATGCACTTTGGCTTGATGCTTGCCTCATCAATGATTAGTGTTGCCATATGCTGCTTAGAGCTGAGTAGGGAAGCTTCAAAAACCAGTATTTCTTTCATAACAGGACTCATACCTGTCATAGTCGGGCTGGGTCCCATGTACCGCTGCAGCGTGCACTTTGCTGGCAGTGTCAGCAGCTGGGATGTCCGAGCGTGATCGTATCCCTTAGGCGAGCGCCACACGACACACACTCTGATTATTTCCTCTGGGTAGGACAGTCGCTTCTGCCCATAACTGTCTAGTTGATGAAGGAGAAAGATGGCCTTCCTTTCACCCTTTGCAGAATCAGCAACAACTCCTTTGACAGCAGCATGCCTCTTATTCTCCCGACAGATAGCGTTTGCTTCTCTTGCAGCGTAAAGCTGCTGTTGGAGCTTGCTACACTTCGAACGGTGGTACGCAGCTTGTTTAGGAAGCCCGCTGATAAACGAAACATACGCACTTACTTGCTGGGCGTCTTTATTTGTCGTTTGAGTGCAGACACTATGTTTCTTGCCAGCGAAGTCGTTCTGCGATTCAGAAAGGTCGACCGCATCTTCTGGCTCCGCTTTTCGCTTACTTGATTTTGGAGCAGGGACAGAACATCTAGATGCAGGCTCCTTGCGAGGCTTCTTGGCACTCGGCACAAGGTAGCTTGGGTACTCGTCGAACACTGTTGGCACAGCACCAGGTAAAAGTTTCCTGATTCTGCACCCAGGCACGTAGTGAGTGGGCAAGAAATGCCGGCTACAAACGACAGTTGGTGCCGTCTTGTCGTTAACAACCAAATTTTCCCTTGAAATGTTTTTCAGCCACTTAGTGACCAGCTCTGCATCACTCGGGAATTGATGAAAGGAAACGCTTTTAGTCCTGCTGGACTACGACTTACAGGGCGGTACGCAACAGTACATCATAGTCTCGCTGGCCGGTTCACAGCAACCGATTCACAGCTCTGCATTGCAAAACATATCCCTTAGAGTGCAAAAGCTAAGAGTCAAAGGTACTCAAATCACGACGTATGTGGGTTACGGCATCCACTCTGTCGAACGATGCAACAGCCGACATAAAAAGACAATGTCAGGACAGCAGTAGCAAGAAGCTCTCCAAACTACAACCGCTACAATTACAGCAGGGTCGCTGCGCCCTCACGCGGTGAGCGGCGACGTTATCCGCGGAGACGCGCTTCCATTGCACCCAAAGCGATAGCAAAGGCCCTAAGAAGGAAAGCGGGCGCGCCTCTCCTGTCTGGCCGTGGTCTGTCGCTGCTCCATGAATTAGATTCTGGCAACAGAGAACTGACAAGCGAGGTGTTTTTTTTTTCTCCAGGACCTCGACGCCAGCCGCCCATGGTTATGCTACTGGATTCTGCATGGCCTAGAACTCCTAGAGGTCACCCTCTACTCGGAAATGAAGACAAGGTGATAAGCCTTTTTGTCGGTCTACTTTGTCACATATTAGCGCAGTCCTTAGAATGACCAAGCCGCATAGAACTTCTCTTCTTCTTGTTGTCACTTGTTCAGGTAATTAAGGTCTGAACACGTGTTTCAGGAAAGCCTTTTTGTCTGTTTTTAGAACGAGTACATCTCAATAATTTTCTGCACCAATTGAAGAAGTGAGTTGCACATGTGCAATGTTTTTCAAATTCTCGAACACTGGCTGCGGCTGAAGCTGACCAGCAGTTTTGTCTTCTTCAAAGCTGCAACTGACTGCTCGTCAAAAGATTGGCTCCAGTGGCACCCAGTTTTCAAGAATTCTTCATATCTTGAAGCTTGCATGTTTCGCCAAACTTCCGGGTTATTCAAATGTTTTTCAGATCAAGATACTGTGTGGGCATGTTTGGCAACGGAAGGAGAGTCGCAAGCATTTTGTACATATATCTGTTTCATTTCTAAGCAGTAGAATGATGGAGTTGAAAATGTTGGGAGCACAAATACTGAAGCTTTCATTCCAATGCCAATCGCTCGGCAAGCAAACTGCACAAAAGCTTTGTTGCCAGTGCTGTTTCACTAGGTTTCCAGAGTTCTCGTTGCTGTACTTTTGTGTGCTTCTGTGTTGCACATTTGTATCTTCATGCCTTAGGGCTCATTGTAATCTTACAGCTATCTTTCTAAAAAACCTTTATTGACTGACTAGGGCCTGAAGCTGTATTTCTTATAAGCTATCATCATTCTCAGTCTATGGCCTAAATGTCCTGTTCAATTTTATCCGAGTTCACGTTTGCCGATTCTTCACACCATTTCAGTGTTGCCGACTTCTTGGGGAAGTGTCAGCATCCTGAAGGAGGCTTTGGCGGTAAGCGTTCATGCAATCTCCTCTAGTTCGCTCACTTTCTGTCACTTCAACCGACGTGCGAGTCACTTTTTTGCAGTTTGCATGTGAGGGAAGGCATCACCACTGCTCTCTTGACATACAAGCATGTAAGACGAGCATAGATGTCACCAGATTTTTACACCGGTTCAAGTAATATTTGCTCCATTAAAAAATAAGAGTTGAAAATTTGGCAGTTTCAATGAGGGAGAGGTGCTGTTTTAGTTTTTTTGCCTACAATATTTCCAAATCAGTTCCTAAAATGTAAAGCTTTGGGCTTGTAAATTTATAACTTCGATCGATAAAAACAAATTTCACCACAAGCCAGTTTCGCGAGTGGCAGGCTAGTTTTTCTGCGGTGTGCAATGCCCGTCAGTAAATTCATTTATAACATGGTATGCGTATGCACCATAACAGCAGTGCTTGTGTATGTAGCATACTGAGCCGCTTCGCATTCAATGAATAATGTTTAACGCATAAACTGCTGTCTTAATTATTGGGCTAATTTTGGAGTCAATGCTATCAGATTGACACAGGGACATCCTCTCTTGTTAACGTCATTGCCACCACTTGTTTGACTCCTGAAAAGTTGAATTGTACAGCTAAGAATATGAGAAGCACGTCTGGTTGTGCAAAAAAATAAAGAAGACAACGTTTAACATAACTGAAGTCAGTATGTTTCGTCAATTTTTGCCGTTGCTGCGTCTAAAGCAATCAAAATTGATATTGATAATCCTCTCATGTACTGCTGTTAATTTCTCTCCTTAAGTTGAAAGGCAAGAGAAAGCCTTAGAGGCAAATTTATAAAGATAACTCTTGTTGAGGCAGTTACACAAAACTTGTGCCACATAATTTGCGAAGTGCCTAACATTTCTGAATTGTATGAAATAGTCATTTCATTTCTCTAAAAAATTCTTTATAGTTTAGAATTAAATTGAGTAGCATATGTGAAATTGGCTGTTTAACATTGGTTGTTTGTGTAACTTGTAAGGATCTCTTAATGGCTTTGTCAACACGTGTCACACGTTTTGCTTGTGTTTCTTCGGGCATTTTTTTCTTTTTTCTTGTGTTTGCGTCGGATAATTGGGTGAATTAGTTGGTTATGCTTGTCTGTGTGACCTCAGCACACAAAAACTTGTTGACAAGGACGGATTGAGTGGGTACACAAAGCACAGTGTCCACTGTTTGCCCGTGTTAACAAGTTTTTGTGTGCTGGGATCACAACGGCTTGTGTTTGCTATTTCTTGTGCTCTTATATTTTTCTTGACTTCTGTCGCACGTCTCTGCAGTTCTGGTGTGTGAACCGGCCCCGGCGCAGTGGGTTGGGGCGTTTAAATTTTTAGCGGAAAGCTGCGTGATTCCAAACTATATTTACACTAAAAGACCTTGTCAGGCTTCAACTTTCGTACTTGGTTCAAATTCCTATCTCACAAATAAATGTCCCTACCGTAAAAAAAGAATAAGAAAAAAAAGACACTATGTCATCAATATCGCTATAGGGAGCTTTGTCCTGTGTCCACTACTGTACGAAGGCCTATCTCAATGATTGCCAATTTACCCTATCATTTCTCATCCCGTAATAACCTTTCCATTGCTCCAGCTGACCACTGGTTATTTGTCTTACGCATTGCGTGGCTGGCCCAGCTCCATTTCTATCGCTTCATGTCAACAGGAATATTTGCCATACCTGTTCGTTGTCCCACTTATTCTGCGGTCTTGTAGTGTCTTAATGTTATTCCTATCATATTTCGTTCCCTTGCAAACAGCATGTACGTTTAGTCTGTCACGGCGGATCAGCGATTATGGGGCTTGGCTGCTGACTCGAAGGTTGCAGGTGGGTTACCGGCTGCAGCAAGTCGCGTCTCAGTGAAAGCGGAATGGTAGCAGCCCACGTACTGTGGGATGTCGGTGCACGTTAAAGAACACCAAGTGGTCGAAATTTCCGCCGCCATCCAGTGCGGCATCCCTCGTAATCATGTCAAGTTTTGGGGCATAAATCACCAAATATTAATAAATTTTGTGTACACCTTAACGTTTTCTGTAGTCTATTTTATCTACAAAGTTGCTGATTCATATGTTATTATTTGTCGTTACATCAGTATTATCTTGCCACAATCTTCACTCAGGCGGTCCCGGTCAGGAAGCCCATCTTGCACCAACGTACGCTGCAGTGAACGCACTCAGCATACTGGGCACTGAAGAGGCTTACAGGGTCATTAACAGGTAAGCAAAAGACGCTGTTGTATCGATTATTACTTTTGCATGCAAAATTTAATGCAAGTGATCGTATTCTCAAATAACCACGATTAGCTCACGTTGGTAAACTTTGCGATGACAAAAGCGCAACCAGAGCAGAGACTGAGAAAGAACACAGGTTAGAGTGCTTACTGGCAACTGTAAGGTCGGCAGCGCGGGCCGTCTGAGGACAACGAACACACTCAACCCATGCCGCACAAGAACTGTTTTATTCTGATGACAGTTGTATTTATAAATGTCAGAGGTGGCACTATCTCTTGATAACAGTTGAACATAACTAAATTTACCTGGTGTCGACCTTCAACACTACAGCAACAAAATTCTTATTTCAGAGAAAACACTTATATATGCATGCAATAGATGTACATCATCACTAAGCAGCATTATTACTAGCAACATCATTCATTGGGTAACTGCAATATCAAAGGTCTTGCATACAGTCACAATGCACGTATGAAACTTGAAGTCACGAACAATCAATCATATCCCATTTAAAAAAGCCGACTGAGGATATTGTGCTCCGTCCACAATAGTGCTCCAGCTGGCCATGTTTGTGGCAAGCAGTAGAAGATGCAACTTGCTGGAAAACAGACATGCGGCCATGGCAGTCTCGTTTCGATGAAGGTGAAATGGTTGAGGCTCGTGTACTGCGCGGTGTCAGTACAGGATGTATAACGCCAAATGGTCGAAATTCTCAGGGCCTTGCACTGTACAGCGTGCCTCATAATGATATCGTTTTGAGATGTAAAATCCCAGATATTATAATTAATAATAATAAGATTAATAATACTAACAATAATATTATATTATTATTATTATCACAGGCCCATTTCTCTGTATTTCTTATGGATGTGTACAATGAATTATTATTATTATTATTATTATTATTATTATTATTATTATTATTATTATTATTATTATTATTATTATTATTATTATTATTATTATTATTATTGAAAATGGACAATGGCAAGTGTAATCACTTGCTATTGTGTGCCTGACTTGAGGGTGACATGGGCTTTGACTGCAGGCAAACGCTGTACAGTTTTCTGAGGCGAATGAAGCAGCCGGACGGTTCCTTCATCATGCACGATGGGGGAGAGGCCGATGTCAGGTAAGCGTTGTTAAGCATCGACTTATAAATGTTTCTCTTGAAAAGTGCTTGACCTCATCCCTCACCTTATTTTCGTGGTTTTGTATGGTAGAAACAGACCCACCATTTTATTGTTTGGTGGTTGTGGTGTTACGCTGGCAACAATGACGTCGCGGGTTCGATTCCACACCGCAGTGGCCATGTTTTGATAAAAGCACAATGTAAAAAAATTCACATGTATGTAGGTTAGCATTGAAAAACCACAGTAGTTGGTGCTTGATTAATTAGTAAAATTTTGGTACAGCAAGAGATGACCGACGAGGTTGTCAAGGGCTGGTGCACGGAAGCAGTGTTTTTTCAAAGCTCTAACGCTAAACTTTTGTGCAATGTTGTAAAACCAACTAACAGTGTCTGGATTGTGTAATTGGCACAATAATGGCTCAGCTCTTTTGATATAAACGTGCGCAATAAGTGAACCCCATCGTGTGGTTTCATACTAGGGTACAAATTAAGAGAAAGCTTTTTTGCCATCAAAGGACCCCCCCACCATCTATCCAACGACATCACTTTGTCATCGTGACACTGCGGTCGACTGTCTTCGCGCACACTCACAAAAAGAATGGGAAAGCATAGTCTTCACGCTCACGAACCTCAACCAAAATTCTGCCCTCTCCTGTTCGCGAAAATTCATTGGTAGTGTCAGGAAGATTGTGCACTTACAAGCCGACTTAAGCGCCGTTCGCACAAATTTGAGTTCCACAAAAGCTTTGTTTGTGTGTTGCATACAGTGTGCGGTTACTATGATCACCATGATGTTTTGCTTGCTATTTAAGCACTCAACACTGCGCGTAAACAGTTGCCGATATTTGAGCAGTTGATCTGCGCTTGAATACTCTGTGCGATACAAATCGGTCATCATCACCCTCTGCGGGTGATCACTCTCGGCGCTATCAAGTTTTGTCCCTCCTGTGTCTGGGTTATGTATACGGTACTTCGCGTGCCTGTTGTCACACCAGTAAATGCGACAGGCGGTGATGACTGCTTGTTTGTTTCTCATCGGTTATGCCAGCAAGTTGTTAATGTTATGGTTGTTGATAGTACACACTAGTGGGTGGCTCTCGCTTATTGTGCCCACAAAACTGATGGTTGTCTGGTTTAGAATCTCTCAAAGGGTGACTGTTTCGTTGCTGTCTATTTTATTGCTTGCTGGATGTGATTATACCTCTTTCAGTGCGAAGTTACTAAGTTGGTGAGGGAAAACCTGGAAGAGCTGAAATTCACCGTCGGCAATAAAGCTGCAACTCGCTTCTTTAGCTGACCAATAGTCTCATGTGCTGTACTGTCATGGGGAAATAAAAGAATTGGAAGTAAAGTTTCACTTTCGCTTGAAATGGAAGCTTCCCGGGGAACTACTTTATGGTGCGGATGCACTCTTAGAGGCTTGGGTCCAAGCGGTACATGCTGGCGCAGAGCGTTTACCGCGACATTGTGAAGACCTGGCAAGGCTATTGGCTTGAAGGGGATATTTTGGTGGGAAAAAGCTGCTTTTTTTTTACTTGTACATATGTATATCCTCTCCACTTGAAGCACGACAGGCGCTGCTGTTGGGCAAGTGTGCAGTGCAGGGAAGCGCACTTGTGATTTATGAAAAGGGTCTATTTGAAGGGTCATTCTGGAAATCCCCTCAGTACAACTTGACTCATAATTATTTTTGGTGTTAAAACTGCAACATTTAATTGTATTCTATGGTGAGTCGCTTTGTTGCTGAGTCACCATTGAGCAACTTTGTTGATTAAAATTTTTTTATGTTTGTCTACCGAAGCAAGATTTAAAAAGAAAAAAACAGAAGCGGTACAGATAAACATGTTAGGGGCATTAAGGGAATAAATTATAGCATATTCAGAAAGTTGGGAGTTGCAGTGTATGAATAGTATTTAAGCTCAGCAACACCTCATCTGGACTGGAGGAGCCATGGTAAAAGGGAGGCGGAACCACTAGCAGACATAGACAATACTTCGGCCACGTAATAACATGGACTTAGGCTTGCCACATTGAGCCATTTGCTCGTGAGCAAGTCTTCTGTGTGGAATCTGAAACATCCTGAAGTTTTTCAAACCTTCTTTTCTTGCTTGACATGTTTCCGTGTTTCTCTATTCCGTCATGGACAATATCGTTTGTATGTTACTGTCCTGTGTTTATTTTAACATATGTTTTCTTACACTGTGCATGTATGTTAGACATTTTTATTATATCTGCATCTTTTTGCGTTGTTATAGCTCTCGGCCTTCCGTACTGAGCATGGGGTCAGATAAAGCTACGGGTTTTTTAGATTATGTTGTTTGGCGTTCATTCCAGCCTTTTGTATTAATTCCTTTGAAACCTGTGTTTTGCTAGTCAAAATAAATATCTATTGAAGCTTTGTATTGATGCCGCTATAACACCAGTTTTGCTTAAAAATCTATGCCACTTCAATGAACGTCAGGACATTCTGTCTTGCCTGTATAGAGGTTTTTACTGTAAGTGTTGCCTTTTTGCCCTCTAACTGATCATGCTATGTAAAGGATTGTATCTGACTACCCTTCTTCGTTTTCCAGGGGAGCTTACTGTGCTCTGTCTGTGGCCAAGCTGACCAACACATTCACACCATCGCTATTCGAAGGAACAGCAGAATGGGTCATCAAGTGAGTGCTTAAAGACATTTGACAAGCACAGTCCAACTATTAATTAAACTGACCTAAAGGGGTACTGGCGCAAAACGTCACAGCTGAGGTAGCTTGCAGGATTGATTCTTGTGAACATACATATATATCATCTACCAAATCTGAACAGCGAATACAGCTTGGAAGGTAGTTTATGTGAATTTCGAAGTTCACGTGCCTGATCTAGCGCAGTACGCTTCACTTCCCGACTTTGGTATCGACCAAAGTGACCTGAAGGCGACCCGAAAACTTCCACGACGTCACCACTGCGGCCGAGCTACGAGGTGCAAAAAAAAATTGCGCCATTGCACATTTGCTGTGCTTGTGCCAATAGGGTACTATTCGGCGGCTGTTCGTGGGCCCGTGCCCACAGCAAACTTGTAGAAGCCTCTTGAAAGTTCTTGCCATGAGCTGACAATGATGACAATGACGACACCGTGCAGCACATGCCACAAGCGAAAGAGCATGCAGGCAGTGCGAAAGCGCTTCACAGTTCTGTTTTCCTCTTCACATGCTAGGTACCAGTAGTTACACACAATGGCTTGTTCCTATCCTATCGGCTACAACGCAGGACATCATCAACGACAGCAGAACTTCATAGAATCAAAGAAGCAGTCCTTTACATCCTGCGTCAAACGCCGAACCAATGGGTGATCTTCACCGACTCAAAGGGAGCCCTACAAATACCATGCAGCCTCTTAAAGAAAAGAAATTGTCACTGGATTTCATTTGATATAGTATACTTACACCACTTGGCTATTATCGCGAGTCATGCTATTACATTTCAATGGATACCGGCTCATCGCGGTATACTGGCCAATGAAAAAGCTGATGAAGTGGCCTGCAAAGGACTTCAAAAGCAAAATTACAGTGAACCTATTTCACTAAATCAGATGCTTCCCAGCTGGCTAAAAGGCTTGCTTCTGAAGAAAAGAAGAGGCTATGGAACCTCCCGACACATCATTATGCTTTCCTCCACTCTATCAACCCCCATCTAAGGACTAGACTTCCATCCCGAATCCCTCGACACCTGGAAACTCTCTACTACCATCTCTGACTGAACAGTGCTTGTGGAAACAATTTACGGTATCGCTTCGGTCAAGTAGACAGTCCATACTGCAATAATTGTGGCTCCATAGAAACTGTAAAACATATCTTGTTTGAGTGCCGAGTGTATGCCAATGAGCGTGCGCTTTATGAACACTGCATGGATCTGTTAACCCAAAGAACTTTATCAGTTGATTGTGGCCTGGGCCCTTTCCCCAGCTTCACGCAACAGAGGCAAGCGATGAAACTTTTATTCGCGTATTTAGACAATATCGGTCAGCTAGACAAACTGTAGGGGCGCCTTGAAAACTGAAGTCATGCTGTCATGTCAGCACACGTCCTCGCCCAAGAGGCAGAAAATGTCTGTATATTTACTTTTTTTCTTTTCATTTTATTTCACAATAGTTTTTCTCTCTCTCTTCTTGCCTTTCAGTCCCCAATCCCCTTCCCCACGCAGAGTAGCAAGTCAGCGACACACGCACGCCAGCTAAATTCTCTGCTTTTCAATAAAGAGCTCTCTCTCTCTCTTCTCTTGTCATTCTCGTAGCTCTTGCAAACTAAAACTGAGAATGATTGCTAATAAACAGGATGTAATTATTTATCTCTAGTGCACTGCAGCGTGTCATGTGCCGTGTTATGGCTAATACACCTCCAGCAACATATTGCTGCAAAAAATGCTACACCAACATTTTTGTCTGTACCCCTTTATAAACAACATTGGTAATTGAGTGATCATTATTTTAGCTGTGCAAATAGCAAGACTTTGCATATGAAGCAAATATAAATAACAAAGTGTGAGTGTGCATTGAATAGCATAATTTTGCCCTATTTTTCAAATAAATTTGAAGGTATTTATTTTCTCCTGTTATAAACCATTGTTTATTTTTAAAGCTTGAATGGTGAAATTCCAGTGCAAATTGAATAGCTAGCACAATAGGAAAAGTATTTGAAACTTTAAATATTTGCACAGGCCTTCATTATATAATTGTGGTTGCATCGGAGTTTGGCCGCTAAAGGTAATGTCGGCTCTGATGTAAGCATTTGAGGTGGAAATATATTGATATGACACAAAATGTAGATGCGGGAAACGAAAGTATGTGCACTACTTAGGCTTAAATTTTCTCGTTTTAGTCTGTGATTACTATGCATTTTGTGTCCTCACTGATATCGTGATCTGCCTTTCTGCCACCATCTGAAACATGTGGTGTTTGTCTCGCCTTTTCAAATATTCACACCATACTCACCTAAGTACCTGTGAGATCCTTGTTCACTTGAGGCAGCAGCTGCGTCAACCTTCTTTCGTGAATCTTTGAATATTTCTTGTAGGTGCCAGACGTACGAAGGCGGCTTTGGCGGTGTACCAGGCATGGAGGCACACGGCGGTTACACGTTCTGTGGCTTTGCTGCTCTGGTTTTCCTCGAGAGGGAAACATTGTGCAACCTGAAAAAGTTGCTGGCAAGTTCACTTTCTGTAAACTTGTTGTTCAGTCAATGTTCTTGTCTGAAAAACGGGGCGCAAGTGTAGTGAGCATCTGAAAGACGTTCAGAATTTGCTTTCTTTCTATACTCTTTATGATTACTCTTAATATTTTTATTATTATTTTATTGCTATTATTATTGCAATCCTTTTTTTTTTATTGAAACGCTCACAGTCATGATTGCATAAGTGAACTTTTGTACTGTGTATTATCCAGCCGTACTTCACCATGGTGCACAGAACATTCATCTAATTACAAGCCGTGGAAGAAGTTAAAGTGAAACAATGAATTTGTTCGGCTTGAAAACGTATTTTTGAGAACTCTGATGTCGTTAATTATACCGTTATAAGTTTCTTAGCAGAATAGAAAATCATGGTCAAATTTTCATGTTTAAGTTTGGCGCCGAAATCTCCACGTGAGATGCCTTGACTTTTAAGATATATTTGTCGTATTTTAGCGGCCTTGGCTCAATGAAATTTTCTGTAAGTTTGCATCCGAAGTCTATAGCTCCCTCAAAGATCGATTTAATTGATGTTTGCTGATCAGGAGCTATGTAGGCTCTGTTAAGGGGGGACGCGGCCTTTGAAAACCGAAAAATCGCGAAAAAGTCGATTTTTGGCAAACCATATATTCGGGCAGTATGTGTCATAAACTACCTTTTCTGTAAATATCAACGTCTAATTCGTTGCGAAACCATTTGAAATAAAGTTTAGAACATGCCGCGGCGGCCCTCGAGCGGCGCGCGAGCGCTCAAAATACCCCAATTGGGCGTGATCGCAGTTTCTCGACCGCTCGACGGAGCGCCGCCATTTTGGTGTTGTTTTGTTTGTGAATTCTTGCTCTTTCTTTCCCCGCCACCTGCGTCGCCGGCGGCAGCGCAGGAGAGGAGCAAGCCGCTCATGATTGGAGGGCTCGCGAGAGCTTTCAAGTTTCCCGAGGCTGAGGCGCGCAGCTGGGATTGGGCAAAGCGCGCGCTCCCCAAGGACGCGGGGGAGCCTGCGACTGCCATTGGCTGCTGCGCGCGATGATGTAGCGCTCTTGCGCATAATGCGGTCGATGCGGCCGCTCGTCTGCTGCTCCTCCGTCCGGCGTCTTTGTGTTCCGCTCGCTTCCGTGTATCGTTGCAGCCATTCGCATACTCTCCACGTTTCAACTGTCTTCGAAACGATTTTCAACCGTCTTTACGAGACGGTTTTCAACCGTCTATACGAGACCGTTGTTGTGTTCGCTCACGATGCGCCCAACGAAAAAGAAGACGCTACAATCGTTCGGTGCAAGGAAGCGAGCTATGAAGCTTGTCCGCGCGGCGAGGCTCTCCGCTCGCACGTGTACCGACGGTGATCGCGCCGACGGTACCTGTGGGGCAGCTTCTGCTTCATCTACGCAAGAGAGTGGTCGCATCGACGCGCCTAGCAACGGGACTCCTGCTCCGCCGGTGCAAGAATTTGTCGTTACAAGTGCGCCTGGTGTCTCGTGCTCATCGACAGTGGCTTCCGCATCTTCTCTTTCATCGGCCTCGAGTGCGATCGCGTCGTCAACTGTGCATTTGCGAACAAGTTTCCTGACGTGCGAGGAGAAAGAGGCGGCGGATCAACAACGCCAGTTACGCTGCAGGTTCATTTTAGAACTGCCTATGTGCTCAAAACTTTCAAACGTCGTTTTCTCAAAATGACTTTTTTGGCTAGTGAGGCTGCTTATTCCAGCCATATCTCTGGAACCACTCATTGGATTTCCATAAGTCTTTTTTTATTATGTACATGAATAAATTTCTGAGGGGGTGACAAGCCCATTTTTTCAATATATTGTGTGTGTTATTTATTATATTTAATCAAAATTTGATTGATAATATCCTAATCACGAACACAAAGTTTGATGGTCTACTAAAACTTTTCAGCAAGGAAATTCAAAAAAAGGGCTCTGTTACCCCCTGGAGTATCAATCTGGGAATTATCATAGTTAATTTCACAGTTCCAGCACCTTTTGAAAGTTCTCCAGGCCTGGAATAAGAGAACCATGTGCACTACCCTGATATTCTGCTGTAACTTGAAAACCAGTGAACATAACTTGATGAAATTTTGTAGTTCTTCTAATGCTTTTGCTATAAGTCTATCCTGAAAATTTCATTAAGATATCTCAATAAACAAAAAAGTTGGTATACGATGGTAGCCTCCCCCCTTAAGTGCTATCAAAATCTGTGACATTACAGCGTTTAGTGGGGGCATTTAATGTCGCGTCACTATCCGCATTTTCACTTTTTGCTAGTTGTCTCACTTACCAAGCTTTAGTAAGCACTTACCAACCAGTGATTTTGGATTTGTATAAGAGTAATTCATTGATAATAGAAAAATCATTTTTCTCTTCAGGGTTTGTTCAAAAATAATAAGCTAGGAGAAAATGACACGTGACAACTTGAAGCATAATCAATCATAGAATATATCTGCACTGTATTATCGTCGTCGTCAGCCTGATTAGTCAGGGCAAAGGCCCCACCCATGTTCCGCCAAGCAACCCGATCCTGTGCTTTCTGCTGCCACGTTATACCTTCACACTTCCCAATCTCATCTACCCACCTACTGTTTTCCCCTCATGCGTTTGCCTTCTCTAGGGATCCCGTCAGTTACTCTTAATAATGACCAGCGGTTATCCTCCCTATACGCTTCGTGCCTGGCCTATGTCCATTTCTTCTGCTTGATTTCAACTATGATATCCTCAACCCCCGCTCATTCTTTGACCCACTTTGCCCTCTGCCTGTCTCTTAAAGGGGTGGTGCCACCATATTTGTGGCATTTGCATTCTTTGCTGCAAGCATTTCTTATAGCTCCAAGAAGCGTGGTACACGCACCAAGATTCATTTATTCTCACAAAATAATTTAATGTCGCCTTACTTAGGTGGACAACTTTCGGTTTCGGTTTCTGGGCGCAGAGTTGGGCAGTGACGTAGCAGTGTAGCCGGCTCGGTCACATGGCCACACAAATCTGTGATGCACGTCATGCTCGGTATTGTCTGTCTCACACACACGTGTTGTACAAGCCCCAGCAAAGCAAAACACGGCAACAGTTACCATGGCTAACTGCAACAGTCGCGGTGCTTTGCCGGTACGTACGTGGCAGGGGTCCGCAGGCCACTCACTTTACTACACATCTGGAGTGATGTCGCTACAACTTTCGTTGCCCTTCCTATAGTGCTACGTCAGCATCGAACATTCTAATGATGGGCCTCAATTGGGAGAATGAGCATTTAGGTACACTTTGGAAGTGAATTAAAATAATTCCAAACGTTTGTTGTGTTCGACCAGTCGTGTGGAGTGTCCTCGCATACGGAGGAAGCCCACAAGAGGATTGTTATAACCTTGAAAATTGGTGGCACCACCCCTTTAAGGTTACACCTATCATTTTCCTTTCTACCGTTCGCTGCGTTATTCCTAATTTAAGTTGAACCTTTTTTGTATGCCTCGAACTCTTTGCTCTATAGGTACTCATGTATGCACGCACACATACACACACGCACACACTGAAACCTCTTAATAACAAAATTGCACCTTACACAAAATTAAGTTTGTTATATCCGAAAATTTGTTATAAAAATGTATTACTGACACTATATTCATTGCAAAACTATTTTTTGTTTACTTTGTCATAGCTGATGTTTTCTTATATCCGGGTTCATTAAATGAAGGTTTGAGTGTGCATATATATACAGTTAAATCTTATTAACTGAAACACGCTTAATTCGAACTCACGATGAGGTCCCGTAAAAGCTATGTGTATTCCAATCGGCGAAAACTCCCGGTAATTTGAACACGCAAGCACTTGCGACGGTTAATTCGAACATATTGCGCTCCGAAAATGCTCTCAGCACCTAGCCAAATCTCGCGGCGGCACCTGCGACACCTCAACACTGCGCGCAAAGGAAATGAAAAGGAAAGAAAAGGCTGCGGTCGAATGTTTGCCCTCTCTCAAATGCCAACCTACGATGCGCCCGTGTCACGCTTCTCCCTTTTCCGTCCCTGTCACGTAAAGACCCTTCTTCTTCCAACGCCGCGTGCAAAGAGAGAGAGCAAAAAGAAAAGAAAGCTGTCGCTGGGTGGAATGAATGTGTGGTTAAGGGAAAGGAAAAAGGCTCTATCTTCTGCAGCCCTTGTTGCCCCTTGCAGGAGCACGGCTCTGCGCCTTGAGGAGGGTTCTCTCACATGCCGGTGCCACGCTTCCCCCTTTTCCGTTCCTGCCACGTAGTCCTTCTCCTTTCAACGATGCGCACGAAGAGAGCAAAAAAAAAAAAAAGAAAGAAAGCTGCCGTGGCGTGTTGGTTTTCTCTCAAATGCCGATCCGCTTCTCTTCACGTGGATACGCCTCTCGTTTCTCGTCAAGTGCTGGCGATGCTGCGGTTGCATAGCAGTTCTCGTTGTCGTCGTCTTTTGAAAGTGCCGGCGCTGGACATTTCTGTGCGCAACTTCTCTTGCCAGGAGAATGCTGAAGCCAAAGTATAAATGCTTTGCAAGCAGAGAGCAAAATTGACTCGCTGCTAGGCAAACATGTGCAGACGTGCATCACTGATTACTTCGAATAATAACGAATGTCCTGTGATTTGTGAATAAATGTAAGTGTTCTGAAACTTCCCCCTTGTGTGTTAGCTGAATGCACATGCGCCACTGCATGAAGAGCCCTTCGTTTATTTAGCTTTCATTAATTTGAACTTTTTTTAATTTGAACAAATTTTCGGGCCCCTTCGAGTTCGAATTATCGAGATTCGACTGTACACACACACGCGCGCGCACACAAACACACACACACCATATTATTTTTTTGTGCTTTGAGTTCAACAGGACCGATAAATTTAGTTGAAATGTAAAGAGACAACAAAAAACTTGAAAGGTGGAAGCTTGCGATGAAAAAATTTGTCAAAAGAGTTTGGGGGTGTGCTCGAGCCGACGTTCTGACTAGTGGACCTGCCTTCTTCAAGGCCAGAACTGATTTCCTTAGCGTTAGTGTGTATACACTTCGTACTCTCTCCTCTAGTTTAACAAAAAGGGGGAGAGGGCAACTGTGGATACTGGGGTGTCGTTATAAATTGTGTGAGTTTGTTTCATGGATAAAAAGAAAAGGAAGAAGTGGGAGTAAGGTGGGAAGAGTTGGGGGTGTATTGATGAATCATTGTTGTCAAAAGCACCACTTCACAATTGTATACTTTAAATTGCTAGAAGAAAGGCGTAACTCTCACTGGTGTTCTTTGTGTTTGTATCACATCGAATTGATTCAAGAGGCCCTTTAGAAATGCTTACACATGCTGGCTAGAGTGTATTGAACTTGTGAATGTGGTGCGACTCTGTATTTCCTGTCTCTTGGGTGTCGGAAGTTTGAAGTATGCAAAGTGTGAGATCGTTGAAGTTGTGTCCTGCTGCATTAAAGTGCTGTGCCACTGCTTTCGGTAATTCCTTTGTCGTGTCTGCGTGGTGACCGTTCAGTCTAACATGAACAGGCTGTCCTGTTTTGCCAGTGTACTGTTTGTGACAATATGTAGATAGCGTTTGAACTAGTGCAGGTAAAAGCTAGATTTCATACGACGGACGAAATCGCTTGTGGTACTTTAAACTATGACATCATCTCGAAGCTGTGCCCCTCTTCTGTTTACAACCAATGTCATACACCCGCATTTCAGCGCCACTTACGCAAGTCCATGGTCAGTGGCTGATTTGAGCATCTGGTAGCAGCGTAGTCGCCATGGCCACTTCTGGGTGCCGCTGCATGCCTGAGCACACTCTCACAATCGCACTAAAAGTAAGCCGCTTGTTCGATGAAAGGAAAAAAAATTGCCCAAGGTCGCAAGCGCTGAATAACGTTCGTAGCTTACCGCACTCTTTTTGTCCCCCTCTGTGTACCTTTAAGCATGCAACGAATCTTGCAAGTGCGCTCACACATGACAAATTTCAAATATTTTTTGCGGCATGTGATTCATCTAGCGTCATGGACGAATAGGGAGCCCATTTCATTAAAACTCGAAAAAGTGTTGCAGAGCCCTTTTAAGTACCGAACTTTCCGTAACAACTGCCGCTTGTTATTAAAACTCGAAGAAGTGTTGCAGGGCCCCTTCAAGTGATTGAACTTTCTGTGACAGCTAGTGCATGTTGCTTTCGTCCCAACTTCTGGTGTTCCCTCGCCATCCCCGCTACACCTGCAGCGGTGGCTGGTGAACCGGCAGATGCGCTTCGAGGGAGGCTTCCAGGGGCGGACCAACAAGCTGGTGGACGGCTGCTACAGCTTCTGGCAGGGAGGGGCATTCCCGCTGCTGCACAAGCTGCTCTTCTCCCTGGGCAACGAGTCGCTGAGCATGGAGAGGTGGCTGTTCGACCAGGACGCCCTGCAGGAGTACATCCTGCTCTGCTGCCAGGATCCCTCTGGCGGCCTCCTCGACAAGCCTGGAAAGTGAGCAAGAAGAACCACTTTTAGCGTGGTTACGGTTGAACCCCTCTGTAAGAGGCAATTTTACGGGCTCGTTTTTCTATACTGGACACAGCATTGACTATAACTAACAGACGACAAAGCCAAGCAAAGTGTAGGAAATGCTCTTCATAGCAGTCGTGGTGTAAATGTGAAGAAAGTAAGGTCGGCGAAAAGATAACTTGCTGCTGGCACCAGCAAACAGAAAACGAGTTTTGCGCTCATCGTGATAGCCACTAGGGGCACTGACTAACACTCTCAAGTTTAAAATACGCATGTACACCCCACAACTTGCACGAAGTGATAACCGCCACTGCAGCTCTGTTGGTAGAGAATAAGGGGCATTAATCGAAGGTTGCAGGTTTGGCCCCTTACAGAAGCAAGTCGTGCTTTCGTCCACTTTTGTTGCGTGTGCGTCGTATTACCATAAAATAACATCCCTTATACTTTCCTTGGCTTTCTCGTCAGTTCTAATTAATCTGTAAGAGGCACTGCTATACCCCATTCTAGTTGAATACTTAGACGAACGTTTGCCAAAAAGAGCGTCCTTTTGCTTTTTTGAAAGGCACCGACTTTTGCTTTTTTGAAAGGCACCGAGACTATTACCACACCTGCTACCTGCTGAGCGGGCTGAGCGTCGCGCAACATTTCGGCGGGGGCATCTTGGGCAGCAGTCGAGTCCTCGGAGATCCTGAAAACGAGCTTGTAAGTCTCTTCTCGCAACTGAGCAGTTCTCTTGCATTATGTTTGGTTAATATTTTGATGAAGTTTCAGCAGAGGCTACTGAGAGTAACCTGCAAGTTGATGCAAGGTTCCCACGTCAACTTCCAGTGGTGCCAAAGATGCTGATTACGCCTGCTAGGGCTATCAAAATTGTTAATTGGCGAAAGTCAAGTACGTTGTCTTTTGAGGGGCCGGAATGTTAAACGTTTTGCGTTTGAGGGAATCTTGTTGACCCAATGGGGCCAAAATATGAAAAAAACATATCAAAATCTGTGCTGTCCCGTTATGTTTCTATACAGGGATATTCAGCATGAAATTTTTATATTAAACTGTCACATTTGTTTTATTCGGCTGATAAGGCTATGATTGTGACATTAGTAACAGCAGAGTTTTTGAAAAAAAATCTCGCCATTACAGTGGTTTATTATTTGACTCCAATGTCCCTTTAAGTGTGTTTATAAAAAAGCTGTTGTAACCCAGAGCTGGCATCAATGAAAGGAATTAGACTTGTGCGAATAGTGAATTTCAGGTTCAAAGCGAATAGGGGTTTTCATCAAATAATTTCCAAATGAATTTGAATAGCATATGTACCACATAATATAAAGAAAAAATGCATATTTGTCATGACCTAACAAACCTGCACATTACTTTTTTTTAATTGAAACAAGGCCTGTGCGAATACAATTATTTTTTTGCATGAAAGAAAGTGACAACTTCGAATATAGTAGCATATTTCGACTTTCGCTAGAATGCAAGGATGAGCCTGTAAAATGTGTTACATTTAAGATTTGCTATATTTAGAGCATATAAGTAGGTATTCCAAGCTTTTAAACTTAAAATATGAATCGATGTGAGGGCAATCTCCTCATTTAACCTTGAAGTGGGGCTTCGCGGCAGTGCGGGTTTCTCTTGGATGCGTGTTTTCACGGCTTTGCAATGCTCTACTGAAGTGAAACCACCTTTACAGGGTAATACATGCAGACATGCATTTATTCGTGTTTCGAATAATTCGAAATTTTCAATACTTTGAATTTCATTTAAAGTGAATACAAATACTGCACTATTCCTTCGAATACTGTAATATTCGCAGAAGTCTAGAAGGAAGGAATAATGCAAGAAAATGGTGCTAGAATTACAGTGCACTTACTTGAAAGAAGATTGGACATGTCTTGCAGGACGTCTATAATGTACAGCTTTCTTCAGTTTTATTTAATGGCTCTGGTATGCTGGATGCAGTCAGTGAATCGGTTGGTAAATGCCTCACCAAACCTACAAATTAGCCAATTGATTATTCTTACTGGAGGTTGGTCTGTGCTCTTCAGTGAAGGAGTTAAGTGATACTCCTTAGAAATAGCATGCTCGCTTACGTCAGTGAGGAAAGCCTAAAAACCTGCTCTAACACTGCACTGCGATTCTTGGACTTCTTCCTCGTATTCAGAACTGTAGCAATTCTTGAATTTGATTATATAAAATATGCCAGCATAGTGTAGTGTCTTCACACCACAACGTGCTGTGTTTTCTTGCATTTTAATACAGTTCAGAGCATGAGTGACATCATTGGCAGTGTCAGCCAATCCTGCAGTCGGTTTCATGAAATTTTTGGCACTTGCAGAGAAAGTGCTTAGAGATTATGGCTTTAGCATCGACACATTAGGTGGCACTCGTCTGGCCACTGAAAACAATATTCATTATGTTGGGTTAGATGCTAAGCATGTTTTACTAAGACGTTGATTGAGAGATCAAACTGATCATGCCTTTGCGAATGCTATAAGATACGGATGTCAAATGCTACAGTTTATATTCTTCAGTGTGTATGTCTCTACTCATTAGTCTACATAGATTGCTAGGACAATGAAGAATTCATTTACTGCGTGATGGAAGTAGTTGGGCATGACATGATGGCCTTGGAACCATGATGGTCATTCACTTGGTTCATCCATGAAATCAGCATCACACAAGTACTAACTGCAGTGGTCTAGTGTTTATGGTGCTTGGCCACAGACCCAAAGGTCCTGGGATCCTATCCCGGCTGCCGTGGCCGCATTTCGATCAAAGCGGAATGCTAAAGCTTCAAGTGCTTAGATTTAGGTGCAAGATAACGTACGCTATGCAGCCGAAATTTTCAGAGCCACCGCTTACGATGTTGCTCATAATAATCCTTAGATTTAAGAACGGGAAAGCCCCGCGATTATAATGCATGACATTAGTGTGCTGTCTGCATGATGTAGTAAAACTATGGTAATGTGACTTCCCATGGCATCAATACATTTATTAGCACTGTAATGATGAATTTAGTAGGTCATGCATAGCTCGGAAAACACATCGTCAGTGCTAAGCACGAGACGCTCGCGCCGCACGTTATCGCTGCTTTCGCTGGCTAGGCCTACGCTCCTACCTAGTTTCAAATAGCAGTTCTTACTGTCACAGTTCTTTATTATATTTGGAGGAGGTGCTGGGTAGTATAAACAGGAGCAGGCAGTGGAGGCGGCGCTCGGAACATGTATGGTCGTGGTCGTGCTGCTGCTTCGACATACGTCAATGGCGCATTGACTGGTGGCACCAGCTGTGGAGGAAGGGCCTCAGACACTTGGTCTTGTATAATAGTTTGCAGTGTAGGGTTAAGTGGTGCACTGCGCTCCAGTAGGCCGGAGATGAGCGACAGTTGGTGGGCAACTTCTTCATCTACAAAATCTTTTATCTGCGAGAGGAGGGCAGGATCTTGTGAGAGAGTCAAGCCGGACATCGACTTCTGATAGGAGACAGCAGGGCAGGTGACGAGACGTTGCCGGAGGAGCTCATCGTAGCTTGGACAGAGCTCGGTAACTTGAGCAACAGTAGCCGGGCTTTTTGAAATGAGCATCTGGAATGCG
This sequence comes from Rhipicephalus annulatus, assembly GCA_013436015.1. Lineage (NCBI taxonomy): Eukaryota > Metazoa > Arthropoda > Arachnida > Ixodida > Ixodidae > Rhipicephalus > Rhipicephalus annulatus. The sequence continues at coordinate 293,272 of WOVY01009992.1, forward strand.
TCCTCGTCGATACCCTTGAAAATATGCTTGATGCGGTCCACTTCTGTCATGTTCGCATCGACGCGTTTGCACAAGTCAATGATGTCTTCTATGTAACTGGTGAAATTCTCTCCAGGTAGTTGAGATCTTGACTGAAGGCACTGCTCCGCTCGAAGTTTGCGAACAGCAGGTCGACCGAAGACTTCGCTGAACTTTGTCTTGAATTCTGTCCAGGTTGGAACGTTGGTTTCATGATTCCGAAGCCACAAGTGGGCAATGCCACTGAGGTAAATGCCGACGATGGCCAGTCTCGTGGCTTCGTCCCATTTGTTCAAGACACTCACGACTTCATAGGTAGCCAGCCAGTCGTCGACGTTGTGATCGTCCGTGCCGCTGAATATGGGAGGGTCCCGCTGACGGACCGCGCTGGAGCACAAGATGGCCTGCGGAGCCATAGGCGGAGGGCTTGTGGCAGATGCACTGGTCATAGCGGCAGGTCGAGTCCGGCTTCTCAACTCCAGGATTGCGAGGGGACCAAGCAAACTCCACCAAATATAATAAAGAACTGTGACAGTCAGAACTGTTATTTGAAAATAGGTAGGAGCATAGGCCTAGCCAGCGGAAGCATTGATAACGTCCGGCGCGAGCGTCTCCTGTTTAGCACTGACGATGTGTTTTCCGGGCTATGCATGACCGACTACATTCATCATTACATATTTCCCCCTCGCTGAAGACTGAGCCAAGTAGGTGTTCTAAGGTGTCGTGAGAACAGTGCGGGAGTACTAAGAACTGCACTGTGTAAGGCACTTCTTGAATTACAAGTCTGGCGGTACACTCGGCCACAGGCTGCACAGGCTGTGCAGTGGCAGTATGAAGAAACGAACCCAAGTAAGGCGTTGTCACTTTTCGAATTGCACGGCAAACTTTTTCGGAAATGACAGAAATGGCGGCACCAGTATAAATAAGGGCAAGTACAGGTACACCTTCAAGAACAGCATTAATCACATCCGGCGGCATACAAAGAGGGCTTGTGCTTTGCGACGAGGACGCAGTTCTTGCCTCGGGAACTGCATCATTGAGTTTTCCGCTTCGATTGTCAGGAGCGTCGGCGCATCGGGGAGGGCGAGCGACGACGAGGAGAAGGAGATCGGCGATCAGAAGGTGGTCGTTGGCTTGGTCGAGGAGGGTGCAATTCGGGGTCTGGAGGGTAGGAAAACGTGTGGTCGTACTCATATGAACGCGGGTTTTCGCGTGAATGGAGCGGGCGGTGTGTGGGTAGACCACACGAAAAGCAGATCAGTCAATTGTCGGCAGTGCGCCATGGATTAGGGACTCGGTGGATTGGAGGTCGGGGCGGCTGGGTGCCGAGAACGCGAAATCATACTCGTGGATGGTCTCAAACCGTATCACGAACCACTTGTTCTTACGACACCATAGAACAGCTACTTGGCTCTGTCTTCAGCGAGGGGGAAATATGTAATGATGAATGTAGTGGGTCATGCATAGCTCGGAAAACACATCGTCAGGGCTAAGCACGAGACGCTCGCGCGGGACGTTATCGCTGCTTTCGCTGGCTAGGCCTACGCTCCTACCTAGTTTCAAATAACAGTTCTGACTGTCAGTTCTTTATTATAGCACAATTTTATTACGCTCGAACAGCTTTGCATCTTCAAAATGCTGCAGTGCAATGAAATCTTTTCAGTTTAACTCTTTCGTCACCACGCCTATTCAAATCGATCACCAGTGATAGACGCTTTTGTATCATCGATTTTGACATGTTGAATTTGTTTCTCGTGCACCCAGCACTTTGTAGTAGTAGTTAGTTCAACCACTCAACTTTCAGAATCAATTAGAATTTACCTGTTTTCACTACATAGTGATTTTTGAAGGACATTTGCGTGAACCAATGCGCGTGTATTGTTGGAAAAGGGAACTAGACTGGTGAACTTGACAGAAGTGTGTGCCCCTCATGATAATGCTACAATAACATCGAAGTTCTGTAATGAAAAGAAGCTTTTTGGGTCAAATATTGAATTAAAGTGTCAGCTTTGCAATTTGGCCATGTTAATAAGTACCGTATTTACTCGCGTAATGAACTCACTCTCATAATGAACCCACCCCACCTCAATCCTTGAAAAAAAAAAAGGGAAAAAAAATTTAGATGTATCTGTTCATTTTATTTTGGTATGATAGCTAGTGCTGTTAATGATCGAAACAACAATAAATAAAGCCATTATATGATCGAATAACATTGCAATGAAAGCAAAAGATAGTTATGCAATAATGCTAAATAGTTGCGAGCAGCACGAGCGCGGACAACATCAATTAAAATTTGAAAGTCGCGATGAATGGATGGATGTATCCTACTGTGCCCTTTAGATCGGGTGGTGGCTCACGCCACCTAGCCATAAAGTTAGGTGCTATCACTATGTGTTTAAGAATTGAATTTCACTCGCGCCTTGATTGTAGCCACCAATCAGTTGGCCTCCTCCTGGTTATTTCTACCTGTTTAAAGTATATTTTGCCTTCACTATATCTAAACCACAATGCTTTGAAAATTTCTGCGCCATTATCTTAGGACTATAGGGTGGAGCCCATTACAGAACATTATCAAATGTTCAGCCATTTCCTCCTCCTTTCCACATGCACTACATACCGTGTCTGTGTCTTCGTATCTTGCTCGGTACATCTTGGTCTGCAGTACTCCCGTTCTAGCTTTGAAGAACAGAGAACTACCCAGAGAACTATTGTAGATATTTTGCCTTGCAATTTCCTGCTTAAAAGTTCGGTAGGCCTCCAGTGATGATTTTGTAAGCATTTCTATATCTTCCTCGTGTCCCCCTCTGTTTCCTTTACCTTCCTCTTAACCGATTTTTCCTTTTAGCTTGGTATTCTGCTGTTGTCTAAATACTTGCTTGACAGTTTTCAAGTTCACTTCCTCCATTTAGTATCAACATTCTTCATGTACAAGTAGCTGAAAACTTTCCTAGCCCAACTCTCCCATTTTTCTCAATCGCTCCTCAAATTCTATCTAGCTGCTAGCTTCCCTGCACTCAAACGATGTCCATCCCATGTCACCCTGCACCACCTGATTTGGCGTGATCTCCACATCCTGATATGGCCCCCACATCAAGCATATCTCATCAATGCACTCGAAGCAGTCCAAAATCACACGGCAAGATTCATTCATTCATCGTACTCATATCACACAAGCGTATCACTACTGAAGGCACTATCCGGCTTAGATTCATTGTCATCCCGGCACCGCATTGATTCACTAATCCTTTTCACAAGTTCTGTTACAGCTTCGCTTCATCAGACACCATACATCTTGGCCCCTCCCCCACGCCTCTCCCTTTGTACTAGGCATCACTTACAAGTAACCCGTCCATGCAGCTGCACTACTACCTTCTCGGCCTCCTTTTTCTGCCGTTCATCGACTGAGTGGAACGGCCTGCCCGTTCTATCGCTGATATCACCTGCCCATCATCATTTGCTGAGAAGCTCAAGCACTAATTTACTCTTATGTTTATATGTGGCTACTAATTATATGCATATCTGGTTGATGTGCATAATTTACAAATGTATATATATTATTTACGTATAATTTTTTATGTATAATTGTGTATTATCATTACGTATATATGTCGCCCAATTGTAACCCCACCCCTTATGTAATACCCCCTTGAGGGGGCCCTTAAGGAAACAAAAAGTGAAGTGAAGTAGTATATCCGTGTGCTCCCAGAGCAAGTCTACCTATGCCACATTGTTTAATTTTCAATCTTGCTTGAACCTCTGATTTCATGCACAAGACCGCATTGCCGAACGTCAATTTGGGACCGTGACACCTTTCCGAATACCTCTCACAACCTCATACCTATTGTAGTTCCACAGTGCCCTCTTTTTCATTACAGCTGCATTCCTGGTGCCCTTAGTCATTACGTATCTTTCATGCTCGCTTAGATACTCAGCCCCGTTATTTGTCCATACGCCCAAGTATTTTTATTTATGCACTATTTCTAGCACGACTTCCTGTATCCTATGCTCACTGTCTTTATTATTATTAAAAACTATGATTACCGATTTTTTTCTGCTGAACTTCAAATTGAACTTATCTTCCTTATTATCACACATGTCTATCGATCCCTGCAGATCTTCCTTGTTGTCGGCTATTGAAGGGGTACTGACACAAAATTTCGGGGCCGAGATAGCCTGCGGGGTCTATTCACGAGAACATTCGTATATCATCTGCAAGATATCAACAGCGAATATAGCTTGGAAGGTATTTTAAATTAATTTTTAAGTTTGCGTCAGTGAACGACTCCATAGCGCTATAGACACCCTCGGAGGTGACCCCGAGGTGAACTTCTACTTCCCTCATGTCACTACGCTGTGGTCAACAGAACAAGTTATGAAGACGTCATAGCCGCCATTTTTCTATATTTCTCGGCAGCTGGTCGCGAGTCTATATTTCTTGGCGGGTGGTTGCGAGTGCGTGGCCGTGGCACACGCTTAGAAAGTTTTGTGTTTAGCGACATACCAGTTTCGTTTCCTATTCCAGGGTAATTCTTTATGCGGACCGTGGGGAAGTGCGTATCAGTTCTGTGTGCTGACGTGGTCAAGAGCTGCACACGCTAGGTGGCGACAGTTGCACCCAGTTTTTGGAACTCTCTCAAACCGAAACTGACACTGACTTATAATGAGGGGCCTGTAATTAATCATCTGTGGCGTGCTATAGCAAACAATGTGTCGTGTCATGACTAACAGGCCCCCAGCAACGCATTGCAGCAGAAAAAGGCTAGGCCAAAGTTTTTGTGTCATTACCCTTTAATACTATATCATCTGCACACTTAATGCTGGTAATGACTGTTCAATGTGTTTTCCTTGCTTGGCAAAAGGGAGGCTGAATCTGAGTCGACTCCCCTCTAATTTGGCTTCTAGTCCTTGAACATACAGTATGAATAACAAAGGTGACAAGGGACATCCCTGTCGAAGCCCGCATTGTATCTCTATAGGTTCAGATGCCTGTTCTTCCCATTTGATAACTACCTTGCTACTTTTGCTGTACAAGACGCTTTGCCAGTGACTTGTACGGCAAAGCGCTATCTGTCGAATGCAGGAGAAACCTCTTTGCTGATAGCGCCACACAAACACAGCGGCACAAAAACAAAGTGCATGGTGTCCAAAATGGTGCTCGCGCAGTGTCATGGAACACTCCACGCGCTCGTCATCTCGGACCTATGGAGAGCGCAACCGCACCCACCACGCCGATGGCGCGTTACCCGCAACGTCTAATACAACGTTTGTGTGCCGCCATCTGACACTGCGTTTCTGTTGTTGGGTTTGTCGTTGTGAACTTGGTTGGGACGCCTGCTCTGCAGGGTGCATTTGGCCGGTACGCTAGCCACACGGCTGGTTACTAACAGCATGCACTGGAGCATTGGAATCGAGAGGCTGGACGACACTTCGGCGTCGATTCATGCACTTTCGTTACGGGATGAAACAAAAAGAGCTTCGGGCTACAAAAAAAAAAAAATTGTCGCGCATTTCACGGGTCAAAACAAGCCAAGTTGTTAACCGAAATTTTGCGTCAGCATGAGACACCCGCGGCCGTTCATGGGTTACTTTTGTTTACATACTCAAGTTGCCTCCTCCACCACAACTGCCTGTAGCTTCTGGCCTTTGTGCACAATCTTATAGCTATTCTGGTTATGTGCGTGGTTCACACTTCACTGGAGTGCGGTGTGCTGTCGCTGGCTGCAGAGCTTCTCCTAACGACAAGAAGACCCCCGGAGCACATCTTGGCTCTGATAATGGAGCAGTGCGAAAGGTTTTAGAACTGCACGTTATATTGTCCTTTTTAAAGACGATAGTCTTTCTTGGGGACCTTCGACAGGAAAATTTTGGTCTGTCTGTTTGTCTGTCCTTAATGGTATCCTAAACGGCACCAAAGTGACCAAATGATACTTCTAACGGCCGACCCCATCTGCAGCACCCACCAATATTGCTTAAGGTTCAACGTACTTGTGCGATTGTCAATTAAAGAGCGATTATTGCGCTTATCTGAGGCACCATAACAACACGTCAATATTATGTATGTGTATTTTTTTACGAAAAAAGGTATACGTAAGTAATTTTAAGGATCGTAGCCTTTATAACGCTGCGCTGGCCATGCGACACTTGCACGAAATGGCAAGTGTTTCCAACGCTTTGCTAAGACGACACGGCAATGGCACCTACCTGTCGCCTTGCGTTCTACGCCTTATCACCTCAGAGACGGGCGCGCACAGTGTGCGCCCTGTTTTCCACGATAACGGCCAGATAGCGCTCATGTCTCACGTGTGACGTGACTTGATGCGCTCGTTCACCTCCGCTGCATGCTCGAGGCACTCTAACGCAGCGCCTTCAGAACACCATTGCTCGATTTTCTTGCGCAGAACATCAAATAACTGTTTTGTTCACTCTCTCCACACGCAAGGCTATCGTCTTTCGGCGACATTTGCGATGTAACGTGAAGATACGAGGCCAATTTTTAGCGCGATATGCAAAAAATGCAAATGAATATTCTCGGATGATTCTATTGGAATGGCAACCTATGCGAAGTGAGGTGGCTCATGGAAAAAGGTGACGCTATATGAAATATCGAAGTTCATTGGGCATTTCACTTACAGTGGGATTATTCACACCATGAGTACCCATCTATATTGGAACACCTGGAGAGCCTTATCGCAAGACAGCCAAAATTCACCGAGGAAAGTGTACGAGTACACTGGTGTCTCGTGAAAAACAATGCAAGAGCAACAGGGCAGCACCTCGCTCTTGGTTGCTCTTGCCATAAGGTTGCCAGAGCAACCTCATGACAAAAGCAACGGAGCAGCACCTCGGTTTTGATTTTCTTTGGCTATGTAAAAAGAAACATTTTGTACAACAATCATTATTTTTTATACAATTTCTCGGTCATTTATCTACAAATTGTATATTCAGAATTTTCTTTGTTTTGAATATTTTTGCGTATTATGTGTAGTATTTTTATTGCATTGTTTACCATCTGGCGACCAAAAGTTTTACACTTTTCACCTTTTAGTTCATTCTGAAATATTTTTGTTGCTCCACAACAGATATTTTTTTAAAAGAGCATTTCATTGTGCAATGTTTGGTTTGCTGCAATGCGTGATGGAGCACTTTTCAAACTGGCAAAAGCGATCTTTTCGAGACATAAAAAAAATAACCATATCGGCGCTGTAATGAAAAAGTCCATTTCCTTTTTTCCTCAGATCACAGTCCACCCGCTGTACAATATCGGTATGGAGAATGCCATTGCGGCGCTCAAGTACTTCAACTCACAGCCCCTGCCCGGAGACAGCGAGAACTCCTGAGCCCAGCCTCGCAAGCTTAAGGATCAGCCAAGTTACCTATATGAATGTCCAAAAAGCTGACGCAGAATCGAAAGAGCGAACATGCGCCGGAGGCGACGAGGATTTCAGCGACGGACTCCCGCCAAGTAGTCTTTCATATGCCGACTGTTATCTGTGGAGCAGTGAGATCTTTATCTTTTCACGTACGAGGACTTCAGACTGTCGGGCTTGTGATGTCAAATGCTACAGCGCTGCAACTGGTTCATGCGTTTCAGGCTCGTTCGGTCAAGTCCTCAACTTTATGGCTGGAAGAGTGCCACTTCAATTGTCTACATCGAGTACGGCATGACATTCTAGCAGGTGTAGATGGTTATGAAAAAGTGCCATGGAAGAAAGAGGAAAATTTTTACTCTCTAAAGGCGTGTTTTGTGGATTTACAGCCAGATGAAGGTATGCCTAACATTCGCGCATTCGAGGTGGACCATCATGGCACATGGTCAGATAGACCATTACAAAGGAGAGGGACAACAGGCAGGGAAGAAGAATACTTTATTCAGGAAGATTTTTTTATTCATGGGGGTGGTGGGAAAGCTTGTGTGATGTCACTTTCTGAGCACTGAGGTGCTACCTGGAAAGCTCCGCATGTACACCAAAGAATGGCTCCAGTACTTAGAACGGTTTACTAACTAGGCTACCTGGTTATCTACTGTGTCACAAGCACAGTTGTGTAAAGCGAGGAGCAGAAAGATGCCAAATGAACACAACCTCTACCAGTGGGGGACACAACCTCTACCAGTGGGGGACCACAAGCTGCTGTCGTCCCATTCCTTGCTTCTTGCTACCCTCACCTGCAACTTCGTTAGTGCTGGTCACTCACCACATAGTCTGTACAGTCTCCTCAGGCGATGGGCGCAGTACAAGCTTTCTATGTCAGTCTCATTTGACAAGAAATGAGAATTCACAAAGTGGTACGCTGTGCCAGTTGTTACTTTGAGGGATAAAATATAAAGCCAGTAGAGACTTGTAATAATTAGATGGCGTTGACTCTGAGACTAGCTGGAGCATGCAACTATAACAGCTATGAAAGGGCTTCTTTGGCCGTATGTCCCACCTAGTCCTGTCGTCTTTATAACTTGGTGATTACTGTTTTCTGTTAGCTTAACATTCTAGTGAACATGGAATGTCGTTGTCACACCAATCATGAGACATGTTTGTTATTGCAATTCATTGTGCACTTGCATTACAAAAAAATCCTAAATTTACCAAGCTTGCCTTGTTTTATATCAAAGTTTATTGTATTAGTGTTTGGGATATCAAGTTGCGGTGAGGCACTATGCACGTTTGATTCTATTGCTCTTGTGAGGAAGTGATGCAGGACAAAAGAGAGACCGCTCTGTTGTCAAGAATAATAGCTTTTATTGACAGCTCAGCTTCACTGCAGCCCTCATATGCAGCCTAATGAGGTTTATAGTACTAAGGAACATAAACATTGTGCTTCAATAGTGTTTGTTTAGCAGTGAAATGATGTTTACAATAAAACTTACATTTTTGAATGTCACTTGGCAGTACTAGATATACAGTGGATTTTCCAGTATGCATGTTTTCTCTTCAGGAACATAATAATACAATTAAATCTCTAGTAAAATACATCAACTTTTCAGTTTATTTTTTGGCCATCTCATACTTGGACCTTAGAAGCTAAAGCTCCTACAAGCTGTAAAAACTAGCTCCAGAAAAATATATTGCCAGTCCCTTAATCCACCTATCTTGATTTGACGTCTCCTCATGACCATTTCATGAATCATGGGCGCTTCGTCGGCAGAAAGCTGCACAACTGGGGAGCATGAGAAGCCTTATCGCTAGGACTAGGTTGAACTGTGTCTTTTCTGTAGGGTACATTGTAACTGAGAATGTACACTTGAGGTAACTTTAGCGGCAGCTTTACTACTGAATGGCTCTGTAGTCTTGCTCATTGAAGCTATAACAAGTTTGCTTCGGCCATCATGTGTTGAAGACGCTGTTTTCACTTTGACGGGAAATTCGTGGTGCAGGAGTGTTTGCAGAAAGGTCTGAATTTGCCGTTAAACGATTCAAACTAGCCATACTATGACTAGTTTGGTTGTTCTACTTTTTATTTCCGGTAGTGGAGGATCGGGCACATTTCCCAACGAGCCTTAAATAGAAACTGGTGCAGTAACAGCGAGACGACGGTCCATATTTTTTGTAAACCACAAACTGTTTTTCACAGTGCTATTGACATCGACCGTTTGCATTCCCTCCGTTAAATGTCGTGTTCTCCAAGTTTTCTCTTTTATGAGAATAAAAGTTTTAATGGCCTATGACATCGTCTTGTGTTCCGAAGGAAGGATCGTGGCTGTACTAGCAAGATTGTTGAAAGCAATGGTGAACCTCTCTTGTGTTCTTTTGGGGCCATACGACCCAGTGGTGGTGGGAGGAGGTGTAAAGCTGGACTATCTGGGCTTTGAGTGGAGTGTGTCAGACAAACCTGGCATTGTTGTGACGAAAATCGGAAAGCTAACCTGTGCGAAATACGTTCCCGCAATTCATTGCCTGTTCAGAAATCCGCCCGCCCTCTTCCATGGACACCTCCAAGCAGGTGTGAGGAGGGTGCACACTTGTCACCCTGGCTGTAACTGACACTTTTGCTCATAGGCCTAGCCAGAAAGGTGAAGGGGCTAGGTTCTTTCTGATATTTGTCGATTTCGCATGGGTGCACATACGCACACACATGCACTCGTCCAAACATACATAAAATATGGTCAAATCCTCTTCCCCACACAACATTGGCAAACGTTCTCTCTACACCCCTGCCATCAAGCTAGCATCCCCAAATTGTACAACAAACTGAATCAACGCCTATATTTGCCAATCTGATATTTCAAAGGCAAAAATTTGTTGTGTACGAAAGCGCTGACGCTTGATTGAAAGTATCATCCAAAGTTGATGAAAAATTTTGGCACATCCCGCATACCTTGGGAATGGATGTTATGCAAAGCATGCAAATGGAAGGTGACCGTGTTTTAAGTTTTATTTATTATTTTTTTAGCAAAACGTTACTGAAGTGGCTCTAAAGATACGTACAAGTGCACGTATAGACACACGTTAAACAGCCACATATGTCTTATATAACCAGTTGTTTACAGCTGCACAATGATGCCAACAGGATCATGCGTATTAGCAACACCAGAAGCTGATATTGTCACGGGCTAAGTAGATGCCTGGGGATGACGACGACGAAGTGCTGAACGTGAACGTGCTCGGACTGCAGCAGCGTTGTACGCATTAGCTCGCCAGTATATTCACCAGTACGCATTTGCTCGCCAGTGTATACTTTATTCCCTGTAACATCATTGGTGGAGGTGCCAGGTATCGATCCCAGTACCTCTCGCTTCTGTTGGTGCTTGCGAAGACGGTAGCCCTGAACACTGCCACATTAATCAACTTCAGCGGATGGCGCTTAACTACAATTGACGTGAACCTGACATGACGGCTCTATCATAGGAGTACATATGTAATGTTTATAAAACTGGATAGCCAGCAGTGCTACCACAGTTGACGTGTCCCGAACATTTGGACCTATTTGAAAAGTGCTTGCGAGACCTGGCGCGGTTCTGTGGTAGAAAACTTGACTTCCACACAAAATTCAGAGGTTTGATTCCTGCTGGGACCATGACAGTTATTCTATGCATTCGTCGGGTCAACGCTACCGATGTCAGCTTTTTTTTAGAACTCGCGCATTAAAATTGCCTATGCCTGTTCTTGCCGTTCCTGGGTAAATATAAACTGTCAATCACCTGTGGCAATGTGCCACATGTTTGGCAGAAAGGGTTTGACGACGTACATGACGGGATTGTGATATTATTCATGTCATGACTAACGAGTCATATTCGTCCAACCATCTTACCTTTCCCCCCTTCCGTAGTAATTTTGGTTTGCGCCAAGTTAGCGGGTGGGGGGGATAACGAGAGCACCTAGACCGGCTAGACACAGATAGACAGACTGACGCTCGAAGTGCCTGCAGTAAGTACGCGAAGAAATGCTTTGCATTCATTACCCGCATCTATGTCCATTTGTGTATGAACGAATTTTGGCTACTAAATGCTTGTCACATATTACTACCCTGTCAGTGTGTGCAGTTTGTAATGGCAATGGTGGTAACTGTTACATTTGCCACTACCAACAGCAATGAGCAACTGTTTCCACCATAGTCATTTCTTACCTTAGGAAGTAAAATAAGGTTAAGGGAAAAGTAGTAACCATGACGATATGTAACCAATGACGACAATAACCAATGACGAGTTGCCCATTGTAAGGTAAAATCAATAAATTCACATTAGGACACATCAGATAACCTTGCACAGAGTGTTATAAATGAAGAGGAATGCATGGTCCTAGCAAGTTTACTATGAAAGAATACTTCATAAGCAACTCCCAGAGTATTTATGGCCCCAACATTGGAGATTCCTTTAGGTACCGGTGAGCACGCACCTGTTTCAGGAGGCAAGGGTGTAGCCAGATTATCTTTTTTGTGGGTGGAGGGGGATTACACTATACTTTATATATGTTTGTGTGTGCGTTTGCACGTGTGCATATTATGCAAACAAAATTAAAAATTTTGCAGAATTCGTACTTTTTAATCTTCCTCCTCCCTAGCTATCACCTGGTCAGGAAGTATTACCAAAGATGTGAACCTAGAGCACCGTACCCTACTAAACCTCATTCCATGTGCTTAAGGATGTAGCACAAGAATTAATCAACCACATGAAAAAGAACATTATGTCATGTCTAATTGTTGTAAAACTGCCACAACAAAGCATTATGCACAACAGCTGAGAGTGGGTGCGGAACCCGCTAACGACGACATCCATTCAGTGCACTTGAATGGATGCCTGTGCTAGTACATAGGCACTTGGAAAGTAATAATCATCATTGCTTGGGTTTTACGTGCCTATTCGACTACATGTTTATCACACATGTAGTGAAGGGACCCGCATCAATCTTAACCTGCAGCTGGGGTCTGTACACATCCGTCTGTCATATTAGTTTGTTAGAAGCCATACTGTGTACACTTGCTTATAGTTCACAGCAGCAGAATGATGCTTAGAAATCGCAGTTCCGTGATATTCAAAAAAAAAAATGGTATGTTTCTTCATTCATGCACATTTTCTTCGAAATTTTTTTATTAAAGTTGTCGAAACGACTCCAGTTATAATTTAATGCATTAATGCACCCACACTTTTATATTAGGTAGTTAATGGCTGCATAGCAAAATGGTAGTAATGGGTTACTAAACTAGCAAGCAGGCAGCAAAACGTTAGTAGCGGTTGCAGGTAGTAATGGTTTACTAGCGTGTGCATAGTAAACAGGTAGCAGAAAATTAGTAACGGTCCAAGAAAGTTAGCGACCGCTGTAGTTTCTGCCTATTTACTTGCATATATCTTGTGTTCTATTATTCAAAACCATCATATTAATATTTGAGATGGCATAGGTGGAGTGCTACGCAAATTTCGACCGTCTGGTGTTCTGTATTGTGCGCTGATATCGGGCCTCCAGCATGCCGCGGTCGCTATTGAATCTGTGGCCTTCGGGTCAACAGCGAAACGGCGGCATAGCGAAAATCCCTGTGCCACCTCCTCCCACTCTGCGCACAGTCTCGAAATGCTTAGAGGGGCCCTGCAACACTTTTTGAGCATGGCCAAAAGACGCTGCTGATCGGTAGTAGAGGCTCCCGAGAACAAGCGAGCCAAATATTATCGCGCAGCACGCGGTCTGGATTTCACAATAACTTATCAAATTCAGCTGAAAATAGCTTTTTCATTTCTCGACGAATCGTGGAGCAAACTCAAAAATCACTCGTAGAAGGTCATCTATTAGCCATTGGCTGATTCGAACATGGCGCGTTCGGTCATTACAAGGATCGCCGTGGGAGGGCCGCGACTGGTCCGCGCGCGCGATCACCTCGAAATGCTGCGCATAAAAAAAACGGCAGCATATCCACGGGGTGAATGATAGAGAGTGGGGCGAAGCATCCGTCCGTCCATTCGTTCTTGCTTCCTTCCGTCCATGCGTCCGTTTGTGTGACCGTCCGTGCGTCCATCCGCCAGTCCGTGCGTGCGTCTGCACGTTCATCCGTGCGTCCGTCCGTCCGTGCAACCATCCGGGCGTCCGTCCATGCATCTGTCTGTGTGTCCGTTCGTTCATCTAGTCAACACTCCAAGTACCACCATCTCGCATCTTTTCATCATATATTCCGCATATAAAAGCACCGCCATCCAGCGGACATTCCTAGGACTGAACGAGAGGAGGCACACGCACACTTTCTTACGGCTTGCGCTTCGGGTCTACTTCCCACCTTTAACCACCTCGAGTTCATAGTATATACTAGTTCACTGTATTCATAGCACTGCGGCCCAACGATCGCTAGACCTTTCTAAAACCAAGGAGGTTACGCCCAGCGAGTATAACGTAGCAACCCTTTCTTTTCAGATAGTACTGAATGTACATGCCAATGGCTGCTAAGGGGGAATGAGAGACAAGAGAATTCGGCTTTTAGTTAACCCGCACGCTGCGAATTTTTTATTTTTCAACATCGCACAGAAGAAATCTCCCACCGGCACCACCTTGGAGGTCAAAATTTAAGACTGGTTACACACTACTACTACGACTACGAGGGACGAACGGGTGTCGCTATAAGGAGCTTCGCCCCTAAAACAAAAATTGAGCATCGCTGATTGGTTCTAGCAGCTTTGCGACTGCAGTCGCGCGACTGAAAAATTGGTCAGGAAGCAACTAGCCAAAGCAGTCGATTTGCGACCGTTTGCGACTGTTTGGGACCAGTCGCAAATGGTCGCGTGACCGCTGCATGTCGCCGGTGTGCACCAGCCTTAATACTTCAGGAAACATTTTCAATCGTACGTGGGAATATATAAACTATAACTTATTTACACCGGAACAAAAAAAATGTGTTGGATTTTATCACAGACGCGTACACCTGCAAGCAGGTTGACACTACTGTTGACGGAAGTACTGGCAACACTGTACGTTTGCTATGGGTACGCGTTTTACCTACGTAAGCCGATTCTCAACCTCACTGCTAGTTGTTACCGATCTCTTTGAAGTTGCACTACCACGTAGATCACAATGGTCTTTACAATATCGGATGAGCACAGGTCTCAGGTTCAGTACACGAAGTCGTTGCTGCGTATGGGTCACGCAACATTTCGCGTGTGCCGGCGCGACTATACCCCGCAGCGTCGATGAAGAATGAAGAGAACCCGCGTCAACCACTGCTATGAATTTCGGCAGTGTTGAAGTAGAATAAGGAGCACAACAATTAGAAGCGAGCAAGTTGCGTAGATGTAAACGCCATGGTGCGCACGGATAGGATGGCTGGCACGAGACACGGACTCGGATAAACTTCTTTAATATGGCAAAACGGCGGCTTTTGGCGAGGCGCAGTGTGTTGGAGTACGCACACTTGTACGCATATTTTCTTTTCCTTAAGCGCGTGTATTATGTAGTGAAAGAACTTCGAATAGAGGTAAGTTCATTGCTGTGTTGACTGCAGCTCTTTTGCGTTTACAGCTCTTCCGTAACTACATACTGGAGACGACAGTACTCCCTTCCACCGCTAAGAAAAACCGCCAAACTCTTTTTGCGAAAAGCTTCGTTTAGCTTCCTTCACGTAAGGGAGACCGTGTGACACGGACCGCATTTCTGTTGTCTTAACGACGAGGGAGTTAAACCGAGTTCACGAATGCCAGTGTCACGGGTGCCCGAAGTTCTTGGGCGCGGGCCATCTGCTGCCGCGCCGGAAGCGTGCATCTTTTTTCTCGGCGCGCTTGCCCGGCGCATGGAGCTTCAACGGCGGATTGCGGGCCTAAGGAACTTCGCTCCTAAAGATAATTATAGATAAGGGCTGCCTCCATTTCAGTATTGTGCGTATATACACCTATTCCTGTGCGCGACACATTGGAAACTCTGGCGTCGCTTCACTGGTGAACTCACTAGATGGAACGTGACAGCTTTATTCACTCGAATTAAACTACCTTCTATGCCACTTTGCAACCTAACTTTGTGTTTAGAAAACATGTTTAACGATTATGAGTACTTCCTTAACCTCGAACCGCTCTCATCTTTGCAACGATGTTTCATTCAGTGTCTCCGAGCTCGCGTTGCTTCACGATTAACGTGATTCTATGGGTATAGTTTGGTTACGCCCGCAACAGCCGCCGCGATTCAGCCGTGAAGGCTGCATCCCCGAGCTTAATTCCTGTAATTGAGATTTCGCTCTCTCCATCCACGCTTATCTTTTAACATTCAAGGCTTTCATTCGTCACGCTGTTGTCGCTCTCGCTTGTTTTGAGTATTCGATGCTATAGAACAGATAGTATGCACTCTAGAAGATGTAAAAGTCTCGCATTCACGCAAACGCAAGTTTAACGCCAGCCCTGCGTGTCGAATCTGTGACCTCGGCATTCCGCTGAGGTGATGTGATGCGTATAAGAAACTACGGTATAGACGCAGTGGTGACCTATACAGCAGCGGTCGTGACTCGACTTTTTCGTTTAGCTGCGCGGCTGCTATGATACGCACGTCCCATTGTTATATATATATATATATATATATATATATATATATATATATATATATATATATATATATATATATATATATATATATATATATATATATATATATATATATTTAAGCGCTCGTTACTGCTTCGTTTATGAATATGAGGTATATACTGCAGCGCTAAGAATCCATTTAACCCCGACGTTTAGCGCTCACGCCTAATTCGTTGCTCGCAGAGTCAAGCGACCGTGTGCGCGGCATCGCTGATTAGGCGTATATATGTTGGCCGCTCTGTAATTACCACCCCGCGACTGATAGCTAATTAATGTAAATGCACAAGAGAGCGCTACGGCTCGCCAGGGTGTATATAGCGCACACACGCTGGCAATACATTTGAGACACAAGGGTGTGTCGGCTGATTTGGGGCTCATTGATTTTTCTTTTCCTCATCGTTCCCAATACGTGGGCGACATGGCGCGCCTTATGGGGTGCCACATAAATTATATCTTGGTTCGGACTTCCGGCTTTGCGTGTTACTACGTGCATATGCAGGGGCTGCACTTTAAAAGTACGAACCTTTGTTATTAAATCTAGGTGTTTTACGCGGTCAATCCCATTATTAAATCTTGGTGTTTTACGCGGTCAATCCCAGATAATGTTACGAGGTGCACCGTAAAGGGGAAGAAAGGGGTGGGGGGTGCAGAGTATAATACTGATCAGTGGAGGTCGTCAACGTGCTTCAAAATCTAGGTATACGGTCGTTTTATTTTTCTTTATATACGTTTCTCGCATGTGGCTCTCATCCAGATGCGATCACCGGGCTGGGCAAAATCGAAACCGTGCCTTCATCGCCATAGGCGCTCGCAGCAAACATTCGTAAAAGACGGCCCCCACCCTCCCTCCCTCCTTGTTTCGGTCTAGTCCGAAAGAGATATACTGAATCAGAAGCTGGATCCGAGCTAGAGTACAGTGACATTTTAAAACCGGTAATCGCACGAAGACGGTGACAAGAAGACGACACACGCAAGACAAGCGCTGTGTGTGTGTCGTTGTCTCGTCACCGTCTTCGTGCGTTTACCGGTTTCAGTGTGTCTGAACGAAAGGAAGCTTCGCAATGTATGCTAAATTGAAACGAGGCGATGACATATTCCTCACATTAGCCTGTTGTTCTTCCTTTTATAAGGGGGGAGGGGGCTAACTTGTATAAATAAACGGTTCTGGAATGCAATGTCATTATTTGACCTTGGCAGTCATTATCAGGAGCCTAGCCAGGGGACGTGTTCAAACTCGCCTGAATTTTTTTTCCTGATTTCGCTTGCACACTGTTACGAAGGCGCGACGCCATCACAATCCCGAAGGCGCCACTGCTCCGAACTCCGCCGCCAAAGGTACCAGCCGTTTGGTAGCGTGTGTTACTCTGCTAGCGACTGCTTATGCGCAGAGCTGATAGACGAGCGGACGAGACGACGGTTAGTTAAGGCAAGTTTTATGTACAACATAGAAATAGAGACATTACGAATTCGGCACTGGGGCCGACAGTTTAGGGACTCGAAGAGCCGAGGTGTCTTCTCTCGCACGCCGTTGTCAGATAGGAAGGAAACGCGGCGCCGAAGGTACTTTGTCTCAGAGTCGCACATAACTCATCAACCCATCATCATTTATATGACTGTCCCGGCATGTCTTCCCCCCTTCCCAGGATCGTGTGAGGAGGGAAGTTTTTGTTTCGGACAGAAGGCCATACCCTGGCAAGGGGGCCGCCACTCGGTGCCAGGCGCCAAACAGACGTGGCCTGCCCCCTAGCCTACAAGCTCGGGAGACTCAACATGGGAGCTACACTTCGGTGCGGTAATTCAATCACGACACACAAATCGGACGTTCCCTGGCAAGGTGGGCTAATGCAGCGCGTGAGGTGCGCTGCGGTCACGGCCCATCTCCTGACTGCGAGGGCCCAGCGAGATACAATCTGACCCTTTGGGACTACAGGACTGCTGATTGGTGCAGAAGCGGATGCCGCTGCACGCAAACTCGACGTACCCTCGTGAACCAGCACGGATAAAAGCCGGCTTAACCTTTCACGAGGGAGGGAGCCACCCTCCGCCTCGGCGAGTAGAGTCGGCGAGCCTGCAGAACGGGCCAACACGGACCTTGCGGGTAAAGCCCGACAATGCGACAAGATCGCCGTAGCGCATGCAAGGACAAAGCGAACGACCACCTAAACTAAACTCTGGGGTGACCGGCGCACTAGGGCGAGTCGTTTAACTTTAAAGAACGCCATGATTAAAAAAATTGCCCGCAGCTTCCCTCGGGGGAACACTGAGGAGGATGCGGACCATATAATTGGTTAACGGGGTGTTAAAGTGCGACTTACTTGGGTCGATGGCTAAATTGGTTAACGTGGTTGTGAAATGGGGTGTTAAATTGCGACTTACTTGGGTCGATGGCTAAATTGGTTAACGTGGTTGTAGGAGGGGGTGTTAAATGAGTGAACACGTACACACGTATGCGAAAGGGCGGCGCTGGTCGAAGGGACGTCGATCATTGTGTTTGTGGATTCGTTGGAATTCATTTCACCGCGACCTTGGACGTCGACGCGCCGTACAAACCAACCGACGAGCGGCAACTGAGCGAGCGAGCGCCGACCTTGAGTATATATACAGCACGACGGCGCATGCACTGTCAGCTGTTGAATGTTCTCGAAGCGCGACGCCACATGCGCGTCCACTGGAGAATCAGGAGAATTGTAGATGTCGAACGCGGTGTGTAGAGGAGGAAGGGTGCACAGATGGTGGAGGAGTGAAGCGCGCGCGGTGTGTAGAGGAGGAAGGGATGCACAGATGGTGGAAGAGTGGGCGACGGCGCGACGGCGCATGCGCGCGCGTCAGCTGTCGAATGTTCGAGAAGCGGTGTGGACGGCGCGGACGACGCGGACGGCGCACTACAAGGCGCGAGTATAAGATGCTCCGCATCTAAAATTGATGGTTATCTGCCCTCCTGACTTACTGAAAATCACTGCCGGACGGTGCCACGTTTCATAAAACTTCTTTCGGTGGAGGACGAACCAGACCTCCTTTCGCACTTTTGCAAGTACTTCGTGAAGTCCGGGTCGTCTCCCACCAAATATGGCACAGCACCATGCCACCCACACCTGGTAGGAGCATTTGACGTACCGCCTGACCGCTTGTCCCAACAGGGGTTGCAAAAACCGAATGGTGTCGAAAGGAACACTGGGTCGACCAAACAAGCTAGCTATCCTTCGACGAAGAGCGGCTGGTAATGCACACTGGGAGAAAATGCGGACCAGGTCCTCTCTACTGCCGCAAAAGGGGCACGTTCCTTTTGTAGAGACATTCGTGAGGAGCCTAAACTTTATGGGTGCCATCTGGCCAGGTGGTACACGAATGTAGCGCGCTTGGCGTCCAGGAAACTGGCAGTAATGAACCGCCTGTTAGGACTGTGTTGGGACCGGTCATGTTCTCTACAGCGTTCATATAACTCCCGAGTGAGTCTATCGACTAGCTTGCGGAATTCGATCAAAGCTAAGTCTATCTCCGGGTCGACCTCTTGGAGACGGGAAAAAGTAGAAGTGGCCCCTGCATAGAAGGCAGAAGGCGTTCCTGCCCGAGGCACCGAATTAGAAAATGCCTCAGGTGAGAAGAGCCTCAGCCGCGTGCTCAGGAAATACAATGCAAAGCTTCGAGTTAGGAGCATATCCGAACCGAAAGCTACCCGTGTCCATCTCACGTGTTGCGCCTTTGTCACCACGCAGAGGTCAGGAATACCGAGTCCTCCTTCATCTTTGCGCAGCTTGAGCACTAGGCGCGGCAACCACGCAGATGCACGACTCCAAAGAAAACCGAAAAGTTTCTTTTCCAGGAGAACCCTGGTGTGGAGCTTACATACGTGAGAAAACCAAACAACAGCACAACAACCTACACACGTGAGAAAACTAAACAACAGCGATCGAATTATCGTGGCCCTAGCTGTAAGTTGGGAAGACAAGGCACCGAGTTCTCGAATCTTGTCGGGCAGCTTTTTTCTTGCTAACCGCCAGTTTTCGGAAGTCAGGCCATCCGGTTCGAAATGAAATCCCAATATGCGTAGGCGCTTTTTTATGGGGAGGCCGTGTACGGGACGTGGGCCGGAGGGAGCGTAGTTCGGATACACGACTGCGCTCTTCGACTTATTTATCCTGGCTCCGCTCGCCGAGTAGTACCCCTCCATAACATCCAAGACGGTGCAAACAGTCGCCTCGTCCCGGACGACAATAGAGAGGTCATCTGCATAGGCGAACATTGCCACCGGGGGGGGGGGAGCACCTGGCGGAAGGTGAAATCTACCAATGCTGGTGTCTTTAGATAGCCTCTGAAAGAGCGGCTCGAATGCGAGCACGTAGAGAGCGGGCGAAAGTGTATCGCCCTGCCTGACTCCACGGCACGCACCGAAAGGCTCCGAGACGCGATATTGAATGACAACAGCAGAACTATGACGACAATAGAAAGCCCTGACCATGCTGCTAAACTTGGCACTGAAGCCTGCCTGCTTTAAAACTTTAAAGAGGTACTTATGACTGATAATATCAAACGCCTTCTCTTGGTAGAAAGAACAAAGAACTCCACGCAGGTTGCGTGAGTTCGACCATTCCATGAGATCCTTAATAGCAAAACAATGAAGTTTGCAAGATCTACCTTGGACACAACACGCCTGGTACGGACCCAAAACTGTACTAAGTACTGGAGTGAGTCGAACGGACAGTCACTTAGCTATGAGCTAGTAGTCACAGTTTAGAAGGGTGATGGGCCGCCATGCTCTCAGGTCAGTGCGTCTCGTCTCATCCTTGCACAGAAGAGTGACCCGCCCCTCCCTTTGAGTTGCTGACAGGGTCCCCTCACGGAAAGGCCTGTTTGCCAATGTGGTAAAAGCCCCCCCAAGAAAAAAAAAACCTTCCAAAACTTGACATAAAACTCGACTGACAAACCGTCTAAACCTGGACTGCGATTATGGCTCATGGATTTAAGGGCTGCGAACACTTCCTCTTCGACGAGAGGAGTGTCACAAATATTGAAATACTCGTAAGTCTTATAGTGAAAGGAAACGAGTACGGAGTGGGAGGAGGTTCGGCGTAAAGGTTCTTGTAGAACTGCCTTGCCACCTCTAATACTCCGTCCTGTGTTTCCACTAAACTGCCTGTGCTTGGATCGATCAAAGAGGTTGTTTCTGAACTCTTCCTAGCTAAATGTCTACGAAGAACATTTCTGCTACACCAAGCCTCCATTTCCCACTGCCCTGCGCGTGCTGTGGCTCGCAAACGGTCCCAGCGTCGCTGGAGCAGGACTCTTTATTCCTTGCGAAGTGAAGTAGGAGCCGCGGTTACTCCCGGGCCGCCGGACAACGGCTTTGAGAGCAGGAGAATCGCGTCAGAAACCACTTTTATCCCGCCGCGTTCCTCCCGCGCCCGCCTCTTGCCCCACTCCCTGAAGCGCTCTGCAACTCCGGCCTTCACTGCGTCCCATTCGCTACCGCCTAAGTCCTGATCGCCAAGGAGCGAGTTGATGAGAAGGCCTGCTACATCTTTTCTGGCGTCCTTATCTTTAAGAAGCCGCGGGTTGAGGCGCCACAGTCTCTTGCTCCATGGCACGAAACAGCTCCCCCAACTCCCGCCGACCGTTTAGATCTCTGCACTTTGGAGTTCTTCTGGAAGAAACACGATCCGCTTGTTCTAAAGTAACATTGAAATCGCCCACTAGAATGACACGAGATGGGCCAACTAGATAGGAATCTGAAGAAGTAAAGAAATCCTTTTGTTGCTGACCCTTCACTAAGACGTAAACATTCACGATTTTAATACCAGAATCAAGATTCACTGACAGAACACGGCCACCCGAATTCCTGGCGTAGCGTAGCACATAACCGGTGAATCGTGGCAATAAAATGACAGCGACTCCCCGGCAATTAACGCCGCCATAATTCCAGTAGAATTTGGTGCCCAGCATTCTGTCGAAGTTCTTAATCTGTCCCAATCTAGACACGAATGTTTCCTGCAATACGAAATAATCTATTTCGCGAGACCGAGCGAAGTGATTAACCTCGGCCTTTTTTGACGCTCTGGTAATACCTCGACAGTTAAAAGTAGCTGTAGTGAGAGAAGCCATCATAAAAGAGACAAAGGAAACGGCACAGAACTAGAAAAGACAAGAAGTAGAGACTAGAAAGACAGGACAGCTGTACTTGGGAGTACCAGCTGTTGTACAGCTACGTAACCTAGCTACCAATGAGAACCCCCTTCGGAGAGGGAGTCCTCAATCGTGGAAGAGTGCTCTGTGTCCGACATTAGAGAACAGTCACAGCTGCCCGGCCCACAGTTCGGACAAGAAGAACGGTCGTTCGACTCACCCGATGCACTCTCCAAGACGGTCGACAAGGTAAACTCCTCGTCCTCCCCAGTGGTGGTGGCAACCACAGGCGCATCAGCAGGTGCGCTCACGGGCGCATCGGCAGGCGAGGCCGACGTCGGCTCGGCGGCGGGCGGGAGGGGGGAAGCCTCAGCTTGTTCCAGCAGCACCCCTTCAGTGAAATTTTGATTTTCTATTTCTCTCGCAAATATATATATATATATATATATATATATATAGATATATATATATATATATATATATATATATATATATATATATATATATATATGCTCACACACATACAAATACATGAAGTATAGCTAACTCTCCCGCCCTCCCCGGAACTGCAAAAAAAATTCTGGCGAAGCTCCTGGCCATTATCGTCGAAAAGCTGCATGGCCGTAACGAGGCACAGTAAAGAATGATGAAATAGGTTCAATAAGTGGACTTGTGAAACGTATTTGGCTCTCTGCTGCTTTGCCCCCCTCCTACCTTAAAAGCAGGGAAGATGCCTGGCGACACCGTCGCAGAACAACAATGGTGTGCATAGAAAATGTGTTCTAACAAATTAGGGTACTTCGTACTCTACTATGGGAGAGCATAAAGCCGTCCCGTACTCTGGACAATAAAATCCCATGTTTCACGCATCACTTAGACGTCTCCAGAAGAAGATTCTGCAAAGCTTTTTCAGGCGTTTAACCTTCAGAATCGATCAAGTCGATGTTCTGGTTTAAGGGGGTTAGGTATGCACTTAGCTGACATGGCATTATTGAAATTATGGTAATGTAATTACAATGCTTTGATTACTTTTTCCTTTAGTGAGTATAGTAATTAACTACTTTTGGGGGCTGGTGATTGAATAATGTAATGGATTATTTTTAGAGAATAATTTCAAGCTAACCGCTCATGTATGTTTCCCGTTTTGAATGAAAAAATTGGCAGCATATCCACGGAGTGAATGATGGAGAGTGGGGCGAAGCATTCGTCCGTCCATTCGTTCTTGCTTCCGTCCGTCCATGCGCCCGTCTGTGTGACCCTCCTTGCGCGTATCCGCCCGTCCTTGCGTGCGTTTGTTCGTGCGTCCGTCCCTGCGTTCGTCGATGCATCCGCCCCTGCGTCCGTTCATGCGTCCATCCATGCATCTGTCTGTGTGTCCGTTCGTCCATTATTCAACACTCCAAGTACCACCATCTCGCATCTTTTCATCTTGTATTCCGCATATAGGAGCACCGCCATCCCGCGGACATTCCAAGAACTAAACGAGAGGTGGCACACGCACACTTTCTTACGGCTTGCGCTTCGAGTCTACTTCCCACCTTTAACCACCTCGAGTTCATGGTATATACTAGTTCACTGTATTCATGGCACTGCGGCCCAACGCTTGCTAAACCTTTCTAAAATGAAGAAGGTTACGCCCAGCGAGTATAACGTAGCAACCTTTTCCTGTCAGATAGTACTCAATCTACATGCCAATGGCTGCTAATGGGAAATGAGAGGCAGGAGATTTCGGCTTTTACTTTCTTACGGCTTGCGCTTCGTATCTACTTCCCACCTTTAGCCACTACGAGTTCATTCATGGTATATACTAGTTTATTGTATTCATGGCACTGCGGCTCAACGCTCGCTAAACCTTTCTAAAAGTAAGGCGGTTACACCCAGCAAGTATAACGTAGCAAAACTTTCTTGTCAGACAGTGCTCAATGTACATGCGAATGGCTGCTAATGAAGATCGCAGCGTGCGCGTTAACTAAGAGCTGAATGCTCCTGTCTCTCATTCCCCAATAGCAGCCATTGGCAAGTACATTGAGCACTATTTTTTATTGTTCAACAACGCACAGAAGAAATCTCTCACCGACACTACCTTGGAGGTCAAAATGTTATACTTGTTACATACTACAACGGCTACGAGAGACGAACGGGTGCCGCTATAAGGAGCTTCGCCCCTAAAAGTGTCCAAGAGCGGCAACATGCAAAAGACAAGTTAATCTGAGTGTCAAGCTTTTGTTAAAAAGAAGAATAACAAAACTTTATTTGCGGAAAAGACTTCGTTGCCGCCAAAACAGGGCAACGCCGCGCGGTAGGGGCCCCTATTCCAAGGCACCGCTAGCTCTCGCCTTCTACCCAGCCCTCCTGACCATCCTCCGCAGGTTCCCGTGGGAAGGACTGGGCAGCATTGTCTCTTACCTCTCTCTGCTCTTCTTCTCTTTCTGCTCCTTGGTACGAGCCATGAATTCGCACGTGATGTAGTATAGAGCGTCGGTGTGCACCCACACCACGGGCTTATGTCTTGATATGCTGTGGGGTAGTAGCTTGAGAGCAATTTCATTACTGTTCAAGAGTAATCGTAATGTATTACTTTCAGTCATTTTAAATTGGTATATGTAGATTAACGAAATTGTATTAACTTATTAGTACTGTAATAGATTTCAGATTAAGCTAGGGGCAACTTTGTCGTTTGGATACTGAGCCGTCGTGCACAATATTATTATTAATGTTGTGTCTAACAAGAAAAGAACTAGTCCTTAAATTTGCACTTTCTTTGACTCGCTGTGGTGATTAAGGTGCTCGACAGCTGATACGAAGGTTCGGTTAATCAAATCCCGGCCGCAGCGGCTGCATTTTTCATGTAGGCGAAACTACTAGAGAACCGTGCCCGGTGCTTGCTAAAGGACTCCAAGTGGACGAAATTTCTGTAGTCTCCCATTACATGTGTCCCTCATATTGTGGTTTGGTGACGTAAAACCGACTTGAGTTGAGCTGAGACTTGGTTGTTGCTGCACGCGGGGATAGGCGGCCAGAGATACATCGTACGAGAAACATCTTCCGAGGTCTTCGGCGACGGCCCTGCATGGCCGGCTGAACGGCCCACACCCGTGGTCTTCGAGGGCCTCGCTGAAAAGGGCGGCTTGCCATCGCTCAGCAAGGCTCCACAGTTTGAAGGGTCCTTCACTTGGCGTCGTCCTCTCTCGTAGCCTATCTTAGTTTATCGTGCAATGCCAAAGAACGTGCGCCATATCGAGCCGTTCGTGCTCGCACCACGGCAAGCTAGGCGACGAATGCTGCGCGGACCACGGGTGGTGCAGATTGTAGGGGGCTGGTGAAGGGGCCCGTCTGCAGCTGCTTTAATTCCACTGCCTGCGACCTGTCTAATTGATTGATATGTGGGGTTTAACGTCCCAAAACCACCATGTGATTAAGAGAGACGCCGTAGTGGAGGGCTCCGGAAATTTGAGCACATGAGCCTACAACATCTCCACCTCCATAGGAAATGCAGCCGCCGCAGCCGGCATTCGATCCCGCGACCTGAGGGTCAGCCACTAGACCACCGCCGTGGGGCAGTGACCTGTCTAGGCGAACAGACTCTGATAATAAGCAATGACGCGAGACGATCTTCGGTCTGATGACGTTCCGAAGGCGTACAGGAAGTGGGGACAACTCTCTCTTCATCCGTGATTAACGACATGTACGCTCAAGACAGTGTACACGCTGAACTGAAAGAAGACTCTTCTGTCCGCTGTACAGATTAAGGATGGGCCGCCATCAATCTAACAGCACCCCAATGACGGGACAAACTCTTCCATTCGACGTTGAGCATGTGGCCGTGCGCGCCGCAGGCACGCAGAGATGCCTATGCATAACCATGCATGCCGCCATACGTTTTATATTACGTCTTTTTTATGTTGTTAGTAAATGGTGGAGCTCCGCAACAAGAAGGCGATTATGACAACGCGAGGAGTGAGCAGCTTGCTCTGCATCCACGACATTCCTATATATACGCGGCTGTAGCGGGCTTGCAAATAACCGCACTCTAAGATGAAAAGAATTCAAACAGTGTAACTGGAACTCGCCAACCAAATGCAAAAAAATACAAAAAGGTAATGCAGCTTCGCAAGAGTTGTGCATAGTCCGAAGGAAGTCCGTCGCTGGGTCGCGTTCTTCATTTCTCTTCAGTTTTTTTTTCTTTCCCTTTTCTCCTCCCTTTCTTTTTCTCTTTTCGAGCTTTTTGTATCTTTATTTCAATTTTCCTTTATATTTTTTTCTCGCACTTCTTTTTACTTGCTTCCTCCTTTTCTATTTTTATGCGTGGTTTTGCCTGCGTTATGCGTCAAGCGACGACAACATACGGGGGACCGTGGCCCTATGCAGTGCTCGGCGCTCAATATCATCATCAAGGCGCTCGAAGAAAAAAAAGTGGGCCCTGGATTTGCATGTTAGTTACACTGCGAATGTCGTCGAAAGACGATAGTCTTGCGTCCGGAGACAGGGAACAAAATATTTATTTGATGTTCTGCGCAAGAAAATCGGTGAATGGTATTCTGGAGGCGCTGCGTTGGAGTGCCTCGATCGTGCAGCGGAGGCGAACGAGCGCATCGAGGCACGTTAGACACGAGCGCCATCTAGCATTTATCTTCGAAAACGAAGGAAGGCATACGCGTCTGCGGAGAAAGATGCGTGCCATTATCGGGGGAGATAAGGTGCAGAACGCAAAGCGACGGACAGGTGCCACCACCATGTTTTAGCAAAGCGTTGGTACAACTTGCCTTTAATAGCATCGCGTTGCACTGCCAGCGCAGCGTGTTTAACGCTACGGCCCTTAGAATTACTTCTGTGTGCCTTCTCTAGTATAAAGGCACACATAGAAAAACATGGACGTGTTGTTATACGGTACCCGCAATATCCGCAATGATTGCTTTTTATTTGACAATCGCACAAGTATGAACGCGAAATCTTGAGCAATATTGGTGGGCGCTGCGGATGGGGTCGGCCGTTCGAGGTATCGTTAAGAGCGGACAAACTGACAAATGTACAGACAGACCAAAATTTTTCCCTCGAAGGTCCCCAAAAAAGAATCGTCCTTGAAAATGAGCAAGATGGCTTGTGTTTGGCTCCAGCGCCCGATCAAATGGCTATGCTATATATATATATTCATGTTTTCGCCCACCTGACGCCATGCAAAGAAGACAGAGCATGCAATCACTGCCTGCACGGCAGCCGGGCCCCTTAAACTCAAAACCCGCTTCGACTCCCGTACATGGATATTGTACTATATTTAGCACGACAGTGGACACTGAGAGACAAACTGTATACACAATGATTCAAAAGTACAGCATCGATGTGTGTGCACAGGTAAAAAGGTTATTGCGCAACCAAGCTTATACCGTTTGCTAAATGCCACATCTCCTCTAGATGGACCTTCTGGCTGCGCCAAGCTTGCCCGAAAAGGCCTTATCACATAACTACTCCCTTCTCCAAATCTGTCTCGATACTCGAAGCCTGCTGCAAAAGGCACTTTTCCCATGCTCTCAAACCCGTCTACGCCTTTTCACCGCTGGGTTTATGAAACATAATAATCATGACTCACTGTTTATTGCAACGTATAGGGATGTTCTTTTTGTTTTATGTCCTGCTTTATTGGTTCCCCTAGAGTCTGCAGTGTCTCTCTCTCGCTCTCTTTCAAACATACGTGTTGTTGGTTTAGGTCTTGAACTATGAATTATTGCACGCTGCCCCCTCCCCCCATTTTTTGTAAATCCTAGAACTGCAGTTTGCTTAAATGTGTAATGATTGTAGAATGTCCCCCTTCGAAACAATTATGATTGCATAAACTATAGAATGAAGCGTATCCTAAACGTACATCCTCCAGCAAGCTTGCGGGACGTGAAATTTGAGAGAAATTCCCGCTTCGTTTGGGAACATGGCCTCCCATTAAACGTTTCGACGTGTAATAAGTTTTGCGATCTAAGCGTTTTGCCAACAACAACACACGCTTCGTGCTCAAGCAGAGCGGAAATTCGCAATATACTCTTGCTCAGCACCTGTTATTTTGTACGTTTGCATCGTTAATTGTTATAGCCGAATATGTGCCCCGTTCGGAAGGTGCAGCCAACTTTCGACGTAGTTTTCTGCATGTGAGCACTTGGCAGTCATATTGATATTTCATTAACAGTTTCTGTGCGTGTTGGCGAGGCGAGAAGTGGAGACCAAATTGCGGCCGGCCGCCGCAGAATCGAACACGTGATTGACTTTCGGCGACACCCCGTGGTTGCGCGGGGGTGTTGTCTGAATCGGAGACAACGTCGACGTCGAAGTGACCTTGGCTCGCGGTCGCCAAGGTCGTGCGATTCGTGTCTGCGCCACAGGGTCGACGCCGTACTCGTCCCACACACTTGCGAGGCAGACTGAATGCTCCCGTTTCGCGCCTTGAAAGGATCGAGTCACCGAGCGCGCGCTGAACCAACGATGTTTCGAAAGTCCACGCCCCGACCGAATGCATTCATTATGCCACACAAGCATAACGGTGTCGTGGGCGTTAGGGTATACAATATATATCAACGTTATCGCTGTTTTTTCTGCTACCTTTTGGGAAATTAAGAAGGAAGGAAAGAAAGAAATATAGAAAGAAATAAAGTCAGAAAAAAAAACCTTTAAGAGCTGCATATAGAGTATACCGCAATGGAATGACTGAGAATTCGGTTTGTATACGCGCATACTAAAATATCACCGGTACGTTAAGAAACAAGAAAAAAAACTTGGCATAAGCACGAAGTGAATATTGATGAGTGGGCGAAGCAGTGAGATAAGTTTGTGTTACCGGTAGTCACCCGTGACATTGACCACTCACGCATGTAAATAAGTAATAAAGCGTTGTACATGTAGTTATACGCCAAGTTTATTAGTCAAAAATGATATGTTGTGTTCAGTTGGGAATTTCCTTTTGCCTTCACTATTACTGCTATGTGGTGTCGAATCGAGCCTGAATATTGGAAAAGATGAGGTCTGTGCGTGTTCCACCGGTGGTCGTTTCCAGTCACACGAAATGCATCGTAGATCATATCGAGTACTGCACAAGCCAGTGGTTATCCGTGATCAACATCGTCGTCGGGGCTACGGTGCACGTCGCCAACGGGCAAGCCTCGACCTTAAGGAGCTCAGTGGCCCTCAAAATTCAGCGCCCTTCTACAACTGCGAAAATGGTCATCGTCCTACTTTGGGGAAGGAGCTCCGGGACAGGCAATGAACTAAGCCGTGTTCAAAGTGCCGTAAACTTCACTCTGTGTATACGAGGCAGCTCTCAATGGTGAAATAATGAGTGATAAGTTAAGCACTGGTCGATGGCAGTGGGTCGTTAGCTGGATTCTGCTCTCGCGCATTTCTTGATCGTGGCTGCATCATCATGTTTGACTCATACGCCACATGCATTTCGGAGCCGACCACCTCCAGCCAATAGCTGCGCCGCATTTGCCCCATACATATCAAAGGATATGCTTCGTAAATACGCTGCCGGGGCAGTCCCAAATTAGGTATACCGGTTCACTGTTACGGCGCTGCATTCGACACTCGCGAATATGAGTTCAATACAGCTCGCCGTGATTGGCTAGTGTAAGTAAAGGTGCTCAACTGCTGACGACGCGAAGGTCGCGGAATCGAATCCCAGTTGCGGTGGCCACACTTTCGATGGAGGGGAGAATGCCTGAGGCCCACGTGCTTATATTTCGACAAACAGTAAAAAAAAAAAAAACTCAAGGTGGTCGGTATTTCCGGAACCCTGCGCTACGGCGGCTCTCATCTTGCTTTTGGGACATCATTACCTATTATTGTTATTACAATGAACTCAGCGTAGAGTGTAGGTACATGATGACGGTGCACGGTGTATTGCTTGTGCATGGTAACAGGACGGTGAGGTGGGCTAGTTGGTAGACATTCATGTCTGAAGCAACAGCTTTTTAAGCACGCATAAACATGTCCTCTCAAATCCTTGGTTCTTCTAACCTTTATTTATGTGCGCTTAAAACGCTCTTGCTTTAACATGACTGCCAGTGGTGCCGGAGATGTCGGTGGCCTGCAGGGTTCATCAGGCATATATAGGCGACAGTAACTTCGCCTGATCCTCTTATGTATTGGTAGCCGGGGTTGTCATCACCTGATGATAAGCCAAAATCGATGAACCCCTGATCGCGAAGCGCATGTCCTCCGTCATCTGGTGGGCCACTCTTTTGTGGCGTGGGCATGATAAATTATGTAAGGGTTTCGCTATACTTGCTAAAGCTTTTTTTTTCTTGACTATAGCCGTGAAAGGGAGAAAGTTTGACTTTCGAAATTGCTGCTTTCACAAAAATCTTGCCTGATAATATGTATTATCCTGTATTGTTAAAAAAAAGGACTCGTAGGCTTTTGCATGCTTAATTTATTGATACATCAAAGGTTTCCAAAAAAAAAGTTTAGTTCCCTTAAATTGCACCTACGGAGTACACTGCAGACGCGTACTATATCTTACGGCAAGTGAAATTTTGAATGCCAATGGAGTATAGTGAGAAGTTCTTTTTGTGTTGCATAGCGTGCGACCTGCGCGCGTCAGTCATATGCACCGATGCGTGGTCGGCAGCGACGGAGTCCGAGTCACCACAGATGCGTGGAAATCGTGCCGTTTATAGATGCGCGAGTGATTATTTCTTGTATGTGACGCCCACGTTAGGGGTTACCTTAAAGGCTTTGTTACGGCCGAGTTGCAGATTACTGCTATCTCTTGGCACGGAGTCCGAATTCATCGCGCTAATTCTTCGTAATTGCTTCGACTAAATGAGCTGGTGAATTTAGGCACGCAAACGGCTTCTGCCGACGCCTTGCTGTCGCCGGTGAGGCATACGTTTAACGAGGGGATATCGCGTGATAACAACTGTGTTGCCGAAATAGGACATCAGTATACCGAAGTGGAAGGCAAGTAGAAGGAACAGAATGGAATAACTTCATTTACGTATTGCAGGACGCGCTTAGCGCGTAGCGGGCGTCTCCCACGTAGGGACCGACAGGGAGTACCTGGAGGCCGCTTCGTGGGCCTGCTGGACGGCCCATTGCTGGTCGGCGAGAAGCGAGCTCCTAAGTGACCTCTCCCACTTGTTTGAGGTAAAGTCGGGAGGAGTTGTTCTACACTCCCAGAGCATGTGTGCGAGTGTCGCTATGCGTCCACAAGAGGGGAACGTGTCACTGGGGGTACGCGTCGGTATATTGTAAACGTGAAGCTTGGCAAGGTTGAGAGGAACAAATTTACTCATTGGCATTTAGGCATGATTTACGAATCGGGAGACAACGCCAGCAAGACTGTAATCTCGAGGCACCTTCAGAATGGAAGACACGTGACATCCCTCACTGCAGGCCCGTATAGCCAGGGGGAGGAAAAAAGTTAGCTCCCCCACCCCCCACCTCCGAAATTCGAATGGATGTTTTACTGAAGAAAAATATTTAAAAATAGGCTTTATTCAAGGCCTTCAACAAGTTCTGCCCCCCCCCCCCCTTTGAAAAAAATTCCCGTCTAGGGTCTGCCGGCAATCGCAATAGACAAGCCCATGGGGCGTAATATCTGCAATTTTACAAGCCAGAACAACGATCTGATTACTTATTCAAAGTACTTTACAGGCGCAACGTGGCATTTCGCAAAGGTAGCCTCAAAAGATTACATACATGGCTATGTGGAACTTAAGGACAAACAATAACAAAATAAGAAAGAATTGTCCCAACTTATACAATGTACAACAGTGACAACGACAAAGAAACTATAATAAACGGCAACTAAATGCGGACGATGATACAAGTGAGATAGTGACTAAACAACGTGCTACAAGTAAACACAATTTCCAAAAAGGTATTCAGTTATACAAGTCATAGAAGATTGATTGATTTGTGGGGTTTAACGTCCCAAAACCACCATTTGATTATGAGAGACGCCGTCGTGGAGGACTCCGGAAATTTTGACCACCTGGGGTTCTTTAACGTGCACCCAAATCTGAGTACACGGGCCTACAACATTTCCGCCTCCATCGGAAATGCAGCCGCCGCAGCCGGGAATCGAACCCGCGACCTGCGGGTCAGCAGCCGAGTACCTTAGCCACTAGACCACCACGGCGGGGCAAGTCATAGAAGAAATAACATTGCTCAAGAATGCACACAAAACGAGGTGTATGTTGGCATTCAATAAAACTAGTGAATATCGCTGAAAAACTAAATCATCAAGCACGCCGCAGGGGAGGAATAGTGAAATTTCAATCGCCTGCTGTTACTCAACATAAACAGACTTCTCACGGTGTACGGAACTCTTGGGCATTTCACTTTCATCAAAATGCGGCCGCCCAAGCCGGAACCGAACCCGCGACCTTAGAGCACTTTAACCAGTGAAGGCAAGATAACCGCTGGTAATTAAAGATCACAGACTGGATTCTAAGAGAAGTCAAGTGGGCGAGAAGGAGGCAGAAAGTTAGGTGCGCAGGTAAGATTAGGAAGTTTGCGGGTACATTGCAAAGTGGCAGCGGCAAGCACTGGCGGATGATGGGAGATGCCTTTGTTCTGTAGTGGGTTTCAGTTTCAGTTTCAGTTTATTATTCATTTCAGAAAAGTAGTACAGTAATATTAATATACAGACGAGGGTCCCAAAGTTAAAAACTGTAACGGGACCCTCGATGCATTATAACAATCAATAAATCAGATCAAGTTAACAAGCAACGAGTGAATGGAAATCAATTATACAATATAGAGTGATAAGTAATTATTATAGGCTAAGTGACACATCAGGCAACAAAAAGCAAGGCAAATAAGGAAAGAAAAAAGAAAGAACGAAAAAAAAAACATCTCGTTCAGTGGCGGACATTGTCAATCGAAATGCAATGATCTAAATGGCATAACCAAAAACGCAAAGCCCTGTTGTGGTGTGGACAGGTTGATGGACAGGCTGATGAGCCATGGTGTGGACAGGCTGATGATTATAATGATGAACCAGTGTACCAGAGTGTCTGACTACGACACGCACTCTCCTATATTATTGCACAAGTCGTACCTCCATGTGGTATCTTATTCCCCTGCTAAATAAAGGCTCTGTATACAGGTACGGGATTCGTTAGCAGTACCTTGCGTGCAGTGCCGCACGGCAGTAGGACAAGTGGCAATGGGCCGGAGTACGTGTGGCAGCGTGCTGTATAAGATATGCTGCGGCAGGCATTGGAAAAGCGATTCGCAATCTTAGTAACTATTTTGTCGCCCATAAGATCGGCATATTTATAGCACGTAGTATATATCTTTTCAAAAGGCAGTCCACATTGGTATTATCTAACAGGGTGACTTGCATGGATGTAGACGAGATGACGACACAAGGCAAGGCGCTTGCAGCTAAAGTTTTATTGAAGAAAAATGACAACATAAATAGAAGAACTGAACACATCGTGACTATCCCGGCCGTGGCCAAGTGTACAGCCAATCAACTAAAAAATACACTGGGCAACTAAGCATTGATATAGTATACTTAATTACTGCAAAAATGAAAACGTAGCCAGTAAATCATGCAGGCAAGGGTGCATCATATCCTTAACCCCTGTCTATATGTAAACTGCGTTATCCATTAAAGCAATAGATGGCTTGCTGACACATTGAGACCCTTCAATATTTATAACAGAGATTATTAAGAGAGGTTATAGAGGCGCTTTTTATAAATAAGAAAGGGTTTCAATGTGTCAGCCAGCCAGCCATCCTTTGCCTTTCTGGACGACGTATTGTCTATGTCAGATGGTTGATAAAAAACTGATGCTGCCTCGTGCCTAAATTACTGGCTATGTTTTCACTATGGCAGTTTTTATGTGTACGATGGCAATGCTTTGTTGCGCAGTATTTTTTCGAGTCAATTGGCTGCAGTTGGCCGAGGCCGGGATGGTCACGATGTGTTCTGTTCGTGAATTTATGCAGACATTTTTCTTGTGCGCTTTGCCATGCGCACTTTTCTCGTCTTTGTGTTAGTTGTGCTGTCAGCCACGATGAATATCTACTAACACGCCTATAGTTTTCCATCCTGCACGTGGGATGTATTGTTGCGTGTATGTATGTATGTATGTATGTATGTATGTATGTATGTATGTATGTATGTATGTATGTATGTATGTATGTATGTATGTATGTATGTATGTATGTATGTATGTATGTATGTATGTATGTGTGTATGTATGCACACATGTATGTATGTATGCAAGTATGTATGTATGCACGCATGTATGTATGTATGTATGTATGTATGTATGAATGTATCTATGTATGTATGTATGTATGTATGTATGTATGTATGTATGTATGTATGTATGTATGTATGTATGTATGTATGTATGTATGTATGTATGTACGTATGTATGTATGTATGTATGTACGTATGTATTTATGTATGTATGTATGTATGTATGTATGTATGTATGTATGTATGTATGTATGTATGTATGTATGTATGTATGTATGTATGTATGTATGTATGTATGTATGTATGTATGTATGTATGTATGTATGTATGTATGTATGTGTGTATGTATGCACACATGTATGTATGTATGCAAGTATGTATGTATGCACGCATGTATGTATGTATGTATGTATGTATGTATGAATGTATGTATGTATGTATGTATGTATGTATGTATGTACGTATGTATGTATGTATGTATGTACGTATGTATTTATGTATGTATGTATGTATGTATGTATGTATGTATGTATGTATGTATGTATGTATGTATGTATGTATGTATGTATGTATGTATGTATGTATGTATGTATGTATGTATGTATGTATGTATGCATGCATGCACAAACGTATCAGTGACCTAGACAAAACCATTTTTTAGGGGGCAGGAGGGAATATGCTCTTGCTTGCATTCGTCTTTATATATACCCATGCAAACAATAAAAAACAACATGAAGTTGGTGATTAAAAATAGCAAAACCCTCACCCAGGATATGCATGCATCCATGTGCGTATGCGTGCTTTAATGTGTGCATCTAAGTATTGCCATCACCAGACAAAGGAGGGCAGAACCTAAATGAAGCTTACCTCGCCGCGGTGGCCTATAGTGGCGTAAGGCACTCATCTGCTGGTCTGCAGGGTGCGGGATCGAATGTCGGCTGCGGCGGCTGCTTTTTCGACGGAGGCGAAAACGCTGTAGGCCCGTGTGCTCAGATTTGGATGCACATTAAAAAAAACCTAGGTGGTCGAAATTTCCGGAACCCTCCACTACGCCGTCTCTAATAATCATATGGTGGTTTCTGGGACGTTAAACCCCACATATTTATCAATCAATCAACCTACATGAAATTGAAAGTTTCACGAAAGCCCGTCCGGTTAGGATGATGCATGAAGGAAATAAAAAAAAAACCTGAGGCACCGCTCCTACCAAAGTGATAACACACACACCTACACACACACAAAAACGACGTTTTGCCTATACCACACGGTAGTTTTGTTCACCGTAAAATGAACTTTAAATATAGGCTGGAATATATCACGCAGGCAGCACACACACACTGACGGGTAATTAGCATCGCTCCTGCTGACAGTGCACGGCGTGATCTGTATCACGTGCGACTCGAAATAAGAACGCCGTGACAGTCATTTCTTTTTCTAGAAATAACATCCTTCTTTCATTCGATTGCGTGTTCCCTTGAAGCATGCTTAGCCAAAGCACTGGATTTCATTTTTCCTTGCTTTATATACGTCACATTTGCGCTGCTCGAGTCGCCTTTAAATGTCACTGGTTTCGCCAGTCTTCACGTAATCGCAATCCGCGCATACAACGTAAACCACGACGGGGAACTTCTATTCCGTTAATTTGTCCTTCACATCACATTTACGAGGGATCGTCACAGTTTGTTGTCTGGAAAGTGTGCCACTTGGACGTCGTATATGTACGCAGAACACGGCTTGGTGTTTCGCTTGTGGAAGGGATATGTGGTTTCCTCGCGAGTTTTCCATCACAAGCAGCACACGGTAAGTGCAGACGTGCCGTTTTGTCCTTAAACAGTGTTCAAGAAGCGATTAGGATAGCCACGATCTAACAATCTCGCCGCACCAAGCGTACGTCATCTGCGTAGTCATCTTGTAATGTGCATATCTCCTGTGCGCGTCGTAGAAGCGGGCAAACAACTGCCGTTTTTCGAGAAGCAGGTTGCATATAATCAAAACGAAGCCGTGGAAGATACAGTTCAACGTATAATGTACTCTATAGCTATATATTATACGTGCATGCGTGATAGCTAAGTTTTTGCCGTGACCGTCACGTGACCTGCCAAATTCCCCAACTCGCTCAAATCCTCTCTGAATATAAGGAAATAAATGTATATTTAAGGGTTCGTTTTTTTTGTTAGACCCAACATTATGAGAACTCAATGAGAACATCATTGTGTGTTAGTTGGCATCACTGTAATATAAGCCACCCTCCTTCAACCCCTTTAACAGGCGTGCGCCAATCAATTTTCGACGCCTTCTTCACTGTTTTGTTACAGCGGTCACCATCGTGTGTTACGCAAGTGCTCTCCATAACGGCACCCCGTGAGACACCCCAACACCCTACTTGGCACACGTTCTCCCTCTCGTGTAGAAGATGCCTCCGGTGGGTTATCGGGATCGTACCGTTAGCGAAAATATCGTACTGCGCGCAAACCGCCAGCAGCAGAGCGCCAGCGCTCCGCCGCAGACTTCCGCGTTCGTGCATAAGCCACGCTTGGGCGCAGAGCCATAGATACAACACTCTCTCCATCCTCCCCTCCTTCACATGACACCCATCTCACGGTCCTGCATGACAGCTAGCAAAAAGCGAGAGTGCACCAGCTCTAAATAAAACCAAGTTACCGGACACACCGCTAGGTGCGCTGCAGTAGGAAGGGTAGGCAGACGACTTTGCTTTCTTTCCCTTTTCTTTCTCCGCGAACATGCTGCTTCGTCCAAATGCTCTTGTGCCTCCTACGGGCTGCTTTAATTTGTCCCATCAGCCGAGACAGGGGCAGAAGGTTTCGAGTGCCGTCGGCATTTCCCGTTTCACTCTTTCCTCTCTTACTATTTTCATTAGCTTCGCTACCGTTTTCGCTTCCTAACTCTGTTCAAACAATCTTTGTTTATTGCTCAACTCCGGCGGTCTGGAGCGAGAGGGTCGCTTCTTCTGCCTCTCTTTTTTTTTGTGTTTCACACTAGTCTTCCTTTCTTCGTTTGTTTTTCTGTTTGCAAACACACAGCGGGCTATAGCGGGCGGTGCTTTGATGGAGGAACGAAGCTAGAGCGGCGCGAGCACCCGGGGTGCTTCGCCACGTTTAGAACGGCCGGCTGGCCGTGCGCGTTCTTTCTTGGCACGGGCTCCATCCACACCCTTCCTTCTCGAAACCACCGTGCGCGGCGGCGGCGTCGTTTTGTCTACGAGAACCCCCCTAAACAGCGCAGGTCGTTCACTTCGCCGCCTTGGGAGCTGACCTCTTGCGCTGCATGTATTGCTTGGTGTGAGAAACGAACGAGATAGTGGAAATAACAGTAATGGAATAAGGAAGTCCGGGATGTTCTTTTTTTTTTTTGCAGGATCGCGTAGTTTACACGACTTGCTAAGCGTTCATCGATCAAACAACCTGACGTCTAACCAGGTGCAATCCTTCACGTGGTGCAGCGTACGAGAAAAATTACCCGTGTAGGGGGATGTATATAGAAAACGCTCGATATACCTGCCCGTCAAAAAAAAAAAAAAGTTACGGTGCCCTCGCGACGTTCTCGAGCGGGAGTGTAAGCACCCTCCCCCCCCCCCCCAAAAAAAAGAAAAGAACGAAAAAAAGGAAGTAAATAACAAGCCTTAGAGAAAGTGCTGTGACGGAACGTGTTAACCTGTCTAGGCTCTGCAGGCTATTGTATATAACAACGCCCGAAAAATAAACAGTGGGCATGTTCAGCGACGATCACGATTGCAGCACAAGCAGGGCTTGACTTCGCCCTTCGCTCAACGGGGTGCCCAAGATATATATTGAACTCCCCCCCCCCCCCCTACATAACTTAAGTTGGCTTCTTGTATCCATGTACGTGTTTGCACAGTACGTATATGTATATGTGTCTGTTTGCGAAGTGGTGATGTTTTGACGAGTGTGTTTGTGTGTGTGGGTGTGTTTTGCTGACCGCCAGTTAATTATTACAAGGTTGTAGAATAAAATTGTGCTTTTTTGTTTCCTCAGATATGGTAGCTGGCCGGGTAGGAGGTTTCCCGTTTGCAGTCTGTGTGTACGAGGGTGGGGAGGGACCGTGTAAAGCAGGACTAATGGGCACCGAGAACGAGGTCTGCTAGACAAATATTTGATTGTGATGACAAAAATTTGGAGGTTCATTCCAAACCTGCAAAAAAAGGAGAATGTAGAATGTGTGCTGAAGCGCATCAATGCCAACTTTGTGCCAGCGCGAAGAAGATATTCATGGTCATGTGCCTCGTGCTTGCCCGTTTTCTGCCTGAGCCAACTCGCTTAAGCCAAGCCTTGTCTTGTATAATAACAAATGTGTGCATGAGAACACGCTCGTTGCGTGTGATGGAAGAGTGGGCTTCCGCATTCGTAAGCGGCTCAGCAACTTGTGCTGGCGAAAGTTGAAACCGGCGAAGGGAGAGCCTCGGCAACTTGGGTCTGAAAGCACGGCGAGGCGAGATGTCTAGTGCAGTGGGGAAATACACGAAGGAAAGGGGAAGGGGGGGCTCATGTCAACATTATACAACATGCATATAAAACAAATTGGAGTCGATAAATAGGGCTATACTAACGTGAAAATCCACAGTATGGAAGCAAGGCTCCCGCGAAGAGGACCCAAAGCTGGGTCGAGAGACCCAGTCGTTCTTCCCCTCGGAAGTGACGCCTCTGGTGAAGAGGTGACTCTGCCTCCACCTGGCCTGACGCAAAGGTCGCGGGGTTCGGTCCCGGCCTAGGCGGTCACACTTCGATGTAGGCCAAATGGTGGAGGCCACTGTACTGTGCGTAGTAACTGCACGTTAAAGAACACCAGCTAGCCAAACTCTCCGGCGCCTTCCACTATGGTGTCTCTCATAACTGTATGGTAATTTTGGTATACGTAAAACCCCGGATATTATCATCATTGCCTACACGTTGCCGAGCTCTGGAAAAGGGGTGACCGCCCCCTCTCCACGTTTTTACTTTCCTATAGTGTTACTGGATATGCCTCATTCCAGTGTCCCGTAGGGTGCATATACAGCAACTCCATACTTCCCCAACTAGGGCCTTTGCATGGTATGCACACGCGTTTATCCGAACATTTCTCGATAGTCCGCGAAGGCTGAAAAACATTTCTAAAAGAAAATTATGGCAACTTGCGCGCGCAGGCTGAAGGAAATATTGAACTGGGCAGCCTTATTTGTTTCTCTTCATTTTCTGTTTCTACGCAGCCATTGGTTAGGCTGACCGATGCCTTCAGCATTTCGCGAAGCGTTCGTCAGTTGTGACATTTACCAAATTTCTGTGGCACACGTCCGTTTGTGGTGATGTTAGTTTTGAGTATAGGCCGCACTCACAAATTGCAGCAAGCCTAAACAACTTCGCGGGTAAAATCTGCACGGCCGTAACCTTGCCCGCGAAACAGTTACTGGGGAATAAAGGTGAGAAGCGGCGTACACACCTGACGCCACCAATTAGAGAATTAGATGAGGGTGACACCCCCCCCCCTCCCCGCCTCCACTTCTTGTACGCCTATAGCATCTCTGTTGATGTATACCTCAACACATCCCACAAAATAATATTTATCGACACGTATACCATCATATCTGGACACCTGGATTAGTGTATACGTAGATATCGTTCGCCAACCCTTGTTTTCAGGTTCGGAGGTGTGGGTGAAATGTTTTAAAGTTCGAAACCTGGCCATTGCAATTTGCAAGCTACACGTACACGAGACAAAGGACGCGTACGAGGCAGCGAGCGGGCGTCGTCGAAAGGCGATAGACGTTCGAGTTTGACGGGCGTGATGCTTGTGTATTGTTGCATTCTCTAAAATAAAGAGGAAGTGAGGAAGCGAAAGTGACAGTTCTTTCGCCCGAAGGGCGAAGCGCTGGCAGCGGTAACAAATTTTTCGCGTTGCGCTTGAACGCCTCGGACGGATGCGACGTCACGAGAGGGCGCTTTGCGTCCGCCAACGGCGCCGATTAGCGTGCTGGTACAACCACGGCTAGGCTAGACTACACCTTTGCGTGAAAGCGAGCGCAGAGGTGCAGTCTAGCCCAACCATGGTACAACAAGTAATCACGTATTCACCTTTTCTTCTCTAGCCAAACCAGTACTGCCCAAATTGAATAATATAAAAAAAAACTGAGAAGAAAGACTCGAATGCAAAGCTGAAGAAACCTCCGAAACTCCAAAACGTGTCAAGGGAAGACGCACACGGACACAATAGTTGCAGCAGAGCGTACGGCGCTCTACGAACAGTGACAGTGTATACGATGCACGGATTTTGCTAAATACCGAATAGTGAGCAAATGTGTAGTTGCAGCATATAGGCGAGCACATGGAGGGGGGGGGGGCGCTCCCTAGTCATCTAAGAAGGGGGGAAGAGCGCATAGTCAGCCCCATACATTGACATCATAGGAAGGGGGCACTGCAACAAACTTCCCCCCCTCCCCTATCATCTGGGAGAGGATAACCCTGCGCCGCCTATGACTGCATCGTGGTGGACGAAACGAATAAAGAGCTCGCTGCCGCTTCGACGTGAGCAAACAATAGAAGAACTGTAGCGGAACTGGACAAACCGTAACAGCAATTATTACAGTTATTCTTCAGTATTTATTGTGACAAATTTGCAAGAAGCGTTCTGGATATTTCTGTAAAAGGATCAATTAGCATAACAGTCCTTCAAATTGTCGAATGTGACTTTCGAGACTGATGCGTCCTTTGAAACCAATGGCATGAATCCTGAAGGGGTAACCGAGAGGTGCGTGCCACAGCCCGAGAGCCTTCGTACCGGGCTACATACTCCTCAGCGATGTTCGGGCTCCGCAAATGGAGGGGGATGAACACCCAGAAAATAATCAGAAATACTCGCGCATTACACGAAGCAATGACGCCACTATCCACCTGCTCGCGGAAAGCTGGCCAGAAAGAGATAGCAAGTAGTAACTTGGGAAAGACTCCATAGCAGACACCTATACACCTAGTCAACAAGGGCTCTCTGGGTGGCGCCTCTGGCCTGCTGTTAATTAACATACGTGACCCCCCCCCCCCCCCCCCCAAAATGCAGGAGCAAAGCTGTGACGCCAGCTTTTGTGCTCCAGATTGATGATTGATTGATATGTGGGGTTTAACGTCCCAAAACCACCATATGATTATGAGAAACGCTGTAGTGGAGGGCTCCGGACATTTCGACCTCCTGGGGTTCTTTAACGTGCACCCAAATCTGAGCACACGGGCCTACAACATTTGCGCCTCCATCGGAAATGCAGCCGCCGCAGCCGGAATTCGATGCCGCGACCGACCTGTGGGTCATGTACATCGAATCAAAGTACTTTCCTAACCAACGGGAACTCCTGAATGTTCGCTACCTCATTTCTCGCCGCAGTGCAAAGGGTGGCGGTGTCAGCTGATCGACCGTGTATCAACGATGCTTTGCATAATCCTGTGCGTTCTACAGAAAACTGCGCGAACTAGAATTTACGTTTTTGTCGACGCGGCAGCGTACCGTGGGAGCCGCGCCTTCTCCGCAGTCGTCGTCGACTCCGAACAACAAATCACCAACTGCGCATCGGTTCACACTGACGATCCGAAGATTGCCGAGCAAGTGACCATCGCCCTGGCTATCCTGGAAGGTGAAAGGGAGGTCATCTATAGTGACTCTAGGTCAGCTATTCGCGTTTTCGAGTGCGGTGTAATCTCCAAGAAAGCCCTGCGTGTGCTCCAAAGTGGTGGCCGCGACGGCATCAAGCACCACGTACTGATTTGGTTCCCTGCACATGTTGGACAGGTCCAAGGCGCTCCCCCCAACCTCAACGAGTCTGCCCAAGAGGCCGCGCGCGCACTAACCGACCGCGCGGGTTCCGGGCAACGATTCGGGTCCAACGGGGTTGCGGAAAACAGGGACGCGCCTGCCACGTACAACGAAATAACAAAATATTTTTACCTCGCGCGAAGAATATATCCACTCCCTCATCCAAATCTTAATAGGCCACAGGCCCTTACGCTCAGATTACTGCAGACCGACACGTACCCTAACCTGCGATCCCTTCACGCTATTTATCCTGACGTGTTCCCCAATGACGCTTGCCCCGAATGTGGGGATGTATGCACGCTGGCGCACATGCTCTGGGAGTGCAAGGCAATGTACACTAACCCAAACACTACATCGGTCAGGTGGGAGGCGGCCCTACGCAGCTCCCTCCTGGCCGACCAACTTTGGGCCGTCCAGCAGGCCCGCGGAGCGGCCGATAGGCTTGGCCTAACGGTCCCGACGTGGGAGTCGCCCGCTGCGCGCTGACGCGCGCCTTGCAGGACCTCAATAAAGTTTCGCAACCAACCAACTAGAATTACGTGTGAATTGAACGGCACTCCGAGATAATTTGTGCCGATCCTGTCTGGCGAATTTGCTGCAGTAGTAGGCCACTAGCGAGTAGGGCGCCGTCGCGGCTGCACAGGACCGAATGCTTAACGTATAGCGATGGGTTGCAAACATATTACGCCGTCACCATTACTTGCGCTGTAAGCATCATGCAGCTGCTTCTTGAACGTAATACAAGCACTTAACTTCCCATCAAGTAGCGCTTGTGTCACAGCCATATAATCAGGCTCCAGCAGTACGCAATTCGATGCACTTAGATGTTGCAGGTTCCATCAGGGTGATCGAAACAAGCATATTGAAAAGAATACACGCGTACGCGTTTCGCTACGTCAACATTTGTCGAACAATAACGTCGTTCGGATGGCACCGATGAAGTGCAGGAGAAGTTAGCGAGGACTTTAGTCGTAACTGCATTGGTCTAATCAAT
The DNA here is from genome assembly GCA_013436015.1 of Rhipicephalus annulatus. NCBI lineage: Eukaryota > Metazoa > Arthropoda > Arachnida > Ixodida > Ixodidae > Rhipicephalus > Rhipicephalus annulatus. The sequence continues at coordinate 336,376 of WOVY01009992.1, forward strand.
TCACTTCGCTGGTCGAGCTCAAGCACGGCATGCGGCGTTTTAATAGTTGGGCTACATGCAATGCACAAAAAAACTTTTTTTTTATTTTAAGCTCGCCAAGGATATTATATAATTGTGCAAAGTGACTTACGAGCATGAAAAAAAAAAGAAACATCAACGCACGACGGGACGAATAGTGCAACTCGCTGCTCGTGAGCTATAGCAGCTGATCGTTCATCATCGCAGTCACTCTCAGCTCGTTGTCAAACCATCTACGTCCAGTGAAAAATTCTCGACGTCAATACGATTTCCTTGAACATCACTGCTGAAAGTAATCCGAGGAACTCTTTCGACGAAATGACTTCGATAGCACCAACAACGCGTCATTGCACAGACCCAGCAAGGCGTCACTCACCACGTTTATCTGGAGGTGTGGACAACATTTCGCTCCGATACCAGGCAAAAAAGAAATTGCTTGCAGTGTGCTGCCAGCTATCAACAAGCGTAAAAAAGAAGCGGCGCCACGTATAGGCCAATGTTTGAAAGCGCAAATCGTGAGCCTGCACTACAAAAGAACCGACGAATGCTATACGCACGTAAAACAAGGTGAGTTTCAACTGCAAATGTTAGACAATAACATTTACCTATCCAAAGTGGCTGCAAAAATCTAGCGAAGCTGATATGTGTACTTCGCAGGCTATAATGGAAAGCGCGAATTGCCACGTATTTCCCCAAAAATTGTGCCTCTTGCAAGAACGAATCAGATTTATTGTGTCACAGACGGTCCGGTATATTCACCGATGCACGCAATATACAAAGTGGTTTGTGTTCGTTTCTTGCTAACGCGTTAACAATGAGACTAGCACCGCAGAACAAGGGAGCGTGGGGGCGTTTCCCTACCAATCATTCATGAGAGGACGCTCCTGATTTCCGCTAGGTGGCGCGACAGTCCATGAACATTGTGAATATATGGCAAGCAGATCGGCGCCTGCGTGTCATCGCCGGCGTGACGCGACGAAACGAATGCCGGCCCGCACGCGTGCCGGGCACGTCGAAGTGTACTGGCGCCTTGAGTGTTTCATGTAGTCATGTTATTACATGACACGCATCTCATGATCATCATGTTCGCACCAGTATCATACCTTCGTCATCCATTCATGTGACGTAATAGCAAATTAGGCAAATGTGAAGCTAGCAGGACGACCGTGAGTGCATAATGAGTGTGGCAGGTAGTCATGTTCTTACATGACACGCATGTCAATTATTATGTTTGCACCAGTCACATACCTTCGTATCCAGGTGCTCGGCTGCTGACACGCGGGTCGCGGGATCGAATCACGGCTGCGCCGGCTGCATTTCCGATGGAGGCGGAAATGTTGTAGGCCCGTGTGCTCAGATTTGGGTGCACGTTAAAGAACCTCAGGTGGTCGAAATTTCCTGAGCCCTCCACTACGGCGTCTCTCATAATCATATGATGGATTTGGTACGTTTAACCCCACATATCAATCAATCAATCAATCAATCAATCAATCAATCAATCAATCAATCAATCAATCAATCAATCAATCAATCAATCAATGTATATGAGGGGGAGCCGCTTCTGCATTGATTGCAATGAGAATAAGAAACTGAACGAGGTTGCCATGCGTATTCAATAAGGAGCCTTTTAAAAATAGGTGGCGCTTGCTTGGTGTGCAGTCGTAGCCGAGTGGTTAAGGCGATGGACTAGAAATCCATTGGGGTCTCCCCGCACAGGTTCGAATCCCGTCGACTGAGCTGGATTTTTTTTTTTCGTGTGGTATCTAACACTCTTTATTCAATGGTGATGCGGGTGTATGGTTTAGAAGCTATCGTAACTAATGAAGTGTTTTGCCGAGTTGTTCCTGCTACGTTGCGCATTTTATGCAGTTTGTGCAAGTTATGCATGAACTGGTGTAGCTGGTAACCGATTTCTAAGGGGGATGGGAGTGGCATAGAGGTAATATGCGAAAACGACAGGAGTCTGACAACAGAATACCAGAGGGTAACAGAATGCCCATAAAAAGAAATGTGCATTTTATGTTTAAAAACACACCGTGTTTACCAGTGCGACGAATTCTTTCTTAAACTGAAGAAAAAAAAGCGAAAGAGAAGGCCAGAGTCACTGCTTTCAACACAAGAACAACGCATCAAAGAGCATGTTCGAAACAGATGTGCAGTTATGGCGTCTTGAAGAAAGGTCAAAATATCGTGAGTTAGCAAAAAGAAAAAAAAACTAGCAGAGCGTGGTTTCGATCCACGGACCTCTGGGATATCGGCCCAGCACGCTGATGATCATAATCATCATCATGATAATCTTTTTGTACGTTTCATTTATCTATGCCATCCGTTCGCGTGACGTTAAACCAGACTTGGTGCATGTGAAGCTAGAGAAACGTGTGCGAGCGCATCATGAGCGTAGCATGTAGTCATGTTATTACATGACACGCATCTCATGTTTATCATGTTTTCACCAGTATCATACCTTCGTCATACATTCACGTTCCATAATACCAAATTTGGTATAAGTTAAGCTAAAAAAAGAACCGCCAGCACATCATGAGCGTGGCATGTAGTCATGTTGTTACATGACACGCACCTGATGATTATCATGTTTGTGCCAGTCACATACCTTCGTCATTCATTCATGTACTGCAATACCAAATTTGGTATATATGACGCGTGTGAAATGGCCATGAGTGCATCATGAGCGTGGCATGTAGTCATGTTGTTACATGACACGCATGTCATGATTTTTATGTGTGTGCAGTCACGCAGACACTGCAGAATCAGGGCGTCGACAAAGCATATATCAACATCTTGGAAGAAATCTACAGGGGATCAACTGCTACCGTAGTGCTTCATAACGAAAGCAACAGAATACCAATGAAGAAGGGTGTAAGGCAGGGGCATACAATCTCCCCAGTGCTATTCACCACGTGCTTACAGGAGGTTTTCAGAGGCCTAGCATGGGAACAGTTAAGCATAAGAGTTAATGGAGAGTACCTTAGTAACCTGCGCTTCGCCAATGACATTGCATTGCTGAGTAACTCAGGGGACGAATTGCAACTCATGATTACGGAGTTAGACAAGGAGAAGAGAAAATTAATTCTTAAAATCAATCTGCAGAAAACGAAAGTAATGCACAACAACCTCGTAAGAGAATAGTGCTTCGAGATGGGTGATAGTGCACTTGAAGTTGTTAAAGACCATGTCTACTTAGGACAAGTAATAAACGCGGAGCCTAACCACGAGGCTGGAGTAACTAAAAGAATAAGAATGGGGTGGAGCACATTTGGCAAGCACTCTCAAATCATGACAGGTTGATTGCCAATATCCCTCAAGAGGAAGGTATATAACAGCTGCATCTTGCCGGTACTTAGCTACAGAGCAGAAACTTGGAGACTTACAAAGAGGTTTCAGCTTAAATTGAGGACTACGCAGCGAGCAATGGAAATGAAAATGGTAAGTATGACGTGAAGAAACAAAAGGAGAGCGGAGTGGATTAGGCAACAAACCGGGGTTAAGGATATCATAGTTGAAATCAAGAAGAAGAAATGGACATGGGCCGGGCATGTAGCGCGTAGACAGGATAACCGCTGGTCATTAAGGGTAACTAACTGGATTCCCAAAGAAGGCAAGCGGGTTAGGTGGAGACAAAAGGATAGGTGGGAAGATGAGATTAAAAAGTTTGCGGGTATAAATTGGCAACAGCAAGCACAGGACCGAGTTAACAAGTGGAACATGGGAGAGGCCTTTGTCCTGCAGTGGACGTAGTTAGGCTGATGATGATGATGAATGATTTAAAAACAAATTGGTAGATCCCACGTACAGTGCGAATCGGTGATATGCGAAGCACGAATGAGGAAGGTTGAATTGCCACGTCAAAATTAGCACAACGTTACGAGGCGGACGAAAATTATGCCGGGCATTACTTCTGTGTCATGATTATCCTGTTGGCGCCTGACATTTCTGTTCGTTGTCCATTCACGTCACGTAATACCACTTTTGGTGTATGTGAAGCAAGCGAAACGACCGCGAGCGCACTATGAGCGTAGCATGTAGTCATGTTTTACATGACACGCATGTCATTATTATAATTGTTTCTCCAGTCATACACCTTCATCATGCGTTCACATCTCGTAATGCCATATTTCGTACATGTGAAGCTAGCGAAAAGACCGTGAGTGCATCTTGAGCCTGGCCTGTAGTCATGTTCTTGCATGACACGCATGTAATTATTGTCATGTTTACACCAGTCATATACCGTCATCATCGATTCTCGTCACGTAATACCGAATTTACTGTATGTGAAGCTAGCAAAACGACCACGAACGCATCATGAGCATGGCATGTAGTCTTGTTCTTACATGACACGCATGTCATAATTTTCACATGAGTGCCTGCCACTTATGTTCGCCATGCAGCTATGTCATACCATACCAGTTTCGCTAAGTGTCATGTGAACAAAACCACCGCAGGACCATGAACGAAACCGCAGGAGCAGCAAGACCATGACATGTAAACCATGTCATGCATGACATACCTGTCATGTTTTTTATGTTATGACTAATCACGTATGCTCGTCATAAAGTCATGTTATGTCATGGCAATTTTCGTATAGATGTCATTATTCAAACGGCCAGGAGAGCTAAATGTCGTAGGCGGCTAGATAGATAGATAGATAGATAGATAGATAGATAGATAGATAGATAGATAGATAGATAGATAGATAGATAGATAGACAGACAGATAGATAGATAGATAGATAGATAGATAGATAGATAGATAGATAGATAGATAGATAGATAGATAGATAGATAGATAGATAGATAGATAGATAGATAGATAGATACGCTCAACCTCGCCTAAGTTCGCTAAGAAATGCATCGCATTTAATACTTCGTATTCTATACTATGGCAGAGCAGGGAGCCGTCCCAAATCCTATACACCCAGCATAATCTGTGTGAATAAGAAGAGTTGTTCATGATTTGGGGTACGAGGTACTCTATATAGGAGAGCATATAGAGCCGTCCCGTGGACCTCACACTGGATTAAGAGAATTTTATTTCCAGACATGTCCTATATAGCTTATGTGCACACAGAAAGATGGACAATGATGATCATGTGTATGTACAGTGCAAGCTGTTATATACAGCGAAAATAACTTATTTGTGTATGCAGTGATGTACACTGCAAGAATTGTACAAGGACAGAACATTCATGAACATCGAGATGAGTAAACTTATATAAACAGTAGGCTATATACACAAACAAGGGGGGGGGGGGGGGGTCATTCACAGTGCAAGGTGACGTTTTTGCATTCATCTGTGAGGACGATTTCCTCCCGTGCTAAACAACAATATTGCACTGAAAAAGACGTGTTTTTAAAGAAGAAAAGGAAAATACGCACTGCAATTTCACAGTGGTACAAGCTATAGCCCGTGCACCTCCTCGGGTGAGGAGGAAAGGCATGGACACTCTGTTATTTTTCACAATAATGCATCGCTTAGGCCAGCGTCGATACAGGGATGTACTGGGAACAGTTACCGCATCGTTGACTGAACAAATGGACACATGTTAGCCGCAATATTCACAACCTCCACAGGAGGACAATTCTCTCTATCTTTTCTGTTCATGAATGTCCTTGGTAAAACAGATCACACCGATGAGCTCAGCCTGACAAACGTACACGTTATAAGAAGCACAGTTCCTTTATTAAATCAAAGCTTTCTTGAAGTAGCTTCGAGGGATCTGTTTAAGAACAGGGTTGGTGCTATCGTCATAGGAATCGATAAAACATGAAAGTAAAATGTGTCCTTCCAGAAGTATAAGGCTCGTTCGATTTGCCTGCACCACATGAACCAGTTCACGTGGTGCTGAACCTCGCCATTCGTTTCAGCAGCGCTGCATTGATGACTTCTGATCCCTGCCATTCGTTCTAAAAGGTGCAGAAGAGGTGCAGCACTGGTTCACGATTCTCCTGCGCCTCCTACGCTAACGGCGCCGGCTTGGTGCAGCCGCGCGTGCAGCTGAGCAGACGACGCAGCACTTTGGCGCAGGCGCCGTACACATCTCTACTAACGCGATGTGTTTTGCCAAGATATTCGCGCCTCATAAACTGTACGCATGTGCGGTTCGCCATCGGTCAGTGTTAATTGAATATTGTAAATTAAGCGAACGGAAATAAGGCCGGCACCCTGTCGGCACAGCGTCATTCGTTTCGGGTGTCGCGCTGTGCCGGCATCGCTGAACTCGCCCTTGCACAATTTTTGAACATTGCGTGGACAGCCGTGAACCAGTTCCGATTGGTACAGGTGAATTAAATGGACCTCTAATGTTTACTGCACATCGATATAAGAGAGTTTGCGCAATGCCTCTTGGCGTTTCACAGCTATAGCATCGCTTAACGTGGATACTTTCACGGCGATGCTTTGCCATAAATCTCCGTCCCGAGGAGCAACCTTCATCATTAAAGATTAAACAAACCCTTGTGTTCATCCTTGTGGTAGCTCTAGTAGTTAACATGTGAGAGCGGAACCAGAGAAAGTGATGTGACAGCCATGGAAGAGCGTGATTGATTGGAGGTCAAAGTTGGGCTAATTAAGGTCGCTTGCTGGCGACCATTTGTTCGCGACATGTTGGAGTTATTGAACATTACTATACCCGATTATCCTGAGAGAAACGCAACGTGCGTCATATCGTCCTTTTGGCCTGCCGTTATTATTCGTAGGGCGAGGCGTAAGTGGGGAGAGAGAGAATAAACATTTATTAATAACAAATGGAAACTGAGCCTTCTTTGGGTGGGGCCCTCAGTCCAGGGCTCCATTGCCTTGCGCTACCCTGCGAGCCCACTGGACCAGCTGCTGCTGTTCCTGCCTGCCGGCGTAAGCTGAGCAGTGCAGACTCCCAAGAGGAAGGGGTGGGATTGGGAATGGGAGGCACGCCCTGTGGGAAAACGTGGAGTTAGAGGTTGAAGCCAGACCATGGCCAGACGAAAACGATGGGCGTCGCATAACTCTTCCAGGAGCAAAACTCCTTAAAGCACCGCAACCCCATACGTCACAAGGTCTACATCGGTCATACAGGTTCACGCACCTATAGGTCCATAAACACACGTTTAGCATAACACAAAAGTCCCGTCACGGCTAAAGATGCTGGACAAATGGCCTTTCGTTGTAGGCAATCATGGCTGTGCTTCCACTTTAAACACTATACGGAGGTTGCGTGCAAAGAACGCAACAAGGAAACGAGCGAAATAATTGAAACAATTGAAATCGATAAGTGGAAAGATAAACGTGTCAGTTGCCCCTCGGTATCGTTCTCTAAAAAAGCGCGCCGATGCCTTCGTAAATAACCACGTACTGTTTCTTTCTGCAACTTCTTATCAGCACCATTATGTACGTTGTCAGCGCGCATGTGCGTGCTCTCGTACACAAGCCTGGTCGTTCGAAAGTAAATCATCAGTTGCAGTACAGCGCTTGTGTTTGCGTCCTTTCTGTTTGTATCATTTTGTGCACTGCTTCATCAAATGATCGTAAATTTTTCTATTCATTTTAACACTTCTGCGCAATGTATACACTTTTTTTCGTCCGTTTTTCGTTTAATTTGCTTCCATGTTTTCATGTTCTATTAAACTTTCAGCTGTGAGTCAGCGCTCTTCTGTGCACCTTCCGTTTTCGTCCATCTCGCGCTGTCCCCGAAAATGCTGCCGTACACGTTAGCTACGTACAAGCAAGCCCGACTTTCAATAGCAGTATATTTCGGGAGGAAAGCTTGGCGGGCGCGAATTTATTTATTTATTTATTTATTTATTTATTTATTTATTATTTATTTATCTATTTATTTATTTTCTTCTTTCTTTCTTTTTTTTTCTCATTGCGCAATGCGTCCTTCTGTTTACTTCCTCCGTTCCGGAAATTAAACCTTTATCCGCGTGCTTCAATGCAACACTGCTCTTCTTATACATGCGCATCAACGAAGGTCATGCGTTTATATCGAGGCAAAAAAAAAATGAAATGTGGCGACGCTAAATCACAAGCTACCTCAATTAGAATGAGAGAGAGAGAGAGAGAGAGAGAGAGACAGAAAGAGAGATAAAGAACGGCTGGGAAGTTAACCAGATATTGGAATCCTGTTCGCTACCCAGCACTGGGGGTGGGGAAATAGGGGCAATAAAGAAGGGGTAGATAGAGAGGGAAAAAACGAAAAAAAAAAACGCACGCGCACTCATGAGAAAAGAAAAACGCACACATAACCATATATAGTAGAAGATAATATTGCGGTATCCTAGGCCACTGATTGCCCGGGGAAGTGATTTTAAATGAAAAGAAGAGAAAAGTGATCCCCGTAACTGTCTCTCAGGGGGAGGACACCTCAACAGTAGCTCACGAGGGGTGGGGGTAGAGAAGGGATTAAAAGGATAGGATTAAAAGGTGAAGAGATAGAGAGAGAGTAAGGAGAGAGCGAGGCGCAGGGACAGCGAGCAACGGAAGTAAGGAGAAGACAGGAAAGATGGCCACAGTTGCAGGAGTCCGAGGACGGGGCACCACTGGCGAGAGCTCTTGACGGCGACAGGAGATGGCGTAGGGCTAATCCAGTCGGTCAGAGCTACACTGTCGTCGGAGATCGCGAGGGCACAACCTGTCGGCACGGAATCCAGCGAGCGAGAGCCGCGCGCTCATGGCCGTGAGAGCAGCAATTGTTGTAGAACGGTGCAAATGAAATTCGCATGTGACTCGCACCTTCGCAGACAACATTTGTCAGCGCTAGCAGGCGCCTCTTTTCTTCCTTCATTTTGGGATTGAGATCACACCTGAAATGCCAAACACGTCGCATATTTTTTTAGAACGTCTGTATAGGAAGAGTTTGAGGTCCTTGTAGTTACCGGGATGGCTCTGTGCTCTCCCATAGTTGAATACGAAGTGCCCGAAATCATTTGATACTTTTTCCAAACACACTTATGATGCATTAGTACAACCTTCGCTTGAAAAAGACAATAAAAAGAAAAGTGAAGTGACGCAACGGCAATCAAATCCTTTTACCGAGTGTATCGCTGTTTTGTTCATGTTTCCTTTTTGTATTACTGAAGGCTTTGCGAGATCGATTGTTCAACGCCAGCTGCTCCGTGTGTGGTTGTTATGAGTAACCAATTCAAGCGGCATTCTCGGCCGCGTGACATGGCCTGCGCACTTTGGATGGCATGTGTTAATGCCTACTCATCGCACACGAACGGTAACCAATCAACGAAAAGCGCTGACAACGCAATATATTCTTGCACTTGAAACTTAATCTGTGCGGGGTGTATGCGCTCATCGATGAGCGCGATCAGCAGCCGTAACTTGAACAAGATTAACCATAAAAACAACCAGGATGTAAGTTTTGCCGAACTGCATGCTTTTCGCAATGATTTGAAGGTGCACAGCTTGTGATTTCTTGGTGACAATTAATTTCAGGTTAGCTGCAGTACTTCCGACCTGGCTGATCTTGTTTGTTGCTCAATTTAAATGAACATCAAAGTTTTGCGTTTTTAAGCGCTGAAACTGTGCGTGTCAAAGGAACGCTTGAAATCAATCGGCCCTTCTTAATGTATTTAGGCATTTATTTACTTATAATTGTTTTGTGCATCAACGTTAGTTGGCTGTCGACAAGCGCACCTGTTTTCGTTCTTGCCGCGCTGTTCTATTGTCTAATTATGCTTAATTAGACACGTACGACCAACCATTCAACGCCGACTAGATAGCTGCACTTAAAGTCAAACTGCTGTTGTTTACAAAATTACATGGCGATCGGCAAGAATTAATCCATGATATGCTTATCTATGAGATATATACTATCTAACACGACCGTACAACCAGCAAACTGTCATTCGCATAAGCTCCTAAAAGCCCACGGGCTTGACAAGGTACGCATGTACGCTTCAGCCGGCATTTCATCCGTATGCAGATGAAGCCATAAACCATTGTTTCGTGTTCGCAGTTACGCTCAAATGTCATCCATAAGGTGTCGAATTCCTGTGATTGCCTCGCCAAAAGAATCGGCCGCAGAGATCACGGGAGGATATCTTAGTTTGTTACACGTGCTATAACCAGCACGCTTCGCATATCAGTGGCATACACGCCGTCCATCGTACAACGGAAACTTACCAGGTAAGCGACAACACCACCAAAAAAGAATGAAAAAAAAAAAAACTGAACAACGAGGAGACAGCCCGAACTCCTCGCGTCAAGATTGTTCGATGATACGAAGACGAATAGTGTTTAATATGCGGCCTTCTTCCGCAGGCAAAAGGATGTCTAAGCGTGTAAAACAGAGCTTAGCGGCGGCCTGCATCGCTCCATTGGATCGCTACTGACTTTCTTCATCTTTTTTCCCCTTTCTTTCATGACCTACGCTCGACTATTTCCGCAGTGCTGCCGCAACCAGCCGTCAGATACAAACTACGTTTTCACGACCTGCAATGCCCGCTGTATAGATCGGGTGTGCATTAAGTGACGGGGAGTTGAGCGCGAGCGAACTCGTTATGACCCCTACGCAAGTGCAGGTGGGAGGTTCTACAGCGAGGCCAAGAAGGTGCTCTTATTCATCCAGTACTTTCCATTTCTCTTTTTGATTTCAGAGTAATAGCGACAGGCCGACGGACGTGGAAAGAAACCGAAGACAAAACAGCCCACTGTTGCTCCTCGCCACGGCTGGGTGAGTCACACTGCGTCGCACTTCGCTGAACTCGCCGCAAAGGCGGGAGCGGACTCGACCGAAGAAAAGAAAAGCGCCGAGGCATGTTGCATGCAGCTGCGCGAATGTAGAAAGTAAATCAAAAGGAGCGAGAGCGACAGAGGTGGTCCTCAGATTACTGCCAGCCACAACACTCCAACGCAAGTTGCTGCTCATTTTATAACACAAACTAAATCATTTACAAGTTACAGCGCCATCTATTGGGTAATTATTGAAGCATAATTTGCATTGTTTTGTTATAAAAATGTTAAGACGCACTACTTTTTTAAGTAATAGGTGGTAGTGTTATCTTTTATTAGGATAGTATTGGTCAGTGTTAGTGTTACCAAAATACACATTTTTTGCATGCGTTACGTAACCGGCGTTGCTTTACGTTTTAGAGAGAGCGAGGCACGCTCGCCGTCTGCCGCGTCCCTCGAACCATCGCGTCGTCTATTTCGCTTGGCAGATCCTTTCATGTTTTGTGTATGCTTTCCTACGTACGTTAGCAGGCCGCAAGCATCTTGTCACTTTGCGTTTTATTTTCCATTGCTTCTTCGCCGCAACCTACCATTGTTTTGTTGATGCTGTGGTTTCTCGACGCGGCGCGTTGCTTGCCTCACACGGCACGGATGATTTCCCGCTCGCACGAAGCCGAGGCATTTCCACCGGAAACAGAAAAAAAGAAGGGAGTGACGAAGGAAAATCGCAATACTCGAAGCTCTTTCAAAAGTTCGAGACGACGCGGAGATGAAGCACGCGGGGTAGATGGACGACGCAACTGCAGACGAGTTACAGTCACACTTACTTAATGTCAACGCTGTGTGCGGTCGTCTCGCGTTACGGAAGACGGTTAGACACAACGGACTCTCTTTACGCCACGCAACAGAAAACCAGGCGCTCTGTCTCAGCTGAAAGGGCTGAAGGAATGCACGCCAGCGCTTAGAATCACATACATGTACGGCGGCTAACGCGACATATCTGCGAAAATGTCTGGTCGCCATGTGAACGTCACGTCAAACGCTGTGCCATTTTATCACTAATTAGTGAGAGGTCGTTCATTACTGAGCTATCCACAGGGGAACCACATTCCACAAAACACGATCATATGACTACGCAACACCTGCAAACCGCGATATCACACTTTCACACACTCGCGCCTGTCAGCAGGCATAGGATCAATACGCGATCCGCATAGCCACTCAGGCGACGCAACAAACAAAGCACGCGCCAACGCTGTTTTAGTTCAGTTCGCGACGGGGGGGGGGGGGGGGGGCGACTGTCCGGCTCTATATTCAAATCGGCCGCACCGCTGTTATCATCACGAACATCCTTCCTCACCGTCAAATTTCCCACCTCCTTTCTCGACGCTCCGATTGGGCAGAACGTGTCACGTGATGCTCTCTCCGCGTCTCCGGTTGGCTGACGCGGCCGCCGGTCGGTTCAGTCAGTTTGAGCCGGCGACTTGGAGTGCATGGATGTCAGTGGAGCAAGCGTGCAAAAAAGCGTGCTGGGCGTTTTGTCGTGGTTCGCGCTCTTTAACGAGTTGCGTTTATCTGAGTATTGCCCTGCGGATTTGTAGCGCAGCCACGCCCTGTCATTGACGGAGGAACTCCCTGTACCGAGCATCGGAACCGTGAGTGTATGCGTTGTGTTTGTTCGCATGCCTAGGGGACCAGCGCCGGCTTCAAATGACAGCTCGCTTGGTAGACGGTTTTAGGGGGAGCACCGCGGGGCCTTTCATTTATAGCGTCGGGCGTTGCCACGCCGGCCTTTTCGCTATTGTCGGCGTCTTGAATCTCGACGACCGTCGCTTCCTGAATGCGGCTTGCGAGAGGGCTTCCGTCTCGTCGCATAGTAGTCGTTGTTCCGTTGCGCGCATCGGCGCTATGCTACGCGCTTCGCCGAGTGAGTCATACAATACGTGGCCTTCGGCGAAGCTCAGAGGGGGCTTTCCTTTTACCTTGCTTCAGGAGCGTGCCGATAAACCCTTGACGTCCTGCGAAGTTGCGAAGGTATGCACCCGCGCTATCTCGGCTGAGGTGACTTCTCTAGGCCGCCAAGTTCGAAAGGAACAATTGTTGCGTGCGCGAAAAGATAACGACACTAGGTCGTGTAGACAGATATGCCTGTTGTGAAAGGAACTCGTGACGAATGCTTTAATTGATAAAGAAGCCTAAATTTAGCTCGACCCAGTTTTGGTATGGTATTTGCGTTGTTGCCGCTCGTTGAAGCCAGTTCGCGCGGACTTTAGACTTGTCCCTTACTCTTGCTTCCAAGCTCGACGTTTCCGCTAATGTTCGCAGTGGCCTAAACTGTCGATTAATTAAGTTTTTGATGTGTTCTGTCCAGCATCTCTCACTTTCGGAAGACTGTGATATGGGGGGTAATTAGACATATTGACCGACCTGTCTGTATTCTTTCAGTGGTATCGTGCTACGTGATGCATGGACGAACGCCAAATAATTGACAAGAATCCGCAGTATCGGTTTAAAGTGTTTTTAGACCGATTTGTGGCGATAACTGTTCTATGCGTGTGCGTCATGGATGCATAGTATGCGCAAAGCTGGTTGACGATCACAATAATGTTTGCCGAGATAACCGACTGCGCTGTGCATTCCTTTAAATCACGGAAAGTTGCTGCGCCACCGCATTCGTACGCTATCGCACGCATACCACAGCCGCTGGATGAGGGTGTAATTTAGCGAGCTACTGTGTAGATAAGTCTTATCTTACCACAGGAGCTTTCATTTTGCGCGTGTTCTCGATTACGCGCACATATTATTTAGGTCGCTGACCGGCAGTTGTTTGCAATACAAAAATTCCTCTACGACGATTGAAGTGTTTGCTGCATCAACGGAACTTGCTAAGCGTGACAGTTGATTGATTGATATGTGGAGTTTAACGTCCCAAAACCACTATATGATTATGAGAGACGCCGTAGTGGAGGGCTCCGGAAATTTAGACCACCTGGGGTTCTTTAACGTGCACCCAAATCTGAGCACACGGGCCTACAACATTTCCGCCTCCATCGGAAATGCAGCCGGGATTCGAACCCGCGCCCTGCGGGTCAGCAGCCGAGTACCTTAGCCACTACACCACCGCGGCGTGGCCTAAGCGTGACAGTTATCAACTGTTTATGAGGGATGAACTTAAGTGAGATTACGAACAGGAATGTGCGACGCCTTATGAAGAGTCAAGCCTGGTAATTTGTAGGTTTCGGTGGCCGTGAACTACTGTTCCAGATTCGGCGAGTCGGCAAAGCGAAAACAATTCGTTGAAGTATCGGAACAGCCATGGTGGCTGTATCGCGTGTTCGACTGAGAAGAGTTTATTCTATTTTATTCCACGCTACAGACCGAGGATCGGTGCAAGCAGGACAGGCGTATAGAGGCGGGATATTAGCAAAAATAAAATATTACGGGGTAAAATATTCTGTTATAATAAAACACCTATTAACGGTAGGTGTTGAGGCTAACATGAGGAAATATTACGCTAAACGGAAACATCACGCAAATATAAATTCCCACGGGGGCCGCACTTTGGTGAGGATGAAATGAAAAATCCACCGTGTGCTTAGCCATATTAAAATGCAAATGGTAGGACCCAGTACCGAACAGGAACATGGCGTTTAAAATAAACCGTTATCAATTAGCCCAAATGACCGTTTTGCTTAACCATAGGTGGCCAAAATCATTCAGTGATCCCTGTAGGTCGCGGGATCGAATCCCGGCTTCGGCGGCTGCATTTACGATGGAGGTGAAATGTTGTAGGCCCGTGTGCTCAGATTTGTGTACACGTTAAAGAACCCCATGGGTGGTCGAAGTTTCCGGAGCCCTCCACTACAACGTCTCTCATTATCATATGGTGGTTTTGGGACGTAAACTCCACGTATCAATCAATCAAAATCATTCAGTTCCACCCTTCCCCCTACATTGCGTTTCTCATCATCATATCGGGGCTTTGACGCGTGAGAGCATATAAAATTATATTCAAGGTACTGTGAAGTTTACTGCAATTCAAGCTAACGCCACTGTGCAGGTTCGACATAGCTTCTTTGTACTGGCGAACGCAGTCGCTGTCGTTTACTCTTGGAAGCATGTTTTTTTTTTTTTCTCGTTTGCGCGCGTGACTTGACAACTCGATACGGATGCCTCACTTGAGTGACAAAGCATTCCTGTCAATCATGCTGTTAGTGTACTCCATGGAGTCTTTTGAGACCTACTTCCTTTGCACGCCTCGACAATTCGTGCGTGAAGAACGAGCCGCCGGGATATGCCATACCTTTCGAGTCACGAGTTTCCTGCCGGGCATCGGATACGATATATCTCTCTGCAAGACTCTAGGTACACGCATATATAATATCAAAATGGAGTTTTCTTTCTTTGTGTATATGTGTGTGACTATGCACTTTTTTTTCTGGGTCTCCCAGGAATATAGATAGCATGATTAGTCCTTGAGTTTGATTACTCTCTAGCGACTCATAGCTCTTGCACCTAAGATTTATGTTCGGGCGGGGGGGGGGGGGAATTAAAAGTTCCTAGGCTACGCTCCCGTATGAATATATAGATGGGTAAGTGGCCTTGTATGTAACTTCTAACGCTCCTTGTATGTTTTTGTCACTTGAAAACTAATTGATGTTTTCGCTTATTGTTTCACCATACATATCGCTATGGACGAACTGTACTTGGTGAATTGTTGTTTGTAGTTGCGCTTTATAGGAACGAAAGTTCAATAACGCTCGGATGTAGTTGGAACGCCTTCGCCGTCACAGTTTGCAAATAAGTGACTGGAAGCGTTACCGTCACAATTTGTTCGGTGTCGATACATCTTGCGAGATGGTTGTCTACATTGCGTGAATTGAGACACTAATTCAACCGCCTGATTACGCAATGCTGCTACTTCATAAACCATCCCATTCCCACTAGCATCGTAATGTACACATTGTAGCCAGTGTGTTGGCAAGGATTGTTCACCTTGAACGAATCATCAGAATGGGAATGCTGCATATTCTATGTATAACATATGTAAGTGCTGAAAAGTCGCAAGTTTTATTTGCTACCTCATATTTAGGTTACACTTTTCTTTTAGTTCACGTATTTCGGGCAGCTTTTCTTTAGAACCTTTAAAGGGACACTGGAGTGAGAAACCAATATAGTTTCGGCAGATAAATTATACTTCTATAAATCTACTGTCACTAATTTCGCCACGGCTGTGGCGGATCAGTGATTACGATTCTCGGCTGTTGACCTGAAAGTCGCGGGTTCGACTCCGATCGCGGCGGTCTCATTTCAGTGGAGGCGGAATTCTAAATGCTCGTGTACGGTTGCGTACACGTTACAGAACCCCGGGTGGTGGAAATTTTGGCAGCCCTCCACTACGGCGTCTCTAACATATTGTTGCTTTGGGACGCAAGACCCCAGATACTGTTGCTGCTGTAATTGTTATCATTATTATTGATGATAATATTATCATTAATATCAACCATTCATATGTTGACTGTTACGCGAGGAAATTAATGCGAAAATTGGTGTTTGAATTTTAAGCGCACATTTAACCACGCGAACGTCATTATATAGGACGTCACATTTGACTATTTGTATATATTTCGGGCCACATTGGCTCAGGAAAATCTTCTCAAAATGGCTGTTTTAAGACTGTGTTTCTCCCAGAATACAGTGTAAACAGCTTTTAGCGACAAATTATTACGTAGGCCTTAGCAGGCGCCGTCGCAATGAATGACGTCACGGTATACACACGGTGTGGGAAATCCCGCGTGTAGTTTTGTTTTCGCTCGTTCGCTTACCAACATTTTCTCGTGGTACGGATGACCTCAGTCACTGTGATACTGTGATTTAGCTGGCGCGAGATCATTTGTTTTTCTGTAGTGGACTCTCTATAGTTGCTCCATTAGGGCCTGCATCGTAAACGTGTCCCGCTTGCGTTATAGCTTTATGCACCGGGCCTTGCTATTGTGCCGTATCACGAAATCGTGGGTTTCGATTCCCGGTAACTATTGTTTCGATAGGGTGAATAATTTGATTGCAGAAAACTATAGCGCGCGTCCGGAGATAATTGCTGTTCGAAGTTGATAACGCTCGAAGTTAATACGCGGAGCCTGCCGCTTCGTGCGCTTCCATTGGGTTGTGCTGCTAGCCGCCTTTGTTGTTCCTCATTCTTTGCAGGGCGGTGGCCCCCGCGGCTTGTACTTTGCAAAACCGGTTGCGTGCCGCCCGCAAACTAGCCTCTCGGACGTTCCGATTTTTCCAGAACGCGCAATCGACATTGCGTTGAAAGCCTCGGCCGAGACCTTGTGCCGCGGTATTATTTATCGACACGTGTATGAATAGCCAGCCAGCGACCAATTTTCGAGGTTTTTTATATGCGACAGCACGCCTAAACGTAACTCCCCCCCCCCCCCCCCGCGCTTTTGAACTGCAAGGCAAGACTGTATTTATTTGTAAATTATTATTTTATCCACTCTAACTTGAACCCTTTCACTGTTTACCAACACAGGCCCTTGATGACATCCGGTTTCGCTAACCTATGTGCCTTACTGGCATCGGTGGGTATGGAAAGAGCGCTTAGAAAATAGCCCGCTGATTTTGTACATTTTACGCGTCGCTTATTTGGCAAAATATATTCAAATAAATGTTCTTTTTCAGCTTCATAAAATTATGAGATTCTCTTGAACATTACGCACGTTCCTTTTATCCGAAGAACTAATAACTTTCCTTACCCTTAAAAAGTGTAAACATTCTCTAAGTTTCGACGTTAGGAACTGGTAAATCGGAGGTGTTTTCGGGGCGCAACGCTTGCAATCTTGAAACCGTCTATTGCGGGTCGCATGATGGCAGCCCATGTATTTATTCCATTTCGATAAAATGAGAAACAGTCGCCTTGACCTATCGTACTTCCTCGCATATCATTACGTTGGCAATTAATGTTTACTATAGACGACGGCTAGTGTTGCCTTTAGTCTATCCGCTGTTATAAAATCAACGTTGATTTGTTCAAAGTGAATCCAGTTATGATGTCGCATTTACGTGTCGTCAAGAACCTGAATCGTTGTCGCTGTGTGTAGTTGGTTCCGTGACCTCAGAGGAGAAGTCTTGTGTGCGTTGCTCTTGCGGGAGTGCTGCCGGTCATCAGCGCGGAATTGAGTCCACTGCGGTCATTGTCCAAATTAGAGCTGGGCGCGTTCTCAACAACAGGCGCATTATTAATAAGCAGTGGTAAGGGTGCAAGAAAATTAGCAGTGGCGTATAGCCAGCGGGGGGGGGGGGGAGTGTTTTTTCACGCCCCCCCCCCCTAGGACCTCGCAAATCCTTCATATTTCGCATGTGTTCGCATACATGCGCACATAAATACGCAAGAACGTGCCTGTCGTTAAAAAGACAGGACCCCCCCCCCCCCTTCTCTCTTGCCCCCTCCGAAATTCCGGATACTCCTCCGCCGGTAAGCATTCTTTCACGCGTGCGCTCACATACTCAGTTCGCGGCCTCTGGGTAGAATTTCCATCCAGCGGCCGTGCTGAGACAGCAAACAGATAAACGATTATCTGATATGCGCATCTTTAAAACTTTCGGAGAAAAGTTATTGTTTTCTGCCCTGAACGGTATCTTTTCATCTTGCCCCTGGAAAGTTCTAAGATGGCAGCATTCGTATTAGGGTCGGTACGGCTTCATCCCTGGAGAAGTTTTTCCATTCCAGCGATTCTTTTTAAACCTCGTTGGATGGAGATGTGAGCCTGACCGTCGTTGACCTCATCGTGAATGCCCCGAGAGGAGTCGTACGACGCAGGCGCGACATGGTCACGTGGTCTGAAAGCAATTAACACTCGTCCTCATAATCGTTCTTTTGACGTGGGCTCTCTGTCAGCGTGCATGTATTAGCGAGTGAAAGAAAAGGACGCAGCGCGGCTGTCGCCACCATACAGCAACAGGGTCGTGCTTGTTTCGAAGCGTGTTCCAAATAGCCCGGACTTCGAAATGAGGCAACTCGCTCGTTACAAATCGCCGGTCATCGGACCCCGTCTTTCAAGTCGGCGTGGCCGATCGGCCAGTGCCCTCAATTAGTTTGCCGCTCCCACTTCGGTGAGTCGTTGCCGGACCCTTTGAAGAGATAAGAGAATACTGAAAGAGAGAGAGGGTTATCGAAACCTGAAGCAGTAAGACTTGCAGCACGAGGAAAACGAGGCGGAAGCGGTTTTGAAGAGTGGAAGGCCGCATTATGGACGAGTTGCAAAAACTGCAAAGCAGCTTTTATTAAACTTATGCCGTTCTTATTGCAGCTCTCCTCCTTCCATACGAAAATTTGTGAATGGCGCTGCACAATTTCTGTAAACAATCGGCGTTTTATTATTTTCCTGTGCTGGCCCCCCTGTCATTTTGGTAATATTTCCTATGTGGTTTTGGTAGGGGCTACAGCAACCGGTCTCGCCAGGACGAAAGCCTCCGAGATCAAGAGGAAGTTCGCGACGTTTCCGCTAGGAGAAAGGTGCATGCGAAGTGGCATTATGAAAAAAAAAAAAAAAAACAGATGGTCGCGTCAACTCGCAGGGGAGCTGGTTATGTGCATTGTTTAGTGTTCATGTGAAACAAGTCTTTATAGCGGCGTGTGTAAATGGGAGCACGTTTCGCATCTCCCACTAGACCGGCCATGGCCAAACACTGCACTGCTCGTAACAGTCGTAGCAAGCATGCCGGTAGTAGCAATTGGGACGGGCCGCACTTTTTTTTTTCTGAGTTGCAGGATAGCTACCCTGGAAGGTTGTGCAACTCTTCTCAGTGCTGGACACCTCAAGCTCTCACTTAAGAGATACAAGTTTAGATAGTAGGATGGGTACTTGTTCAAAGGAGCGTGCCGTAACTCTCGCCGTTAATTTCAAACTGCGAACCACTATCACCACCACCATCCAAAACGTTGCCACCATCATAGTAGAGACGCGGACGCTTATGAGAGAGGCAGTAAGTGAAGGGGCGCGTCGTCTGCTACGAGCGTCAGTCGGGCTCGAGCAGACGACTCCAACGCGACGACTTGCTGGGTTCGTTGAGGGTTGACAAAAGGCGTATACCGCCACTTTGAGCTGACGCGTTGCGCGGCTTGACACCGCACTCTGGCAAACCGCAAAGTGTGCCGAGTAGGGTTTGAGAAGGGTCGCGAGCGTGTTATACTAACGACCTGTACACATTGCCCCCCCCCCCCCCCCGTTTAAACATCTTGCGCGCCCTCGTTACGCTTCGTTGAGCCTCGCCACATACGTCCTGCCGTACGAGCCAAGGTCTCGCGCACGCTGTCACGAAGAACAGAAAAGAACCTTGCGTGTGGGTATGCGGGTGGAAAAGACTTGCGACCTCACGCTTAACAACGCCAGAACGAGTCAGGACCGAGGCCCTTTATGGGCGCTATTCCGCGAGCCGGAATTGAGACGAGTGCTCGCGCTTGTTAGTTCTGTGTTCTTGCGACGTTTGCTGCGGCTGAAACTTCCTTGCAGACTCGTTGCGAAAGGCGACCACTTCTGCGACGGCTGCAGATACTGATGTCCGACATAATATATCCATTTTTTCCTTCTTGATTTTTAGCTACAACTGCCGTGATTTTATAGTTATAGCATGTTGTATATGTATAATCTGTACCAATCTTTGCAGGGCTAGGGAATTTGATCGTATTATCTCAAAAGTTGAATTAACCGAAAGTAAAGCTTTCAGTTTTAATTAAAAAATCTTCCACGCAGCAATTGAAAACTTATTGCTAGGGCTAGGAGGGTTTTCCGACGAATCGAATCAACTATGATTGATCGCACTGAAATGCAATGATGAAAATCTGTCAGAATGACATGTAAATGCAATCGTATTAATCTAGTCAGACACACTGATCCTTCAAGTGGGGCACATTGCTTAGCATGGAACAAAGCCCTTTACTATTTGTGAAAGCGACTTGAAGAAAAAAGTCTCATCTTAATCTAGCAGCAGCATTACTTTTATTTACTTTCCACTTGTAAATTATTGTAACCAATTGCTAACCTCACTCTGATTCACTGTTAATCTTTACATCCGCAAATATGTCTGCATGGAAATATGTTTTAAGTCTTCGTGGATACTTTCGTTTCTATATTTTATTCACTTCTCAGTGCTCATAATCCTCATGCTCATGTTTACACATTTCGATGCAGAAAGGTCCAATTGCGTGTTTGGACATTTTTGGGGAAAGAGGAGATGCCATTATAAACTGTGTGACGTCACTTATTAATACGAAAGTGTTGTGGTATTGGTGACCAATGTTAATACAGGAACATATGTTGCAAATTACATAGTGATCCAAACACTACAATGATTTTGGAAAAAAAATGTTTGCTCAAAGCAACTGAGTCAAGGTTCACCCTCCGGTCACACATTCCAGTGAAATAATGTATTGCATAAGAATGAAAGTGGAAAGGTTAAAGAGACTGTAAAGGCAAATAATTTATGTCAGAGTGAACGCTTGATGTATGACACCGCCTGAAACAATATTTTGAACAGCAGTGCCATATACTTACCGAGAAATTAAGGTTAATGCACGAGAACACATGCGCCACAAGTAGGACATTCGCAAAATGATCCCGATGACGTCAGAGTTACAGTCTACAATTGCTAGTAATTGAACTAGCTGCACTAAAGAACCTTCCATGCATCAAGAGACCCGATAAAATGCTGCTTCGTTTCTGTTTGATTCATGAAAAAAAGAACCACCGAACGTTATTATGGGGAATGGACTGGAGGGAGTGGTACAGAAGCTCAATTTTCGCCTGGTTAAACTGGACAGGTCATGCCATGTAGTGGGACCCAGTTGAACCAAGCACGCCTGTCATCTCGGAGGCCATGGCAGGAAATTGTTCAATGGCCGTTCTTGCTGCTGCAGCTCCCGTTATATACCTTTGCTGTGCTGCCACTAGCGTCAACAACCGTGCAGTAAAGCCGGGCAGCGTTGCGCACGGCAACAGCGAGGTGAAAGTTCCCACTATGAGGTTGGAAATTTGAAAGGGGCTAGTGCGATGCACACCATCAAAACGGGATTTTATTTCAAGATGAGCACTTCCTTGGCACAAAAGTAGCACTACGAGGTTTTTGGACCGCTACTTCAGCATTCAACATCGGCTTAACATTACTCTCTAGTGTTCCTTTAAATTCAAAAGTCACAGAAACAAAAGCAAGGAATTCCACAGTTTGATTGAAATGAAACGTGCCCTTTGAGAGGCATGGCGAGTTCAGATCCTGGGAATGAAAAAAAATTTGAGGGTGAAGAAATCAGTTTAAGGAATTAAAAAAAAACTAATTAACTGTATAGAAATGTGTGAGAAATAAACTTGTCGACTATCAGCGAGTTTTTTGAGTTCATGGTAAGAGTCAACGGTATGAGGTTCACTTACTGCAAGTGAGCATACGAATGGCTTGATTTTGAACATATTGTTGGAAAAATGATAGTAGTTGGTCTGAGCTTGGGAAGTTGTACAGTGCAGCAGACTCTCAGTAAATGAAAATCTGTTGAAAGGAACTACTGCTTAAATGGAACTATTCCTTCTGCAGTGGTTGTTTTCGGGCTTGTATTCTGCACCCATCTTCACCTCTCAGTAAATGGAACTCCTGTTAAATGGAACATATTTTCCCGGTCTTTTCAGGTTCCATTTACTGAGTCTACTGTATTTGATAACTGGAAATGAATGCATAGTATGATGTGTAAGAGTACATACGTCAGTATTTCGTCTATCCTTTAGTAATACCATACTGTTGAAATGGAAGTTATTATTCAACAGTTTATAAAGCTTGATAACAAAGGAATTCTTGGGTTTTACTTGCCATGACCGCAATAACATTGTAATGTGTGCTGCAGCGGGTGACTTTGCATTCAATTTGGCTATGTGGAGGCTAACTGCATAAAAATTAAGAATATGGGTGTTTAGTTGTGTTTTGCCTTCGTCAAAATGCGATAAATGTGGTCAGGAATTAAGTCAGCATCCTCGAGCTTAGCAGCGCCACATCTTACGAGCTAAGTTGATGTGCTTGACTGGGAGTCAAGTTTAATACTAGGGAAGGAGTATTGGCTTAGTGAACGTCCAATGTACATTTGAAAAATATGGCATTATATGTTTGTTTCTGATTTAATTTCTTTTCTCCCTTTATGGTCAATTGTACCACCGTATTGTGGCCTTCCTACTGTCATGGCAGCACCATCTATTCAGTACTCAAGGATTGAATCTCAAAACCTTCAGGCTACAAACTGATGCACATACAGTACTTTCATTCCGAGCCTCTGGAGTTTGTGTCATAGCCATGTAATTTCAACTCGAACGCTTACATTAGAGCCATCATTACCTCTAACGGCCAGATTTGTAATGAAATGGCATGGTTATCCGGAGCAGTTGCTCGCAGAATTCATTACCTGTACTAAAGAATGTCACATTTCAATCTGAGTACTGGCCATAAAATTTTGCTAGTGGTATTTCATTGGCAAAGATTGTTCATAGTAAAATGAAGTGCGCTACCATTGGCTGGATGGGAGCTCCTTAGCTGATACAAACCTGCCTCTACCTGACCTAATTTAGAACAATTTTTTTTTTGTTGGTCTAAACAGCTGGTGGGAGGTGAAAAGTAAATATACAATCGTTACTTTGTAAGTTACAATGTGTTATCCTAACCCTCTACATTTCTTCAGTGTGACAGGTGCATTTGTTGTTGCTGGTAAATGAAAAAGTTTCACAGTAAACATGAAGCTTTTTCTTTTGTTGCGAACAGCTCTGTTACCCTTGTGTGAAGTTCTCTGTGTGTTAAGTGTAAGGGCTTGGTCCCAGCAAGCTATATGCCTCAGGTCGCATGCGAGGGTTTATTGATCAGTCACTACATGGTGCGAAAATTGGGTGCCCGGCCGTGACGTGCTCTGGCAAAGAAAGTGTTCCAGACTTGCCGTTTGAGCAGAGCTACCTAAAACTCTCATGGATGAAGCGCACATAAGTGCCCTACGAAAAAGTGGACAAGGGGGCACAGTCCATTGTTGCCCAAGTGGTAGAGTATCAGGTGCGTTATTCGAAGTTTGTAGGTTGGAACAGTAAGGGTGATTTTCTGTCCACTTTAATTCCTTTCAATTTAAATTAGAATCGATGCACTAGAGTTAACTACAAATATTGCCCAGTGAGCTTTTCTTAGTTTGTCGGTTGGTTTCAGTAGTTGTGTAAAATACACAAAGCGAGGTTGCTGGATAGTTGCGTTTTCATTATTCATACACACTGTATGCTTCCGACCAGTAAAGGACAAATCCTGAGTGTAAGCGCTGTCTTGTCCACTTCCATTGTGCACATCTTCGTGGTGCTTTTCGAACCGACATTTGCGCATGAACATTTGCTTAGTTGCCCAACTTGCTATCTCGCTGCAGGAAGAGGGCACATTGTAGCTCCTCGGCACCATGTCTGCCTCACGCCTGGAGCAGATGAGGAGCCAGTTCCAGCAGAACTTGCAGCAACGCAGCGGTCTCCCCCGGCCAACGCGGATCCCCGGACCAACAACTGCTGCTGCTTCCAAGGCTTCACCACCCGTCAAGCAAGCCGCACCTTCTCAATCGCGTACCAATGGCCACAGCGTTGTAGATGGAGAAACCAACGGCAAGGTTCAGAACGGCAATGTTAACAAAGACTTCTCGGCCATGAGGAATGGTATGTGGAGTTTTCAAATTACGGGCACAAAAATTTATGGCGGAAGCATGGTACAATTGAATTGCTTGAGAGGAAAATGTTCGTCTGATGTGATGCTAGCTTACTGCGTAAGGTTTGTAGAACATTTTGAGAGGGTGAAGAATGTTCAAGCAATTAGTATTTTTTGTTAAAGGGCCAGTAAACAGGCTCCAACATTTTTTACGCCACCCTTACAAGCTCGGCAATCCATAGATTAGACCAATGCGATCACGGTTTCTGAATATTACAGCGCGACACAGAACCTTGATTTCGAAAAACAATTCCCGCGCATATTTCCTACGCCTGACCGACCCCCTTGCACGCGCAGTGACGTCAACTCTGTGACCGCGACGCGACGTAGCACACTGCTCGCCGATTGGTCTAAATCAGGTGTGAAAAAACAGTAGTGAAGTCAACGTCAGTTCCTGTTCCCATCCAACAACTACGAAACTGCCCCTTGCTTTTGGCACTGTGGCAAAAGAACCAGCCTCGCAGTTGTCGCGTGCACGTGTACACTCCTCGCTCAACTACAGCCCCTGTGCGCACGTACGTACGTACTTCGCCCTTGACATGAGCAACACGGGTCAAAAGTGTTGCTCTGTCGTCGGCTGCAAATTGAGAGACTAGGCAGCGGAGAAGCATCGGCACCGGGTGCCTCACGATGGGGCCCTGCGCGCTGCATGGCTGAACCGAATCGGCCATCCAGAGACGTACGTTGGGGGCCTGATCGTTTGTGGTCAGCACTTCGCACCTGATGCTTACAGGGTTGACCAGCGGCTGGTTCGGCAAACTGTAAACAAACAACCACGCTTTGCAGCAAGCGGAAGTGCGTTCCGAGTGATCAAATTCGCCGATGACGTCAATCGACGACGTGGTGTCACGTTGCCGAAGTTGGCGGAGTCGCTACGATGGACTACACTTTCCCCTTCATGGAAGGGAGAAGGGGTGCGAGGACACGCCAAAATTTGAAACCAGCTTAGACCGATGTTCTAACCCTCGTAACTTCCTTAATATAGCACATATTCGCAAAATTCTTGCGGCAGCATTTTCGCAAAGAAAAACTGCACATATATCTCTTTTGAAAACTTTTGAACCTCGGTGCTGTTTACTGGCCCTTTAAGTTGCGTAAGGACGTTGCCTAGAAATAGCAAGTCTACTAGGCAAACCTGAAAGTCTAATGCTTTGTTTCTGTTCGATGAACTGAGTTACCTGAAACTTGCTGCTTTGTTTTTTCACTTGCTCATCCCAGTGATGTAGCCAGTGGATTGTTTCAATGGTACCGAGGTTCAACTTTCTCTTCTCCCCTCGGGACGGTGACTGAACCATCCTGCTCTGCATTAGTTAGATGTTGTACTCGTGTTATCACATTTAATTCTAGCTACTTTTGATCCCTCCTCTTGCTTAATGCTACGTAAAAGGCCCTCAGCTCTACAATAGATGGTGACACACTGAACTCATGAGTGCACACATATATTTTTATAAACGAGCAGTACATACCCAAGCAGCACAAGCCCTACAAACCTAATTCTACAAGTCTCTATAGTCATACTTGGAAAGAATATTGATGATTGCTGCTAATTCAAGGTGCACGACAGCTAAGTTTGATTGATTTTCATCCAGGTCAGCTTAATGGGACATCTCGGCCAGCGATGAACGGGACACCAAGGCCGCAGACTAACGGAGCGTATCGGCCACAGACCAACGGGAGCTCCGCAGGCAGGGCAGTTGTGGCGAATGCCACCCGGCCTCAGACGAATTCTGTGCAGCCTACGTTACCTCCAGTTCAAAAAGGTGGCGTCCTCATGACTATGACGACGACTCAGCTGAGGCAGCTTTGCAATGGACATCAAAATGGTTCTGTATGTGGATTTTACTTTCTACATCTTTGTGATTGCACTTCGCACAGTTCAGAGATTGCTGTGCTGAAGTATCTGTTGGATGTGCACCCTCTCCGCCATGCTACTTTACTTCAAGATTTGTGTATTGTTGGCAATGATGTCAGTCCCCCACCCCCCGCCCATCCAATTTAAGATGCATACTTTGCAGCAGTGCACATTAGCACAGGGTAATGGTAGAATGGCGTATGTCAACTTGTGTTGATCTGTAGTCAAGGCTCTGGTGAATCTGTGAGCCAAATATTATTTTGTTGCCTCTTATACAGCAGGGAACAATTTTGTCTCGAAAACAGCTAAAATCACTCGCTCCTTTCTTGGCCCCCCGGCAGTGTGCTCGTGAGCCACGCAGCATGTAGGAGCGAGCGGTTGGAACGGGCCTCCTTATGTATCTACTGCGACTGCCAATAGAGCGAAATGGTGTTGCGCCGCTCATGTCTGAAGCAAATGTGGCGGCCAATACGGTCAAAGAAAGAAGAAAAGAAAATGAGGCAAAACAACAGTAACTTCTGGACAGTGTATCCTTGCATCATCTCCTGCATCACAACTTGCATCATCTCCTTGTGGCAATGAAAAAAAGAAAGCGCTCACTCTGTGCAGTAACTTCGCTTGTAATTGACTGAACTGGAAAACTTTTGCAGGGGGATATTCCCAAGCAGTCCTTTAGTAAGGTCCCTCATTGTGTGATGACTTGGAAAGATTCGGTGGCTGTAGCGTTTGTGCCAGACGGGGAAACTACGCATGAATTACCTACAATGTGAAACTGCACAGGGCTTGCGTAGCTACAAGGGAGCGAGTGTTTTGAGGCATTGTTACACATTCACCTTTTGGTATAGAAATAGATCACTGCTTGAAAAAAAGTTAGTATTACAAGTTACGTACCCTAAAATGCCGAGAAGGCGCCCCCATCCTAGTACGGGCCCCCTTTCCTTTTTCGGGAAGTCTGGAGTAAGCACCAACGAAAGGTTCGGGATCTAGCGAGCACCTTGTTTCAAATAGGGTCGGATTAGCCTTTCGTGTAGGGGGGTGCTTGCTTGGAATATCACGGTCAAGTGCTCCAGTGCTTCTCGGAATGTTTTCTACTGCTAAAGGGCTTAGACTATTTGATCATTATATTTGACATGCAATAATTACATTTGAGGCGTCATGCTGTTTCGATTTGTAGCAAAGTGTTTTTTCAACCCTTGTCATTTTAAGCTGCACTTGTCTAGCATTGGCCCTAATGTGAAAAAATGATTAGAAAAGTGTAACCAAAACAGGAAATGTTTGTTGGTTACAGGGGTCTCAAAAGCCTGCAGCGAAGTCTGCTTCACTGGCAGCATCAAGGACAGCAAGTTCTGTTGCACGAACTCCTCAAACTGTGCCATCAAGCAGAGCTCCGAGTGTCAAGCCAGCTGCTGGCAGAGCAGTTTCCGTTGAACAGCCAAAGAAGGTATGCACATTAACACAATACGACCAAAGATCTCAATTTTCAAAATGGTATGTTGGTGTTGGCATCCTTGTGTATGAGCGTGAATTCAAAATAGATGCAAATAAATAAAAATCTTGTGTCCAAGTGCAAATGGGGGGGGAAAGGGAAAGGGGCCAGTGGTTTTAAAAGAGGAAATGAAAAGTGACTCCTCTAATGTCTGCATCAAAGTGGGACACTTCAGCAGTGGTTCACAGGGGAAGTGATTAGAAAGGACTGGAAGAGATCATGAGAAAAGTAAAGCTAAGGAGACTGTTAAAGAAGTTCGCAGACGATGCGGCGATTGGCGAGCGGTGGTCGAAGAGAGGACACCGTGGATGAGACAACCGTCAGCGACAAAATCGGCTGAGCATCTCCAGTGCAAATCGAACCCAGGCCTGCTGCGTTGCTAGCAGATGTACCATAGCACCGCACCTCACTTGAAACTGTTTTCGAAAACCTTGTATGAACGTCATGTAGTACAAGCAGTCTCCCTATGACGTAATATTGCGTGGCAGGGACCTAGAATTGCACCAGCTATCAAAACATGTGAATTGCACAACAAGTCGGTGGTTTAGATGGCCACCTATTATAATGTGCTCAGTTATAATAAACATAATTGTCAGCAGATAAACAAAATGTGAAGCTGTGTGCGTGCGACTGTTGCCTTATCGACACGCAGTGGGCGTTTCACAACTGTAAGTACTCACTGTTAGCATTCTAGGATAGTTCAGAAGGCCAAACTTGCAAGCGCAGATGTTCCTTTGCTTTTGGCACCCTCATGCTGTGACTTGTACTAGTACTCGTACTAATGATTACATATCGCCTTGCCTGAACGTTGCGCTGCAATTTTGGGGGCAGGAGACTAGTGAGGCAAAGAAGTTCACTTGTTAGGTCATTGTTTGGCGAGTTAAAGAAAAGCACCAGGCCTGTATGGAACATTTAGTACAGTCGCTGCGAAAGCTGGAAAAGTGGCCTTTTTGGAGTTCATTGCAAAGCCTCGTGGGGTGACTACTGCAAGTGCAGTTGCAAGGTACCCACTACAACATAAATCATCATAATTTTGCATATATATAGTAAGAAAGGACCGCTGTGCCATTCATCATTCCGTGGAGAAGCAAGGTACCCACTACACACCTGTAAGCCAATTGTGTGCACTTTGTTTACGCTTGTGCTGATGAGTTGAAGAGTCACAGTTGAACCCTTTGTAATGGGTGGGAGGCTTTAGACCACCCATTTGTTATTCGTATTGTGAGACATCTGGCTATTGAACTCTTTTTACCATGCTGTATTACATTTGTTATTGTTGTACCCTTGCTCTAAATGAGGCCGGTATGACATCTTTTTGTGGAGGTGTTTCAAGAGCAAGTGTGGCTCTGCTGTAGAGTACTTGACTGCCACGTAAGCGGCCTGCATTCAATTCCCGCTCAATCCCGGACGTTTTTTCTCATTGTGCATGATAGCTGTGGTGGACACTAGCGTGGACAGCTAACATAAGCCACTAAAATCTGCTGTTATGATGTCATCACAGCTTTTGCAGTAAAAGGTGTTGCAGATACCCCTTAATGGTATGCTAGAAAGGGCTTCTTGGAGATAAGGCTGACACAGGCACCAGTAGGAATGTTCCCTTAAGCTCTTGAAACACCCTTAAAACATATGCGCAAGTTGCACTAGCAGACAGACTACCTCTAACAACACCCGCAATATACTTTAGTGCCTGTGTGCCAGATGTCGGGACACACAGCTATCGTAAAATAATTTCCAGTATTTTCGTTGCTACAAATTTAGATTTTGTGTTTGATGCTGTCAACACTGGCATGGTAAACAATCTGCCAGAATGCCATCTGTTGGAAAAAATCATTTTTTTAATAATTACAGAGGGTTTCTGGTAGTAGTTACACAGGTGCTGTCATTAAGGTAAAAACAATTTCACCGCCTGTCTTCTCGCTACGCATGTTAGATAGGCACTGTAATCAATGTTCCCTGAAAATGTTCAATCACAACTTTTAGTAAGTATGCCTAAAGAACAAGCTGTCTACAGAATAAGATAGGTGGACAAGTAGGTTTTCTTTTATTATGATACAAAGGCAGCATCTGGCCAGATGTCCAGAGTCAACTCTGTCAGGATTCTGGGTCTAATACAACACATAGGGAAGAAACAATCAAACTGTTGCCCGCGTGAAGACACAGATGAAAATTGTGCTCAGGTTATTCACAAAAGTCAAATCGCAGAGGCGGCCTCAATGAGAGCAATCTCCTGATGCCGTATCATGCGTTCCTTATAAGCCACATGAACAGCCGCATCGGTGCTAAAATGGTCGCACTCGGAGAAAGCCAAACTTTATGTGCCGATAAAAAAAAGCACCAAATGCATGCTGGGAATTCTTCTTTGAACTAGCACAGTGAAGCTCCTCAAACTAAGTTTGCACAACACCCTCACCGAGGCAATCGAAGCACAAGGAACGGTGTGAAAAGTAAGTTTCTAGTCTTCGAAGGCATGCAAAAACGTCTTAAAGTCTGCACTATTGGCCCGCCCCGCCGCGGTGGTCTAGTGGCTAAGGTACTCGGCTGCTGACCTGCAGGGCGCAGGTTCGAATCCCGGCTGCGGCAGCTGCATTTCCGATGGAGGCGGAAATGTTGTAGGCCCGTGTGCTCAGATTTGGGTGCACGTTAAAGAACCCCAGGTGGTCGAAATTTCCGGAGCCCTCCACTACGGCGTCTCTCATAATCATATAGTGGTTTTGGGACGTTAAACTCCACATATCAATCAATGCACTATTGGCCCCCTTGGCCATTAATGAGAATGTCATCTTGCTCTCTCGCATCATTAGGGAAACCTTTCAGGTAAGCCCTTTCTTAAGGAATATGTGAACCCTCAATATAATGCGACTAAGCGCAAAGCACGAGCCTGCTCCCTTGTAGACATTGCGCACAAAGCCTTGATCTAACTACCCTACTTATGTAGACGCTGCATAGTATGGACACACGGATTCATTTCTATCTGGATTCACGGATTCATTTCTATTCCTTTCTATCTTGTCTAATCTCGAAAGAAGTGGGCTATAATCAAGCTAAAGCCACTTGATGCCTTTCACACTATCTCATGGTTCCCAGTGCACATGGTAATAAATTGGCATCCCAGAAAACCCAACCTGGATGGACTAGTTCAAGACCAAGCACGAGGTATGACATTCCACGATGATTCGGATACGTGAGACAATTCGGGTTGAGAGCATAACTCCGGCCCATTACTCTATTTTCACGAAACAGTGAAGCACTATTGGCCTGGGGCTCAGGAAATTCGTGCTTCCCCACCCAAAGCTGACTAGACCTCAATCTTCCACTCTGAACATGTTACAAATGGGATCATTCCTGTCGAAGGGAAGGTTTAGTTGGTTGGCTCCAGACATCGACGCACACTGCCCTGTGTGTCGTGAAGAGTATTGCTCGTTGGAGCTCATGCTCTGGAAATGCTCTAGCAATGTTTGGTGTTAAAAAATGCCTCTTTTAAAAAACAAAGACTGGGAAGAAACCTTCAAAAGCAATGATCTCCATGAACAACTAAGAATGGTCCACAGGGATCGCGAACCGGCGGAAGACCATAATCTTCCGGTCCCAACATGGGCGTGGCCTGTGTTTATGCCTCTGTAGTTCGTTAGGACCCGAATAAAGTTTAACTGATGGACTAACTAAAACGAATACAAAAGAACAAGACAGGACAGGACATATCGAATGAGTGTTGCCTTCTCAATTTATTGGGCATTGTTCTAGTGCTGCCTTTTTATTATCACAAGATCTGTTTTGGAGCCTATGGGTAGGTGGCCCTTTACGAATAAGAAAATAATGAAATTTGTTTTGAGGGTATTATGTTCCAAGCAAACTGGCTCATAAATTTGTAAGTAACCGTTGGATATCACATAAAGTCCGAGAGCCATAATCGCTATCATCAGTACGTGACCTTATCATATGGTGTGGTCACATACCAATCGTCATGCTTTAGTTCAGGCATTTTCATAGCATTTGTGGCTATTTTGTAAATAATTGTAACTGATTATAGCTGTAAATTACAGCCCACCGCTGCGCCAACGTCAAGACCGGCGAGAACTACGAATAGTACCCCGCCCGTCGCCACGCAGCAGAGGACGCCGGCAGCGGCCCCGAAAGCAGCACCTCCTCCACCTGAGGCTCGGCCCTTGGGTCCGAACCAAGAGCGGTGTAATATCTGCGGCCGGGGCTTCAACAAGGACCGCATCGAAAAGCACAGGACCATCTGTCAGAAGGCGGCTACCAAGAAAGTGAAGGTCTTTGATGCAACCAAAATGAGGACAAAGGGTACGGAAGCAGAGGCCTTCGTGAAAAAGGGTCTCCACAAGAAAGAAGTGAAGGTCAGTTGGTGCACTTTAGGTTTGATTTCTTGCTGCATGCAGCTTAGTGTCCTACATAGCAGTTCTGTTTTCGCATCAAAATGCATGTCTTTTAGTCCTGCTGTGCGCTACTTCGGTACGCCTTTATATAGTAGTACATGCAAGAACTTTGTTGCATTGAGGTAGCTTGTTGCTCTAATGATGCTACTCATTCCCAGTCTTCACTTCTGCTACATGTTCGTTGCGCAATAGTAATATGGCTCAATCTATAAGAACCTTGACTGATGGTATGTAGGAAGCAAGCACCACAAACGAAAAGTGTAGCAAGAAGCTTCCAGACTTCACAAAGCTTCACGTGCCACTCAAGGCGTCACTATAGTGCAAGAAATCGTAAGAAATGGAACATTGCAAACAAATCACTGCACTGGAGAAAGATGAATTCTCATTTTGAAAGAGTAATAGATGGCGTCCTTGTCTCTTGCTTTTGGGACGTTAAACCCAAACTGTCCTTCTTGCTATTTTTCCTGCGAGTTTCTCAACCTTGCGGCATTTTGTGCAGAATTGCGGCAAGTTGCAATTCACTGAAACACCGGAACAAAACATTACATATAATAAAGCATTGGGCACCAACCACACAGCTGCTAAATCTGAACGAAAGGAAACATTGCAATGTATATGTGTTCAGGCTGTTCACACTGGCGCTGCGTTTGCAGGTGAGGAAGCCCAACTGGCGTGCCAAGCATGAGGAGTTCCTCAATGCGGTCCGACAGGCGAGGATGGTGCAGGAACACCTGGCCGCCGGCGGCAAGCTTTCAGACCTGCCGCCGCCACCGCCGTCGGAAAACCCAGACTACGTGCAGTGCCCCAAGTGCCTCCGCAAGTTCAACGAGACTGCTGCCGAAAGGCACATTCCCCGCTGCAACCTCGCTCCCAAGACGTCTTCTAGCACGCCGACCAGGAGGCCAGCTGCCCTCTATGGCCGCAAGTGACGAGACTGTTTGACCAGTCGACCAGTTGGTTGACCATAGTTGACCAGTCATCCTGAGGTGAGGTTTCCTCTGGGCTGTGCAGGGGGACGTCATGGGAAAGGGACGGGTGTAAGGCAGAAATGTCTTAATACTTTCACGTCAATTTCGGAGATGTTATCACAGTCTCAAAATTTTGTGCAGCTCAGCGTGCGATACATCACTGTATATGGCTCGCATCATTACTGGCAATGTATCAAACTGACTACCTTCGATTTACGATAGTACTTGTTGACTTCATGTCTTGATATGTCTGTTACAGAGTTGCACAAGATCCGCTAAAGTAAGTGTGCTTGAGATGGATCATAGAGGAATACCAGCCCTGGTTAACAGTGTAAGGCATTGATTAGAGAGGTAGAAGAGGCTGCTTTCATAAC
The DNA here is from genome assembly GCA_013436015.1 of Rhipicephalus annulatus. NCBI lineage: Eukaryota > Metazoa > Arthropoda > Arachnida > Ixodida > Ixodidae > Rhipicephalus > Rhipicephalus annulatus. Next base: position 369,891 of record WOVY01009992.1, read on the forward strand.
AGCTGCCTTTGCTGGCTTTGTCTTGTTCTCCCTCTCTGTAATTCATACCTTACTATGTCAATACTTTTTTTCGTGAGCATCAACACACAATTGTTTGACACTCTGCTTGCTGGGTCATTTTTCAGAATTATGTGCTCTACATTTTGTGTCCTGTATTACTTGTTTTATTGTGGGCTGTGTGTGTGTTTAATGAAGCCCAACTTTTAAGGTGTCTCACTTGTGTAACTGCTTATTGTGACTTAGTAAGTTCAAGGAATGGCCAGCAGGGAAAGAGAAAAATGTGAGGATTTGAAACGTATTGGTTGTGATATGTGCTTTGAGGACACAAGAGCTATACCCGAGGTGTGGTGGCCAGATTATGGTGCATAAAACAACTCGTATGGTAGTGTCTTTGGTAGAGTGATTCTTTTCAGCAACGTGCTGCCAAATAGTCAAATGAGCACTAGTTGTTCAATGAGAAAGGATATACAGTGCTACAAACATGCGCATCACATTTAAAGCCTGCAGTTGAGGTAATATGGTGTGTCACTCAGTTCTTAAGGAGGTATAGAACTGCGTTCACTCCTTTGTCAACAAATTTGTCTTTACATTACTTACTAAAACATGTCTTTTTGGAAGAACAGATAAAGCACATCAGTAACAAATAAGCGGCTCGCATGTGTGTGGTTATGGTCGTGCAGATATTAACAAAAATTCTGAATGCAAGTAAAGACGTATTCTTTTCTTATTTGATTATCCACTTCGAGAATTTGCAACTGTAAGTTACTGAATGTCCTTTTCTTTCTAATTCTATATAAATGCCTACATTTAGTGAAACTCAGAGGGAGGAGACAGTATGATGGATATGAGGGCTGTTTTTAATTATTCTTCAGGGTAGATGTACCTATAGCAGGGGCTTCGGTGTTTGAACGCACGCACAGGATGCATAGGCTGCTCAATAACTTGCACTCGTGTGATAAGTAACCTTCTTTTATAGGCACTTAACCAACTCGGTCCATTTTGCAGTTATTTGACCTTGTTTGCAACCTTTAAAATGGATGTGGAGTTCTTTCAACCTATCACATGCAAAAGACACTACACTGTATGGAAATACAGCTGATAGTGTTTTCAACCTTAAAAGTATTAGACGAGCATCGCTTGTTTACTTGTCTCCCAGTCATCATTTTGAACCACTCTCTAACTTTCCAGGCTAGCTGGTGTGTTGCTTCATCGATGGCAGCATTCGGTTAACAATTCCTTTCATTTTACCTATCATTTCACTTTTTTTTACTTTTTTTTTTAGAAAATGTTGTTCCGTGAAGCTAACTTGTGCGTTGCTCATTGATCATCGCAGAAAAAGCCTTTAATCGTCGTGCAGCTCTTCAGGGGCTAGTTATTCAGATACCAAAGTTTACTTCGACAACTTAACATTTTGTGTTTGCCAGTTTCTCGATGATGGCATTTTTTTTGCAAACGGTGAAAGACATGGGCAATAATCTTGCCTTGCAGCGGTGGTCTAGTAGCTAAGGTGGTACTTGGCTGCAGACTCGCAGGTCGCGGGATGGAATCCTGGCTACGGGGGCTGCATTTTCGATGGAGGGGGGAAGTGATTCTTAAATGAAAAGAGAAAAGTGGGCCCTGTAACTGTCTCTCAGGGAGAGGACACTTGAATAGTAGCTCATAAGGGGTGGGGGTAAGGAGGGATTGAAATAAGATTAAAAGGGCGAGATAGAAAGAGCAGAAGGAGAGAGCCAGGCACAGGGACAGCAAACGACAGAAGTGCAGAGAAGATATGAAAAATGGACACGATAGCGGGACGGGGCAGCACACTACGAGAGCTCTTGTCAGCGTCATGGGATTGTGTAGGGCAAGCCAGTTGGCCAGAGCTGCACTGTTGTCGGAGATCGCAGGGGCACAACCGGTCGGCACGAAATCCAGTGAGCTCGTCTTTCGATGGAGGGGAAAATGTTGTAGGCTCGTGTTCTCAGATTTGGGTGCACGTTAAAGAACCTCAGGTGGGTCGAAATTCCCGGAGCCCTCCACTATGGCGTCTCTCATAATCATGTGGTGGTTTTGGGACGTTAAACCCCATGTATCAATCAATCATTATGAGCAATAATCTTTTTTATGCTAATTTGAGGCACGTGTGAATTTTTTCATCAATCAAAGCATGCTTTTTAGAAGCAAGAAATTTTGTGTTAAAATTGAAGCAAAATGTTTTAGAATCTCTCAAAAAATAAGTTAAAGGCCCACGGAAAGCTTTTGCTGCGTCGCCCCAAACAAATTTGCAGCAAAGCATTGCTCTCATTTGGATTGTGCTCGGATTTGAAATGATACTCCCCGATTCCGCTAGCTTGCAGTCTTTAACTGATGTGCACTTGTCATCGCTTTGCAGTGACCACGGACCACCTTGGAAAATGTTGACAAGCCTCGAATCTGTTGTGCTTCTCAAGCAACAAGCAGTTAAGTGTTCAATGACATTTTGCTGCGAGACTGTTGCCAGTGTTTTTTTATTCCTGACTGCATTTCAAGACGCCAAGGCATTGTTTCATGCCTTGCATAGTGGTTTTGCACTTTTGCAACACAAGGACGAAGGAATGCAAGCGATGCTGTATCTTTTGAAGGAGTTCCCGGTGAATTTTTTTTTGCTCTATCTTTTATTGTTTCGTTTTCTAATATATCTTTACTGTGCTTTGCCACACCTCCTGTTATGGCCATTCCTGGTGAGAATGTACGTGTTGTAAATAAATGCTTTTTCTCTTGTATTTCTCTTTTGTGTGGATAGGCGTGTATGCATGTATGTGCTCTCTCAAATGCTGGCACCTCTATAATGGTGGTGGCACGGAAAGCGAGACTAAATTTTTGAACACATCTACCTTCAAGCAGATATGCTCTTATAAACATCTGCAAAGTCTTTTTGCTAGTGAAAAAATAATGATTTCGAATTTCGCACTATTTGAGTTGTACAGATGAGATGGCACACATTTGCATTTCTAGCTGCACAGCACAAAAAAACATTCTTATTAATTGCAGTCAAAACAGTGCCATTTTACTGCACACGTGTAACACACGCAAATGTCTAAAAATTCTGTCTGTAGGGCAAAAGAAAATGCACTGGAAGACATTGTAAGAGGCAGTTGTCTGTGTTTAAGAATTGTTGCCATGGGGTCACCTTCTTGTGCTGAAGGTATGAGTAGGCCCAGTGTATGTGCACTGCACAGATAGAGGAACAAGTGTGTACTTTGGTTGACAATACAAATGCCATAGCAAAAACGGCGCACAGTTGATGAGGTTGAACCGAGAAAACACATGATACGTGCACTGTGTCCTGCGTTTCTTCAATTGTTAGTTGGTGCCTGTGTTTCCTCGAGATGTGTTTATCCAGTTTGCCGCATTACCACCATTCTGTGTAGTTGGTGCCTGCGTCCTCGGCCCGTCCTTGTCCAGTGTACGCTGTTTTCGCCCGAGTAATGCGATGAATATGGCTGGCAGAAGTAACCAAACTCATCATGCGCATGTTTGTTTCAAAAGGCATTTCTAGGCCAATCAAACGGAAAGCTGTCTGTCCTGTCATGCAATGCGAAGCGATATTGGGCAAACAAATTCTTAAAATAAGCATTTAATTCTTGGCAATGCAGAGTTTGGAGCCTGTGCCACACTGCTTCAAAAGACTCTCAGCCAAAAACTTTTTGTTTTATATCAAAGCTGTCTTGCTTTATCCTGCCGCCGTCTTTGCATAATAGCGGTAGTATACGTAATACCTACGTAATTCACTTACGTGTTTGCATAGTTCTTGAAGTGGGCGTCGACATGCAGGTCATGCGACTGGAGGGGGTAGTGAATAATTAAATAAAGCTAGTTGAGCGTGGTGCTTGAAATGATGATGACTTTAGTACTGAAAGTTCTCAATATCACAGCTTCACTGTCTGAAGGATGTTTCGGTTTGAATCTGGCCGATTTTTTTCATTATTTTATGTATGGAAGTAGCAACTGGAGTGCATTGTTACAAGGTCGGCCAGCGAACCGAAGGTTACATGAAATGAACTTCACTTTATCGATGCATTGAATATTGGTAATAACAACTTATTAGCCTTTTTTTTTTGCTCTCTTGCAACAGACATCTTGCTACGAACCTTAAAGGAGTTGCCATTAAATACACCTGGATAGATGTGCCACAAGATCATTATGTTCGTGGGTCACCACATATTGTATAACTAACATGGCGTGCATAGCCGTATGTTCCATTGAAACGCGGAGCTAAGCACCCACACTTGTGGAATGTGAACTTACCTGAAGAATATTGATACGTGATACTCGCAGTGCCTAATGTTCGTAATACTATAACTGTTTCTGGGAGGCTTTGCTGGGTTGCAGCGCAGCGTAACAAAAGCTCGGCGTCTCTAGTGCAAGATGTCAAGTCTACATATAGGACTGTACACAGCAGGAAACAGGCTGTCTGAAAACTCATGTGCGTGGGGCCGCTCCAGACCATGACGAAACTGGAACGACGATTCGTTCATGCAGATGCCATGCGAACACATTTATTTAAGCAATGCAGTAAACCATAGGCATGCGCGCATGGGAAAGCAGGGGGTGCGGGGGTTCGCAAAGCAAGCTCATGCATGCATTCACGTAAATAAGAATTAAGAGGGTGTGCAAAATCAGCTGGCCATTGACATAGGGAGGGGTCACTGCGACGAACTCCCCCCCCCCCCTTCGAGGGATCAAGAACCCTGCGCACGACTATGCGGAAACTTGCAAGACAATTGCACGCTTATGTATGTATTGTTTGCGGAGAAATGTATTATGCCGTGATTTTTTTTTTTTAGACTACAGCAAATGTTAGATGCGCGGTGATCTGATTAGCGTGCTAAACGTTCCGCTTAGTAGGAACTCGGTGCCAGTAAGCTTGTGAGCGTGTTTGGGCATTCACTAGCTCTGTCCGCCAGGCGGTACTAGGAAGTACGGGGCCATAGAGTTACTGTATATAATAAAAGATAAATCTAGTTGGTGGTTAAATAAGTATTACGGCTAGGTGGTCATAGCCGCCGCTCGATCTAAAGGGTACAGCCACATCCATCCATTCAACCATCCATCCATAGAGTTACTGTATATCATAGCCTATACAGTAACTCTACGGTGCTATTACGCCGCCATAGCCCTGGTTCGTGAACGATCCGACTTGTAACAGCCTGGTGTGTGGTGTGCTGCACCTCACTAACTTGTTTTCATAGAAAAAAAGTGGCTGATATCTGTTTAGGAATTGGTATAACACAAAAATAAAACGTGTCTTTATGGTGGTAGTTGAGCGTTTACTGCGAATTCTTTTGCCACAAGGCAGAAGGAATTATTACTACAGCAAGAAATTGCAAAGTTGTGCGATTAACGGCAAGCTGCTAGAAATTCGCAACGCGTGTCGGACAAAGCACGCACGAAATGAGCCTGATGACTGACATGTGTGGTTCAACATCCCAAAAACACCATATGATTATGAGAGACGCCGTAGTACAGGCCTCCGGAAATTTAGTCCACCTGGTGTTCATTAATCAGCACCAAAATCTGAGCACACGGGCCTACACCATTTTCGCCTCCATCGAAAATGCAGCCGGGATTCAGTCCTGCGAATAAGTAGCCGAGTACCTTAGCCACTAGACCACCATGCGGTGGCTGTTCGAAATGAGCATACTTAGGTCGAACGCGGATATAACAACTGCCGCAGCTTGACACTTAAAGGGCACTGTTTAAACAGAAAGGCACCTGAAACGAACGCACAAGTATACACAGGATAAGCGTGGACAACTGTCACAATTTTTACAACTTCGTCGGTGAGCAGCATGTTCCTTTTGTGAATTCCTCGGCGGCAGCGAGCGAAATCACCCTCATGCTATCTCGAATCGTAGGTATGATAAGCGCGCGCTGAAGAGACTGCGCTGCGTGGAGGCGGCTGTATCCGAAACGCGAGAGGCGACGACCATTAGAGTGCGCCCTGCCAATGCCACCTAGAACAAAAATTGGTGGCAAATCTGCACGTTACACCGCAAATATAGTCGAAAGACGATAGTCTTGCGTCTCGAGAGAATGATCAAAACGTTTATTTGATCTTCTGCGCAAGGAAGTTGGTGAATGGTATTCTGGAGGCGCTGTGGCTAAAGCATGTAGCGGAGGCGAACTAGCGCATCGAGGATGGATGTATGGATGAATGGATTGATATGGCTGAATCTCCCGCATTACTGCAGATGTCCACCAATCTCTGCAAATCTTCCTTGTTGTTGGCCATTAGCACTACATTATCTGCGTACATGAATGCTGGTAGTGCCTGTTCAACGAGTTTTCCTTATTTGACGAAAGAGAGGTTGAAGCCCAGTCCACTTCCCTCTGATATGGCCTCTAATCCTTGTAGGTACATCATGAATAATAAGGGTGACAGGGGACACCCCTGCCTAAGCCCTTGTTTTACCTTTGAAGGCTTGGATAACTGTTTTTCCTACTTTATAATTACCTTGTTACCTTTATAGATATCCTTTAAAAGATTAGTGACTCCATCTTCCACGCCTAGTGTGTCCAGTATTCCCCACAATTCCTCTTGAACCACGCTATCGTACGCTCCCTTGATATCCAAAAATGCTAGCCACAGGGGCCTGTGTTCCTTTTCTGCTACTTCGATGCACTGTGTCAGTGAGAACAGATTGTCTTTCAACCTCCTGTGTTTCCGAAACCCATTCTGCAGTTCCCTCAGCACCCCCTCATCCTCTATCCATGCCTGCAGTCTTTCCTTTATCATCTGCATCGCCAGCCTGTAGACCACTGATGTCACTGTTATAGGACGGTAGTTGTTTATGTCAGCTTTGTCAACCTTTCCTTTATAGATCCTGCTCATTTTGCTAAGTTTCCATTCATCGGGAACTTCTCCACTGCCTCTCTCAAAGCCTGCTTAGACTTCGGACCTAATGTCTTTATCAGCATAATTGGAATTCCATCTGGGCCTGTTGATGTACTACTAGGAACCCTTTTCTCAGCCATTTCCGACTTTTCTTGTGAAATTGGAGTCATTGCACCACTTGATTCAACCTTGTCTATTGTGGTGCATAAAGCACTTTGTTGAAAGTTTTCTGTCTCCCTTGTTCTTATATATTCAATAGCTTCATCCCCTTCTAGCCTAGCACCTTGAGCTGTAGTTGTAAACCTCTGCTCTAGGCTCGTCTCATTTCTTAGGGAGGTTAGATGGTTCCTAAATTTCGCAGCTGCCTCTCTATCTTTTTTTTTTCTTCTGCCAGCCACTGGGCTCCCTTTCTTCTAATCTTTTCATTGATCAGAAGGGATGCATCCCTTCTACAGCTTAGAAGATTTTCCATTTTCTTTCAACATTATCTGTAGGTTCACCCCGCTGCTTAGCATGTGTGTGTTTCCTAGAGGCTTCCTGACATTTTGCTATGGCTCTCTTAACTTCCTTGTCCCACCAACTTTTGGGTTTGTGTCTTCTTTTTCGAGGTGACTTATCACATGCCTTAGTAAGCTCTAGCCCAAACAGTCTAATTAGATTTGTGTATGTCCACACATTTTTATTATCCTCAGAGATTACTTTCTCAATTTGTTTAGTAGCAATTTCTGTTTGCCTATCTGAATGAAAATTTTCCTGTAGTTGCTCATCTTGTCGCCTTCCCACTTTCGCTGCTCTTCATAAACTTAGATTGATACGTTTGTGATCACTACCCAGACTTCAGAAGCCACATTCATCTATGTGCATTCCCCTGAGCCTATCATACATCCTATGTGACATCAGTGCGTAATGTATTGTCGACTTCAGCCTTCCTAACTCCCATGTTATTTGCCCTTCACACTTCTCAGTACTGTTGCAAATGGTCAAATCATGCCTTTCACACATACGCACATCTCGCACTCTCCTCCTAACTCCTCAATGTCCTTTGATACACACTCTACCATTGCCTAGTTTTCCTCTCTGGCCTTTGCTCCCGACCACAAGTACACGAAACCAAGGAGTGTAATTTGCCCTGCCACTTTCCCTTTTAGCAATAAATGTTCCTTGCACTCCTGCTTGACCCTTTGCCAGTCTGTTGCGTTAGGCAGAAGCACAAGGATGGATGGATGGATGGATGCTATGAGCGTCCCCTTTATAACGGGTGGTGACAAGTATGCCACCAGGCTCGACAAAAAAAAAAAAAAACCTTTTTTTCTTTTTTGATGTTGGCCTAATGCCTCTACTTCGATAAATTCTATCTTAATGGAAAAAAAGGTAAATTTTCAGCTTAAGTTCTCTGCCATTTACGGCACACTGTCCATATTTTATTTGTCCAATATTTATTTTTGTCCTTTCTCTCTAATTTTCTGCCACGAATACTCTAACCGTCTCTTACTTATTTCAATCGCGGGTGTGTTCAGTTTCCATTGTTGTCCCTAAAACCCAAGGCTTCCTGTAGGCTCGTGCCCAAACGTACACCTGGGTGGATATCTCCACATTCAATCAGAACATGCTCCGCCGTTTCCTTATCTTTCCCGCAGCATGTGCATCGTTCTTCTTCTTTACTGAATCTTGCTTTATAACTACGCGTTCTAAGGCAACCCGATCTCGCTTCAAACAGTAAAGCGCTTCCCCTTGAATTATCGTAAAATGCCTCCCTCCTTATTTCATTTTTGCCCTTTCGGTAGTTACTCAAAGCCGGTTTTTTCTCCATAGCTGCCATCCAGTTAATCCTCTCCGCCTCCCTGACTTTTCCCTTAACGCTCTTTGTTGACATATGGCTTACAGTACCAGCCGTATATTTACTAGTGAGTCTTCTAGTTCTTTTTCTCCACTGTGTGTCCACGCTCTTCCTATACAAATAATGGAACACCTTCTCTGCCCATCTACTCTCCTTCATATTTCTTAGCCTTTCTTCGAACCTTATTTTGCTCTGCGCTTCCCTCGCCTCAAAACCTGCCCACCCCATATCGCCCTTTACAGCCTCGTTTGTCGTCTTCCCGTGAGCACCCAACGCGAGGCGTCCCACAGTCCTTTGATTTACATCCATTCCCGATTGCACCTCTGCCCTCATGCACACCACTGAGTTCCCAAAAGTAAGCCCTGGAACCAGTGGCGTAACTAGATAGGACGGCGCCCAGGGCAAATATATTTCCGCGCCCCTCATTATCCCCCCCCCCCCCCCCCCCCCATTAAAAGCGCTAATGTAGGCTTCCGCGATTGCCTACTGGCGCGCGGCGGGCCATTTCGGAGGCCAAGGGCCACCAGTTCTGATTTCGATGAGCTACGCCCGCGTTTTTGTATAGTATTTTTCTTTTTTTATTCAAACTTCCGGAAGTCCCTTACCCGTCATTGTTCTCTTCCAGTCCACACTGCAAAAAGCTTGACGGCACGGGCGCTTCCCAGGCCCAAGTTTCTCGTACCTAAGCTTTCGCGCTATTTGTGCATCCCAAGGAATGCAGGGTGAGTACAAAACAAAGCAACCAGCTAGACACCGCGCCCTCGGGTCTGGTATGGGGGTTAAACTGGTCGGAGTGTTCTGCCGTTTCGCTCCGTTCGCTGTTCCATTGATGGAGGTCATCCTTGTGCGGCCGCATTCTTTCAGGGAAGTTCTTGGTTTCTCCAACGTACGAAGCGGGGCAGTCGGCACATGCTGTCGGGTACACTACGCTCTGCGCTTTTTTCGCAGGTGCGTGTTCTTTGGGCCAAAGGATGAACCTGCCCATGGCGGTGGATGGCATGTGGGAAACGTTGACCCCCGCCCTTCTATTGCTTTGCTGGCGCCCGCGATGCAGGGAATCAACAAACGTCGCCGTCGTGTCACGCTTTCTCCGTCTTTCCTCCAGAGAACTCTGCGAATAAACGCCTTTGTTTAGCCTTTGGTGCCGAGGTCACGGATTATATTCGCCCTTCCTTCCGCCGCTGCGTGGACGATTAGTCGTTGGACGATCGGCTATTTCGTTGGAGTTTTCTGTTCTTACTCAAAAAAGGTGCATTCGAACTTTTTTATTTTATTTTGTTTACGTACGTGGTTGGTTTCAGGGAAGCTTTCAGTAAGTGGTTTGGGAGGCTGGTGGGGTTCGCTGAAACTCATCTAACCCAGTGCTGCGGAGCACAAAACAAAGCTTAGCCGAGGGTCATGGGAAGGCACGGAGGTAGCGCAGCAAAATGAAAATAGAGGATCCTTTTCCCGATGCAAAAGCCATTGCGGCAACCCTTTCCTTCACCACCATCCCCACTTCCAGTCGTACATTACAACCTCGCCCCTCCCCCCTTCCAGGCGGTTTTACGGAAAAAAACATTGACAACCTTTCCAGGGGGCGCCAACCCGAGGACTCGGCTTGGCGCCCCCTCCCTAGTGGCGCCCGGGGCACTTGTACCCCCTTGCCCCCCCCTAGTTACGCCACTGCCTGGAACCATTACACCCTTCCACAGACCTCGAAGCACCTCATACCTATTGTATCCCCACAACGCTCTGTGCTTCATTATTGCCGCATTCCTCTTTCCTTTTGCTGCCGAGGCTTTTTCCTGTACCTCCATGTATCTATCACTCTCATTTACCCATACTCCAAGGTACTTGTATTCGCTTACCCTCGGTATTTCTTGGCCTTGTATGGACACCGTCTGATCACAGGGATCATTGAATACCATCAATCCACACTTCGTTACACTGAATCCTAGTCCAAGAGCTTCACCTTCCCTTCCGCATATATTCGCCAGCTGCTGTATATCATCTCGACTGTCCGCAAATAAGACGATATCGTCCGCATAAAATAAACCTGGAAGCTTCTGCTCAATCATCATGCCGCCCAAGGCACGTTAGGCTAAAGCGCCATCTGGCAGTTATCTCCGAAAACGAAGGCGCGCAGCCCACGGAGAAGGATGCGTGCCAGTCTCGGAGTCGGTAAGGGGCAGAACGCAAAGCGACGGGCAGGTGCCACCACTGTGACGTCGTAGCAAAATGTTGGAAACACCTTTTTGAGCACCGCGTTGCACTGTCAGCGCAGCACGATAAACGCTACAGTCCTTAGAGTTACTTGTGTGTGCCTCTTCAGGTATAAAGGCAGACATACAAAACTTCGAAGTGTTGTTACGGTGCCTCAGATATGCGCAATAATTGCTTTTTAATTGCAATCGCACAACTATGAACGCTAAACCTTGAGCAATATTGGTGGGCGCTGCGAATGGGGTTTGGCCGTTTGGTGGCGTTTGAGGTATCGTTAGGGTGCACAAACAGACAAATGTACAAACAGACAGACCAAAATTTTTTTGTTAAAGGTTCCCTAGAAAGACTATTGTCTTAAAAATTCAGGCCTGCTCGCTACTCTAGGCGTGGCCTCTGACGTTACTCAGTTTTGACACTCGTCTCGTGCCGAGTAGACGTGCGCATGCCCGCGCCCGCCGTTCGAGATGGCAGGATTGCTAAGCCTGACGAAGCCTGTTTGTGGAGTGCTGGTGTATCTTTTGGCGACTGCATGAAGATGAACGTGTTCTTCTGCGTCTGTTAAGTGCTGCGGGGTTATGCGAAGTGCTTCGTTCACTGATTGTTCGCGTTGTGTAGTCTGCAAGCTCTCGCTATGGGACAGTGCTGCGGGCCGAGCTGTCATCGATATTGACAATGTGCCGGAGGTTGCAGTGTTTTATTAGCTTTCTCTGTGATTCGAAGGTATGTGTGTGTTCAGACTCTTTAGAGGCACTACCTTTAGCATGTTAAGTTCTTTTAGGGGCGAAGCTCCTTAAAGCGGCACCCGTTCGTCCTTCATAGTCGTAGTCGTAGTGTGTAACAAGTGTTACATTTTGACCTGCAAGGTGGTGCCGGTGGGAGATTTCTCCTGTGTTTTGTTGAACAATAAAAAGTTCGCGGCACGCGCGTTAACCAAAAGCCGAATGCTCCTGTCTCTCATTCCCCATTAGCAGACATTGGCATGTATATTGAACACTATCTGACAAGAAAGGTTGCTACGTTATACTCGCTTGGTCTAACCTTCTTAGTTTTAGAAACATTTAGCGAGCGTTGAGCCGTAGTGCCATGAACACAATGAACTAGTATATACCATGAACTCGAGGTGGTTAAAGGTGGGAAGTAGACCCGAAGCGCAAGCCGTAAGAAAATGTGCGTGTGCCACCTCTCGTTTAGTCCTTGGAATGTCCGCTGGATGGCGGTGCTTCTATATGGAGAATCTATGATGAAAATATGCGAGATGGTGGTACTTGGAGTGTTGAATAGATGGGCGAACGGACACACAGACAGATGCATGGATGGGCGCATGAACGAACGCAGGGACGGATGCATGGACGAATGCAGGGATGGACGCACGAACAGACGCACGCACGGATGGGCGGATGGATGCATAGACGGATGCACCGACGGACGCATGGACGGACGGAAGCAAGAACGAATGGACGGACGAATGCTTCGCCCCACTCCATCATTCACTCCGTGGATATGCTGCCAAATTTTTTTTTTAAATCGTGTCATGTACGCTTGTGAACTGTTAGCGGGAGCTTTGACCTTGAACACTTTCAGCTCAGCGCCCCCCCCCCCCACCCCTGCAATAACGTATATCATCCCGAAATAGTGCTAGGAACTGCGTAGATTTTGCGTTTTTGACGAGCGCATTTGCTGAGACGCAGTCTGCTTGGCTGAAAACAACGGCAAGATAATGTAGACGCGGCTTCACGGCTTAACCAGCCACATTTGAGGTTCCGCTGCCCGCACCACAAACACATCAAAATGAAGCAAACATCGCCGCATGCCAATGTATTCTCGGAACGGGCGTTATTCCTTCAGGGTCGGTAAAGATTCCGTTATTAGCGCACAACACCTCGGGTTTATTGTAATACATCTGATCCCTTTGTTTAGATGAGAGGATGAGAGCTAGTGTGTGGTGTTGTGCATCTGTTATGTATACTACGTAGTATTTCTTACTGCTGCTCCGGTTATTTGTTGACAATATTATAATTATGCATCAGTCTCCCTAGTATCTTCACCCAATTAAAAGTCCTGTAAATATGTGCTGCTGCTTTCCAACTTTTTAGATACCTGTGCATACCTGTGATACCTGTAAATTTATATACCTGTGAATACCTCAATGATTTTCATGTTTTGTAGCTTGACAATAAGGCATATGTAAAGCAGAAAGCCTATGGTAAGTCGCTTTGTTAAATGTTTTTAAAGACGATAGTCTTTCTTGGGGTACTTTGACGCAAAAATGTTGGTCTGTTTGTCTGTCTGTCTGCCGTAACGATACTTAACGGCCAACCCCATACACAGTGCCGACCAATATTGCTCAAGTTTCAGCATTCGTACTTCTGCGATTGTCAATTAAAAAGCAATTATTGCGTATATCTGAGGCATCATAGCAACACGTCAATATTTTGTATGTGTGTATGTATACTAAAGAAGGCGTACAAAAGTAATTATAAGGACCGTAGCATTTATCATGCTGCGCTGACGATGAATGCAGCGCGATGCTCAAAAAGGCAAGTGTTTCCAACGCTTTGCTAAGACAACATGGTGATGGCACCTGGCCGTCACATTGCGTTCTACACCTTATCGCCTCCAAGAGGGGCGCGCACCCCTTCCTTCGTTTTTGAGGATAACTAACTGCCAGATAGCGCTCGTGTCTAACGTGCCTCGACGCCCTCGTTCGCTTTCGCTGCACGGATCGTGACTCTCTAACGCAGCGCCTCCAGAATACAAATCACCAATTTTCTCGCGCAGAACATCAAATAAACGTTTTGTTCACTCAGTCCAGACTTGCAGGAAACATGCAGATATGGGACCATTTTCTAACGTGTGTGAGCTTCATTTCAAGTCGGAATACTTGAGAAAGACAACCAAGTACACCAATCAACGAACATGCATAGCAGAGCAAACGCACTCACTCAGCAAAAAAAAAAAAAAATGTGCAGAAGCTTAGATATTACGAACACTTTGTGTGCATGTTTTGACCTGTGTTTGTAAGTCAAAATTAGTCGATACGATTTACCTTACTTATTTCGCCTTTTTTTGGGCCACCAAATATTACTCCTATATATCGGTTGCGTATTCGATAGCGAACAATATTGTCTTACGTCCAGATGAAATGATAAATGCTTACAAATAAGTCATCAAAAAATTTTAGCGCAATGCAATCGTTAAACTAGCGCCAATCCAGACACAAAGGGCTGAATAAAGCTGTGGAATACATGTGAAACTTGCCGAGAATGTTAATCTTTTTACGGAAGACGATGGTGGCAGTGAATTCACAGCCTCCTGTGCGCGCTTGCTCAGTCAAGGTGCGTTACGTCACGACGGCAGTGAGTAGGCCTGATATCTAGGTGGCATTGGCTGGGCCAATGCCACCAAGAAAGCTAATTGGCCCAGCACGTGCGTTTTGCGCCATTTCGCTACTGATGACGAAAATGTGCTGAAGGTACGGAGCTCTGAGGACCGCCCTATAAATGGCTTGCCATCGCTATTGACAACGACCCTGTTTTGTAGTGGCTTCGACTTCTGGACATGTGTGTTTGTTTACCGGACTTTTGAAGGTTCGTTGGAATGTGTTAAATTTTGTCTTCCGCATGTGTGCGTGCAAGCATTAATTTAAAATATTTAATTGAATACATATTTCTGATAACCTTTGATTGCATTCTTTCTATGTATTGAAGAAAAACAAATAAGTTTTGTGGCTCAGTGGTTAGCGCTGTGCGCTGTTGTTCGAGAGGTCGCTGATTCGACGCCTCGCGGCAGAGCCTTTTCATATAGTTTTTTTCCTTCGCCGTCTCATGGTATGTATTTCACAACGTCATATCCGTGACGGAAATACGTTGGTGGAGCCTTGGTAGACCCCGGCATAAAACACGTCCGTGTCAAAGTATCGACATAACATGTCCTGCAGAAAATTTCGGCTCTAGATTGAGGGTGATGTTCGCGCGTGAGACCATAAAAATGGCGACCACCGCGCTAGCACCCCTTGGCAATGACGTCATGTGTATACCTCCTATACGTTCCGGGCTCATGCGGATGCCAATAAACGTCGGTATAAGGTAAGTCCTAGTCGGTTGCTCTGTTTGAAACATTAGCCGTCGTAGTGGTAGAGAATCTACGCGTAACGACCAGGTGGATCAGCCACGTACGGCTGCAAGATGGAGCCCCGAGCCGTAGTTTAAAAAGTTGCGTCTTTTCTTTTGCTCGACCTCTCTCTTTCCCTCGATCGAAACGAGCACGTGGGTGTTTCCACGAAGCGAAGGTGCACGCTCAGCTCTCTTAACATTTTGGAAACTTCCCGCGCGCCGCCTTTGACGGCTTCGTAACCGTGGCTTTATACGGGAAGCAATAGACGTAACACAAGGCGCACGCTTGGCACGCAAACCTCCGGTTGGATTGCCACCTGCCCGGTTTTAGACGGCCCAGCTGGTTTTCATTTCATGCAGTTGGTTGGATGCTAACGCATCTACATTGGTCACGTTTGTGGCCTTATCGCGATTGGTATTTTACTTTGCACTTTGTAAGTGTAAATTCGGCAACTTAACCTGTCAGATTATCGTAGGTCACGCAGATATGAGCCATTTATATGTTGTAGTTAAAAACTCCAAGGAAAATCCTTCTGGCTATGCGGATAATTTAGAGCGAAAAATGAACTTCGAGCGTAACCTGCTTGCAACATGTCAACATGTTCACTACCTGCAGTGAAAATTATGTCGTTTGCTCCACATATCTTAACTCGATAACGAAGGCATATATATAGTTGGTCGTGCGTGACATGAATTAATTATAATTGCGGGGTTTTACAATCTATTTATATTATAAAATTTATTTTTTTGCCTACAGTATAGTTAGCTATGTTTTCATAGGCGCACTTCAACTACTTCGTCTCAATGTAGACCAACTTGAGCGAAAAGGCTAGAAGGAGCGCCACAAGGAAAACGAATTTCCAGAGAATTGTTCGATTCACCAACATTCGTGCTACATGATTCATGGCAGTGCAGTCGATTTAGACAATGCATTCAGCTGGGATAGCCACCTTGTATCGTAAAGCTAAACAACTCTTTCACCTTTATTCTCGAGGGACATTTCAGAGCTATAAAGGTCTGATTGCTGGATTCAGAGTCCAGAGTGCTAATCGTTACACCATGAGACCACAGCGAAACTTTCTGATGCCGGGAATCGAACACGGACCTCCTGGGTGAGAGTCAGGTATCCTAGGCACTTGACCACGCCGGATGTTTTTTTGTGTGGTATTTATTAAAGTACTTGCGCAATAAAGACAAAATCAAGCGAACAAAAGTACAATCAAATCGCGAAAGTAAGCGCTCAAGCGTTACTGATAAACAGTAAATGGCTAAGACAGCGTGAGTTCCTCACGTGGAGAGTTCTTCACATCGTGTTATACAAACAATAAAGAGGCTAGGTCAAACAGTTCTCTAAGACGGAGTACCAGTCCGGTCTAAACTCTAGCTCGTCGTAAATGTTTTTTAGGTGGATAGCCATTTGAATGAAGTGTGCGCTTGAAGAGGTGGTGGGCTCTGCATTGCGGTCTTGCATTCGTGTCTTCCACAAGCTGTGCATACCCATGAGTAAAAACATATCATATGGTACTTCGTCAAGCGCTGCTGGTAGAAGATATAGTATTGTGTGAGAAATAATGAAGAAAAGTTTTTTTCAGTGCTCGCTGAAGGACATCCCAAAACAGTATGGCATCTTTGTAGCTATCAAAGCAATGTTCAATCGTTTCCGGCACATCACATAGACGGCAGTTAACTGATGGAATGAAAATACCCTTTCTTTCTAACCATGTGTTTCCCGCCAATGTTTCCGAGTGGAGTTTATAGAAGAATGTTTTTGAATTCGGTGGAATGTACATTTTGCGCACTCGCTTCAACACATCATTGATTGATTGATATGTGGGGTTTAACGTCCCAAAACCACCATATGGTTATGAGAGACGCCGTAGTGGAGGGTTCCGGAAATTTCGACCACCTGGGGTCCTTTAACGTGCAGCCAAATCTGAGCACACGGGCCTACAACATTTCCGCCTCCATCGGAAATACAGCCGCCGCAGCCGGCATTTGAAGCCGCGACCTGCGGTTCAGCAGCAGAGTAACTTAGCGACTAGACCACTGCGGCGGGGCATAATCCTGACAAGCATGCAATGTAAGAACATGACAACATGTCACGCTGATAGCATGCTCGCATCTGTCTCACCAGCTCCAAATATACTAAATTTGGTATCACGTGACGTGAATAGATGAGGAAGGTAAAGGACACATCCAAACATGATAATCATGACACGGAAGTCGTGTATGGCATCATTTACCTCCACCTCGTAACGTTGTACTTATTTTAAAGTCACATATCAACATTTCTCATTCGCGCTTCGCATATCATCGGTTCCCACTGTAGGTGGGATCAGCTAATTTTTCGAGCTGCTTTTTTACATCTCTTATCTCTTTAGCTAACGTGCCTGGTCGCGTGCTCTAAAGTGACAACGAGAGTTCAAGTTGGCCCTGTAGTTCGTTTTCACTGTAGTTCGTTTCACTGCGGCGGGGTGCTTCAACACATCGTGGCCTGGAAGGTAGGAGTACAGTGAGTGGTACAATGGAGGTGGGAAGAGTGTACTGAGTAGGTCGTTATACAGCACCTTGCGCGATACTGTGTACAGGTGTTCTACAGAAAAGCGAGCTTTAAGAAACTGAACTGCGAGCTAAACTTCCTGCATGAATCCCCACAAGCATGGATGTTCGGAGAAGTTCGATGAAACAATTAAATCTGGTAAGCAATCAACAAGGCAACCTACAAGAAAGAACGGATTACAGGATGGGAATTGTATTGAAAAAAGAAGAATCTGAACACTATTTGCCACAGATAAAGGTGTTTTAGTCCTAACCCACCCCACTAACTGGCTTGAATATATTATCACGACGCATGGGCTCGAAAGTGGAAGACCCTATGAAAGTAGCAAAAATCCAATGAAAGCGTTGTATATAGAATCTTGCGCAATAAATAAGTTGCAATACATAGCGAAACTTTGTTGCTAAGAAAGTATTGCAAGCTTCAGCTCTCCCAAATATCGAAAGTCGATAGGGAACAAATGTCAGGGCCTGTCGTTCAAGCTTAGGGACGGGTTCCTTTCAGTAATGCGCAATGAATCTATATGCATGCAATGGTACAGCGAGGTATGTTGGAGGAATTCTTGTCCAAATAATTCCTGCAAAGTGGTTCGGTGTGCTACCCCACAAGCCAAACCACAGTCCTAAACTTTTAAAGGCATTTAAACGAGCTCCTGATACTACGCCAAACTTTTCAACAGTATATACCACATTTTCGACACTTGGTTTATCTGTGCAAAAGAATGCGACATCGTTTGCATAAGCCAATACTTTAGCCTCACTGCCTAATATACTAAAGCCACGAATGCAACTCGACTGTATTATGCTTAAGCACAGTGGTTCTAGATAAAGTGCAAATAAAAGAGGTGACATCGGGCATCCCTGTTTTACAGAAGAGCGAATAGAAACTGGCTTGGAGAGTTGACCATTAACTATCAGACGAGTTGAGCATTCATTATAGCATAGCTTAACGCCTTTAAGAACAACTTTGCCAACATTAGCTTGTTCGAGAATAGAAAAAAAGAAGGATTGACGAACCCGATCAAAAGGTCTACCATGTTTGCAAGGTCTACCTGTAGCATTGCAAGATGTTTTTGAGAACCATGACAGTATTGAAGCACTGTTCGAGCGACATGTATATTGGTTTGTATGGATTGACCTCTAATCCCACATGTCTGATGAGACCCAATGAGGATCGACATAGCAAATTGCAATCTATTTGCTAATACTTTTGCGAAAATTTTGTAGTCCACGTTTGACAGTCATATTGGTCTGTAGCCCTCAACGAAGCGAAGTTTTTCCTTGTCAGATGTTTTCGGTATTAACACAGTGTGACTTTTGCAAAAAGATTGTGGGAGTGTATCCATGTCATAACTCGTCTGAAAAAAATTCAGCAATATAGGAGCAAGTGTTTTCTTGAAAGCTTTGTAAAATTCGCCTGAGATGACATCAGGGCCTGGTGTTTTCAATAAGGGCAAGTTGTCGATTGCTTGGTCGATTTCCTTTATAGTAATGGGCCCATTAATGACTGCACAATCAATGTCCTTCAAGGGGTTCACAAGAGAAACAAAACTAGCCTTGAGGTGAGTGTCAAGATCATCAGAGGGAGAGCTAAATAAACTGTTATAGTATGTTTCGAACGCCATAGTATTGTCTGCGTAGTCTTTTATGAGCACATCGTTAAAGTACATGTCTGGAATAACTTTAGAAATCGCATGGCGTTGCTCATGAAGTAAAGCTTGGTGTGTCGGTTGTTCAAAATTTAAGGTGAGCTGGTTCCGACATCTAATACGTTCCCCTGGGTAGCGAGCAGCATCGTATCTCTGTAGTTGGCACCTAATATTCTCGATGTCTTTGATGTACTTTCCGGGCATGTCGCATTCCATCTCGTAAAGATTGCAAAGACTTTTGACAAATATCTTTTCATCATTCTTTCTATAGAAAGACTTAATAGCCCCAATTTCTAAAGCTATAGCACGAACTTCTTGTTTAAATAGCTCCCAAGCAGCGAAAATATGAAAAGCAATCGAAAAAAATTGCCTCAATGCCATCTGGACGCGATTCATGAATTCCTGATCACAGAGGAGCTTCGCATTCATTTTCCAAAGGGCCCACTGGGGACGGAATTGTTTGTGACGATTTTCACCTATTTGCGCTATGACAATACAATGGTCTGAGAATGATACAGCTTCGGTGCTGCAAGACATTTTACGAAATAAGAGTGATGAGGACACGTAAATCCGGTAAAGACGAGCATGAGATCTTCCTTGTACTCTTGTATATGCTGTTGCCCGATTCGAGACCCCAATGTCAATTAGTCCTGAATTATCTACAATACCGAATAAAAGCTCACCACTCCTGTCTCTCTTTCCAGACGAATTATAACGATCAACAGCTTCACATACGCAATTGAAATCTCCCATGAGTACCGTGCATCTGTCGATGCTAATCAAATAACGCACTTTTTCAAATAACTTAAGTCGTTTCGGAACCTCATTAAACGCATATAGATTGATAATTCTCCATGGCACTCCTTGCAACAAAAAATCACAGCATATATACTTGCCCTCTTCATCAACACTAGTGCAGAATGCTGAACAGGGTAGGCTCTTTTTCAGAAACAACCAACAGCCCGCATATAAACCTTTAGCATGTGAGACACACACATTAAACTGAGACAGAAAAGGCCGCAGGGCCTTCTCGGTCCCTTCCTCGCTCTCGATCTTTGTCTCTTGGATGGCGACAAAGTCGAGACCCTTCTGATTGAGAAGTCTACGGAGCTGTGCCTGTTTCTGCGAAGACCTAAGGCCGTGTACGTTCAAGGTAGCAAATATGAGTCGCTCGGACTGAGCCATGGTGACTACCTTCCAATGCGCTTATCGTCCCACTTGATCAGTCCCAAGAGTTGGCGCTGAGGCTTCCCGTGAACCCCCACCAGGCCTCCTAGATCGGGATCGGCGACACTTCCCCTTTGGCATGGACTTTCGGCGACGGCGTGACTTCCTAGTCACTGACGCTGGGTCACTCCCTTTGATTGAATCCGAGCTGGACGATGCGCCACAGTTCGGTATTGCTGCATCCATAGAGATCTGCATAACATCTTCCGACACTGCACCATGATGAAAAAGCTGCTGCGGAGCTGCAGCGCAAGCAGCTAGGTGAAGAACTTTCTGCGGCATCCAGTCCAGAGTCTCTGTCTTGTACTGGTGGTTCTTCGGCATATTTATGGGTCAGCGCAACAGCACTCTTCATAAGAACTCCTACTTGTGCTAGGGGTTGAGCGTAGTCATTTTGGGTATGCTGCTTGCATGATTCACTTGGCTCTTTGCACGCAGAAGTTTCAACTGTGTCAACAGCGAGTGACTTTCTTTCCTTTTCTGGATTCCTTGTGGTAGAACCTGCAGCATATGAAATTGACGGAGTGTCTCCCGTTGCGTCCAAAATCTCGGTGGCATCCATAATATGCTCTTGTAGGTTATCATCTGGCTGTTGTGTGTGCTGTCGCAGCTTGTTGGCGTATGTCACAACACAATCCTCGGCCGAATGACCGAGGCGTCGACAGTTGTCACAGCGAGGGGTCCTGCAGTTTTGCCGGTTGTGTCCAACCCTACTGCACCGAAGGCAAAGTGGTGGGCGGCCAGGTATCAGGACGAGGCTTTGCACTCCGCAGACAACAAGAATATGAGGAATATCCGCAATGTGAACTCCATCACCAAGGGACAAAACAACATCCCTATTTAGCGTCTGCATTTGTTCAATGTCCGCCACTTTCCAGCTTTCTTGTGATATTGTCTTGACCTTTCCAAAAGCTTGCAGTGCCTCACAGACATAGGCGTCCTCCAAGCGCTTAGCAAGCCACATAACCTTCCACTTCATTTCCGTGGGCTCCGGGTCTATAAGGAGGCATCGACGACATTTGACGAAAAATTCGCCTCTTGTGACCAACTTTGTTTTCGTCAGCGTTGACTTGCATGTGACCATCCAAACATGAGACATTTGATATTGACCTATGGAGCTTATTTCCTTCAAGTCAATGATGTCCCGAAGAGCATCTCTAAAATCTTGAACCCGGTAAGGGCGACGAGCTAAGTCCGCATGTAGAAAAACAGAGTCCACAACAAGTTTACCGATGGAAAGGCGAGGAAGTACAAAACGGTAGTCATTGCCGCTGGCTGAAGCCCGAGCAGCACCTCGGACCATAGCCGATAAATCCTTCAAAGCGGAGAACATGAAAAACGCGACCGTTCAGGACGTCGTCTTCGTCGACCACGCTGGAACGGAGGTCACTGTCTCTAAAAAGAAGTCTCTTCCAGGCGGCTAGTTGAATTATTCGAATCGTATATACAAACGCTATAGAGTAATGAAAGAAAGGAAAGGTCTCACCGAGATTTGAAGTCGGATCGCTGCATTCAGAGTCCAGAGTTCTAACAGTTACACTGTGGGACCGCAACCAAACTTTCCGACACCGGGATTCGAACCTGGTCCTCCTGGCTCAGAACCAGGTATTCTAGCCACTAGACTACGCTGGATTTTTTTATTTATTGCCTGCTTAGCAAACATTACAAATCAATATAAGAATACAGTACAGTGTCACGTGCAAAAGTGCTGTCACATCCTCCAGCACATGAGGGTTAAAAAGGCAGACGCTTTATGCCTACCAACTTATCTAAACATGGCAACCACTCTGGCTTGTGCCTCGTATGCAGTCATCAAATACTGTACACTTTCTATGAAGTACTCTCGAGCGGGCCGGGGATTCACGTCTGCGTTTCGCACTGCCATTCGTGTTCGCCACACACTGTGAAGAGCCAATACCATGAACATATCGGAGGGCACACCGCCTACGTTTAACTGGCAGAAAACGAATGCCATACTGTGTAACTGGCAGGTCTTTCTTCAGGATTCTTTGAAGGATGTCCCAGAGAAAGACTGCATCAGTACAGTCTAGAAAGATGTGGTCAACTGTCTCAAGTTTTCTGCAGATAAGGCAATCAACTGACGGGACGAATATTCCTTTTTCTCGGAGCCATGAATTGGTAGGGAGTGTGCCGCTGTGAAGTTTGAAAAAGAATGTCTTCATTGATGGTCTGATTGGCATCTTCTTCACTCTCTTCAAGACGTCATCCCCGGGCCCATTAGGGTACAATGTTCTATGCAGAGGCTCTGGCTACATGGTTTCTACAAGGTCCTTGTACTGTCTCTTTCGCGAAACCCCAGAGAGATACTTCATCGAAAATCGCACTCTCAATATTTCCAAAGCGGCAATCACTTCTTTCATGTACCCCTTAGGTCTTCTTGTCACCCCATTGACTGTGGTTACAATAAAATCAGGCAAGAAATGGGACAGCCGCACATGTATCAACGTTCTCAAAAACGATCTTCTTGGTCTCGTAAAAAAAACATAGGAAATATTTGTCTCAGGAACAGGTGTACAAGACCAAGCCCCCACTTTTCACAGAACAGAATAGATTCGTTCGGCTTGTCTTTTCCCACGTGGACGCCCACATAAATACTGCGATCATTCTGTGTAGTTTTTGTACAGCAACACGCGACGTGAATAGCACTTGCAAAACATACCATACTCGTGAAATAAGAAATATGTTGCTTATTGTTGACCTCGTAAACTTTGAAAAATCACACCCACCCCACTTTTCTTCTTGTTTCTTAGTTGCTCCATCTCTTCTTTCCAAAATTCTGTTGTGTCCAGGCCTGCAGTGTTGAAGAGGTACCCCTAAGTACTTGTCAGGTTTAACATTCCATGTAATGCTTTCAAATATTGATGGTGTGCTTTGCCAGTTTTCGTGCCATATTCCAAGACATTTACTCCGGTTGACTCTATTATCGGTGCAATCACAGTAGAACCTCACATCATTTAGTGCTTCTCTGATACTCTCCCGGTCTTGGCAGGACACAGCAATATCGTCGGCGTAACTAAGCATTTTGACCTCAGCAGACATCAAGTGAAGCCCCCGCACCTGATCATTCTGTAGCACTTTCTGGCATAGAGGTTCTAAATAGATAGCAAAAAGCAGTGCCGATGCAGGGCATCCTTGTTTTACGCTCAATAATACTTGTGTAAAGAGGTTTATTGGGCGAACCAAACGGGCAGGTGGAAGATTCGAGATAGCGACAGGACGAGGAACTCTGCGATGATGCTTGTTGTTCCCTTCTGTTGTCATCATTCCTTAATTATAATTGCCCCCGTCGAGAAAGATGAAGCCATCCTGGTGATCTATCAGGTGGGAACGAGCGGACGAAGTACGTTGTGGACGAAGTACGGCTTCAAGCGGTCCACGTGAACAATATCGTGTCCACGCCGACGATGGTCACCGAGTGGCGTAAGCGGTTCAATGGCGTAATTGACGGGCGATGTGCGCTCTACCATGCGGTATGGACCATGGTAATTTGAAAGTAGCTTGGTAGACAAACCAGGTGCGCAGGGTGGTACATACATCCATACAAGGGTTCCAGGGGCGAACTTTGCGGCAGGAGGGTGGTCATCATCGTGGGCCTTTTTCTGGCGTTGCTGGTCAGCCGTAGTAAACTGCTTCGCTAGCTGGTGGCATTCTTTGGCGTGACGGGCGGTTTCAGACACGGTCGTGCACTCATATACATCTGGTGCGTATGGCAGCAAAGTGTCAGTTGTGTGACGTCCGTATAGAAGGTAGAATAAAGAAAAACCGGTGGTGACTTGGGTAGCGGTGTTGTACGCGTAGGTCGCAAACGGAAGAACCAGGTCTCAGTCCGTTTGGTCAGATGCCACATGCGTCGCAGGCATGTCACCCAGGGTCCGATTAAACCGCTCAGTCACGCCATTCGTCTGAGGGTGGTAAGCAGTACTCATCCGGTGTACAATATGGCACTGACGGAGAAGTGCTTGGATAACGTCGGATAGAAATACACGGCTCCGGTCACTGAGGAGCTCGCGAGGAGGGCCGTGACGCTACACAAACCGATGTAGGATGAAAGATGCGACGTCCTGAGCGGTCGCTGTAGGAAGAGCAGTGGTTTTGGCGTACCGTGTCAGGTGATCTACAGCAACGATAGCCCACCGGTTACTTGCTGTGGTCAATGGCAGTGGTCCATAAAGGTCGATTCTGACGTGATCGAATGGGCGGTGATCGCACACAAGCGGCTGTAGTGGAGCTGCTCCTGCATTCGGTGGCTGTTTAACCGTCGAACAAAAGTAAACATCTCACGCCAGTAGTACCGCTTCCTTAAACGTTCGTAGGTCTTGAAGACACCGGCGTGAGCGCATTGCGGGTAGGAGTGAAATGATGCACAGATTGTAAAGCGCAGCTTTCGGGGAATAACGAGCAGCCCCTTCCTGCCGTATGGTGAGTAATTTCGCCGGTACAAGAGGCCACCTCGAATGGTGAAGTGCGAAGCCTGGCGTCACATTGCTCGAGTGGTGGGAAGTGTCGGTACCCCAGATAAGACGTCCAGAAGCGAAGTTATCCATGGCTCTAGTTCTAGTTCTAGTTCTGTGCCATTAACACAGAACTAGAACAATTTTTTTAAAGAGTTACTACCTACTTTCATTTGTCGATCAGTAAATGAAAACTGGGTACTCTACAGAGATAAATTAACAGCGCTAGTCAATCAGAATGTTCCCTTAGTGTCCATAACCAACGATAAATTAAGCCCCTGGTTCAGCAAGTCCCTTAGCAAAATGCGAAACAAGAAGAAACGGTTGTACAACAGGGCTAAACGCTTGCGCACTGATGGGGCATGGCAGGCATACAAACACTGTTTGAAAACGTACTGCTCAGCAATAACCTCAGCTAAAGATAAATATCACTCGCTAGACCTACCTTCCCTGCTTCAGTCTAATCCCAAAAAGTTTTGGCAAACTATATCTCCGGTCAGAGATACTAACACTATTACTTTACATGGAACTGACAAAATACCTATTCTTATCGCCGATTGCCCCTCTGTTTTCAACAGGTTCTTCTCATCTGTTTTCACTCAGGAAGATTCTTCCAATGTGCCTACTTTTCCTGAACTTGACACCGCCTATATGGAACCCATTACTGTCACTGTTGGAGGCATTGGATCACTCATTAACAACCTAAAATTATCCACATCAGCCGGTATTGACAACATCAATTCCAAGATACTAAAGAACACCCTCCCCATATCAAGCAAAATATTATGTCAAATTTTTGACCAATCTCTAACATCTGGCATGCTACCGGACGACTGGTTAATAGGAAAGATAAAACCAATTCACAAAACTGGAGATGTTCACTCGCCTGACAACTATCGACCCATATCTTTAACTTGCATATGCTGCAAAATGCTTGAGCACATAATCAGTTCACACGTGTACAATCACCTCGAGACGAACAATTTTTTCTTTCCTAATCAGCATGGTTTTAGAAAAGGTTCGAATCCCGGCTGCGGCGGCTGCATTTCCGATGGAGGCGGAAATGTTGTAGGCCCGTGTGCTCAGATTTGGGTGCACGTTAAAGAACCCCAGGTGGTCGAAATTTCCGGAGCCCTCCACTATGGCGTCTCTCATAATCATATGGTGGTTTTGGGACGTTAAACCCCACATATCAATCAATCAATGGTTTTAGAAAAGGATTTTCGTGTGACACACAACTGTTTGAATTCACCACCGATTTACACTCAAACATGAAAAGCAACCTTCAAACGGACTGTATCTTTCTTGACTTTTATAAAGCCTTTGATCGCGTGCCCCATTGCCGACTAATCTCTAAGCTATCTGCTCTACGACTTGATTCTTTAACATTAACCTGGATTCGAAACTTCATTTCTTTTCGACAGCAGTTCACTGTTGTTAACAATCTTGCGTCCCCTTTTTCTTCCGTTAGCTCGGGCGTACCGCAAGGCAGCGTCCTTGGGCCCTTACTATTTTTAATCTACATTAATGACTTACCCTTCGAGATTACTTCTTGCATGCGTCTATTTGCCGATGATTGTATAAGATACCGTTCTATAAACTCCAGTAATGGCCACCTAACCATTCAAGCAGATCTCAACCATATTTGTAACTGGTGCGACAAGTGGCTTATGAAACTGAACTTAACAAAATGCGAGGTAATGTCTTTCACCCGAAAACACGTAAACTCTGAATTCTCCTATTACTTGAACAATACCATGCTTTCCCACACTTCTTCCTACAAATACCTAGGTGTTATTCTCACAGAGAATCTTTCAAGGGCCTCACATATCGAGTCTACCTGTGCCAAAGCATCACGTTTACTGCGCTACCTACGCCTGAACTTGAGAAATGCCCCTACTAATATTCGAAAACTAGCCTTTCTTACCTTTATCCTGCCAATATTAGAATTTGCCTCAGCAATTTGGTCTCCTCATCAAAACTACTTGATTATTATGGTAGAAAGGATTCAAAATAGAGGTGCCCGCTTCATATCACGAAACTACGACATCACGTCAAACATAACGCAAATTAAATCAGACCTTCAGCTGCCGTCATTGGATAGCCGTCACAATATTGCTCTTCTCTGTCTGTTCCAGAAATATATTACCTCTAATAAACGAACGCGGCTTCAGCTTCAAACACCTCACTCTTTTTCACGCAGATTGCATATTCAGTTCAGCTTCATGCGCATATACGGGTCAACTAATGCATTCAATTCATCACCACTTCCTCGGACGTTCGTCTTTGGAATGACCTCCCTGAGTGCATAGCCTCCATATCTAATCCCGATACATTTCGCCGTCAGCTACTCACTCTGTTCACCATGTGACCCTGTTTCTGTATTCTGAGTGTATTGCTTAACGGTGATTTACATTCCCCTTGTCTTTTATTTTTAAAATGTATCTCTCTGTCGCCATGTTCATATCAACAAGTGCTGTATTCCCTCAAATTTACCTCGCCCTCCATAGCCTAAAATGTGATTTCATTTATATATATATATATATATATATATATATATATATATATATATATATATAGTTTTTCGTTGTTCTTGCACTGATCCTGCCTGTAAACTGTTCGTTACCTGTCTTTACCATTCCGATTCCTCCCCCCTTACCCAATGCCCTATTCTGGGGCCTGTAAGGTCTTTTTTGAATAAAGAATAAAGAGAAAAGATCGTCGTGCTGTGCAGAGGTCATTGAGTCGATGTCAAGAGCGGACCGCGTGTGTTCTATAGAAGATATAGAGGCAACCTCAGTGGACAGTGGTGATCGTGAGAGCGCATCAGCATCGGTATGTTGGCAGCCGGAACGGTACACGACGCGGATGTCATACTCTTGAAGTCGCAGAGCCCAACGAGAAAGGCGACCTGATGGATCCTTCAGCGACGACAACCAAAATAAGGCATGGTGGTCTGTAACTACAGCAAAGGTGCGGCCATATAAGTATGGGCGAAATTTCAGAATCGTCCATACTATGGCTAAGCACTCTTTTTCAGTAACACTTTAGTTTGCCTCAGCCTTGTTGAGTGTTCTGCTGGTGTAGGCGACGACATACTCAGGGGATCCAGGCTTGCGTTGAGCGAGAACTAGACCGAGAAAGACACCGCTGGCGTCTCTATGGATTTCAGTTGCAGCCGTGGAATCATAGTGGCGCAATATATGCGGTGATGTCAGGAGACGCCGAAGAGTGGTAAATGCGTGATCACATTTGGAAGACCATGATGAGATGTCGTTGGCACTGCTTATAAGTTGGGCCAAAGGAGCAATTATGGAGGCAAAGTTGCGCACAAACCGACAAAAGTAGGAGCACAATCCTGCGAAGCTGCGTAACTGTTTTACAGTTGTCAGTTTGGGGAATTTAGCGACAGCGCGTAGTTTAGCCGGGTCGAGAAGAACGCCATCCTTTGATACGACGTGACCGAGAATGGTTAGCGTCCGAGCAGCGAAGTGGCATTTCTTGAGATTCAGTTGGAGCTGCGCATTCTTCAGACACGAGAGAACATGTTTCAGACATACAAGATGTGTTGTGGAATCGGGTGCAAAGACGACGATATCGTCGAGGTAGCATAGGCATATGTTCCATTTCAAACCCCGCAGAACCGAGTTCATCGTGCGCTCGAATGTGGCCGGCGCATTGCAGAGGCCGAAGGGCATGACATTGAACTCATATAGCCCGTCCGATGTCACGAAAGCTGTTTTTGGACGATCACCATCTGCTAAGGGCACCTGCCAATACCCCGAACGCAAATATAACGACGAAAAAAAGTCGGCACCTTGTAAGCAATCAAGGGCGTCATCAATCCGGGGCAAAGGGTATACGTCTTTGCGAGTGATCTTATTTAAGCGCCTGTAATCAACGCAGAAGCGAATTGTACCATCCTTCTTCTTAACAAGAATGACAGGTGATGCCCATTGACTTTGGGAAGGTCGGATAGCGTCGCACTTAAGCATATCGTCAACCTGTTCGGTGATAACCTGACGTTCCTTGGCGGAAACACAGTATGGTCGCTGTCGTATTGGCGCGTTGGAACCTGTGTCGATGCAGTGAAAAAAAAAACTGGGAGTTCGGCCAAGGGTAGGTTGAGCAACGTCAAAGGATTCACGAAACTGGTAGAGCGGCTGAAGAAGCTCAGAGCGTTCAGATGGCGATAGTCCGTCGGCAATAGATGAATCGAAAAGCTCGGAAGGTGGTATATTGGAAGGGTTAAGGGCATTGATGGCGTCGTAGTCACCGGAACGATCTGGCGGCATGGTAAAAATTTGTTCCTTATCAATGGCATGCACGTGTCCAAGAGATTCACCTTGAAACAGTTTGACGGGATACGGAAGGGGATTGATGAGGCAAAGAGCAGTGTTTCCTTCAGAAATGGAGAGGGTTGAATAAGGCAGAAGAAGTGATCTTCGACTAAGGAAGAGGCTTGATGGTTCAAAGAATCCAGCTTTGTCCCTAATGTCGTCACAAAACACGGGGAGCAACACATCTGCTGCCGGAGTAATTTCAGTGCCGTCTTTGACGACGAGTTTGTGCACGGCGGGCTGAATGAGGCTGGTTGGTTGGTCGTAAAACGGAAAAAGTTCAAGCTCCGATCTTGCACAATCAATAACGACATGGTTACGCGATAAAAAATCCCATCCAAGTATAATGTCGTGTGATGAAAGGACAATAATCTGCACCGTGTAGTCGTCCTTCGCGATCATCAGTCGGACAGTACGGCGGCTACAGGCTGAACCGGGTCCCCATTCGCTGTTTGCAAGCACATCATATTAAGAGGCGTCGTCACTTTTCGGAGCTTGCGGCAAAGTTTAGCGTCTATCACGGAAACGGCAGTACCGGTATCCACTAGAGCATATGCTCGAGTACCTTCTACAAAATCTTCGACAATATTCGACGGCAATGTCCGAGGACTTGAGCATTTCGGCAGCGCAGTTCTTGCCTCCTGAACTGTGGCGGTCAGTTTCCCTCGTGTTCAGGAGCTGGCCGACGACGCATGGGTGACAGGGAGCGACGACGAGGTGAAGGTGAGCGACCAGACATAGTACGTGGACATTCTCGTGAAGACGAGCTTGACTGAGGATCAGAATTTTCCAGACGAGATGGAGGAAGGTCCATGAAGCTGTTCTGTGTCCGGGCGTCTGTGTATGCTGGCACGTGATGACGGCAGTAATGGGCGATATGGCCAGGGCCGCCGCACGCAAAACAGATGGGCCAGTTATCGCGCGTTCTCCAAGTATTGGCGACGAGGGGAGCAGCCCATTCGGCAGACGGGTGAGTTGAGGCTGTGGTGGCAATGAGAGGAACCCAGGCGGTGGACGGCTGAGTCGGGGCTGAGGTATACGGCAGTCCCTGGAACGGCGGGGGGTTGTGTGGCTGCTGCCGCTTTAGTGCCTCAGCGTAAGTAAGAGGCGCGG
Source organism: Rhipicephalus annulatus (assembly GCA_013436015.1). Taxonomy (NCBI): domain Eukaryota; kingdom Metazoa; phylum Arthropoda; class Arachnida; order Ixodida; family Ixodidae; genus Rhipicephalus; species Rhipicephalus annulatus. The sequence continues at coordinate 400,261 of WOVY01009992.1, forward strand.
TGACGGGGGGCTGCTGCAAGGGCACCGGCATAGCCTCGGAATTATGCTCCTGGACCACATGTCGGAGCATGGGAGCCAATGGTGGTGGGTGTCGCAGTGGCTGTTGCTGCGAGAGCTCCTGGCGTTGAGCAAAATGCAGTGGAGAAAACTGCCGAGCCACTTCCTCTCGCATGATGTCTTTCATTTGTGCGAGAAGGTTTGTCTGGTCAGTCATAACGTCCAGTGCAGTCACTGGTTGGATTGTCTGGAATGAGCGTCGCGTCTGAGCTCGTTGCCGCCGCAATTCATCATAGCTTTGGCACAAAGTCACTACTTCTGCCACACTGCTAGGAGACTTCGCGAGAAGTACCTGGAAAACGTCATCGTCGACGCCCTTCATAATGTGCTGTATCTTCGCACTCTCGCTCATGGAAGCATCGACGCGCCGGCAGAGATCGATCACATTTTCTATATATGATGTCAAAGTTTCACCTGGCTCCTGTGCCCGTGTGCGCAGACGTTGTTCGGCGCGTAGCTTCCGTAAAGCAGGGCGACCAAAAACGGCACATATCGCCTCCTTGAAGGCGGACCAATTCGCGAACTCGGTTTCTTGGTTCGTATATACCAGAGCTTGGCCACGTCGGTGAGATAAAAATTGACAGTGGCCAACATAGCAGCGTCATCCCACCTGTTGGGTCCACTGACTTTCTCGTATGACGACAGCCAGTCCTCGATGTCCTGGTCTTCGGTTCTCACAAAGACCGGGGGGTCTCGCTGATGAACCGGGCCGGGGCAAGTAGCGGCCGCGAGAGGTACTGTTTGTTGGGCAGCGTCAACTTGCATGGTCGACAGCAGGGTGCGGGATCGTAGTTCCAGGTTGCAGGCGATGTGGTTACCCAGCTCCTCCACCAAATGTAAAGAGGTTTATGGGGCGAACCAAACGGGCAGGTGGAAGATTCGAGATAGCGACAGGACGAGGAAGATGGAGGAGCTCGAGCGCCGATCTCGTGGTGCCTCACTCTGCGATGATGCTTGTTGTTCCCTTTTGTTGTCATCATTCCTTCATTATACTTGTATATTATCACTAAGCTGTTTGTTTATTACAATTCTCGTTGTGCATCCCGTGTACGCCATTCGGACCCCTTCCAACACCACGGACCCTATGTTGACATAGTCAAAAATGCAGAAAAGTACATCATGGTTCACGCGGTCAAATGCCTTCTCGAGATCGATTTGTAGTATTGCTACTTTACAGTCAAACTCATCGCAGCATTCTAACATATTTCGCGCAATACGAATATTCGTCATAATTGTTCTGCATTTTATGCCACAGTTCTGATGTGGTCCGTCTATTTCTTTAATGACGGTTTGGATTCGCTTGGACAAAACACCCATGAATATTTTGTAGTCAACATTCGCTTGGGTTATGGATCTGTAGGATGTGACGGACAGCTGTTTCCCGGTGTCTACAGTTTTTGGGATTAACGCGATGTCTGTTCTCCGAAAAGATATTGGTAACTCTTTCTTTTCGTATGCCTAATCTAACACATTCCACAAAGCTTCTGCCACAACATTTTTATATTTCTTATAGAATACTACACCTCGTCCATCTCGACCGGGTGTCGTACCGTTCTTCATTTTTTCAATCGTGATTTAGATTTCTCTGACCGAGATGGGTGCTTCTAATCTCGCTTTTACGTAATTCTCAAGCTTCGGCATAAGTGACAAGAAACGCCGACTATACATACTCGTGTCCGCTCTGACGCCCCCCAACAGCTCTCGGAAATATTCCACAAACGCGTGCTCAATCTCTGCTTTATCTGTGCTGGCTTAATTTTTGTATTCTACCGCCCTTATTTCGTTTCTTGTCGCGTATATAGCTCTTTTCATATGTGACTGCACGTTTTGTGGGAACCTCGCCACACCTTAGTCTTTCTGCACGTACGCGTACCACCCCTCCTCTGTACCTTTCCGTATCTAAAGCTTCTAAATTTTGTTTTAATCTTCTTATTTGTTTACTTCGCACTCAAGGTTGCGCACATTCTTGACAAAAAAAACTACCTCGCATTATAGTTGTCTTTCTTCTTTTTTTCAGGTTAGTGTGTTTTATTAAAATTGACCTTCCAATTGCTTCTATTTTTACTTTTTTCTTGTAGCCCTTCCATTTGTGAATTGAACTACTTGTGTTACCTTTAACCACTTCTAGTTCCCTTTCAGTGTTTTCTACAAACTTCTCATCCTCAAGTAGCTTGTCATTTAACTTCCAGAGTCCCTGATTGAATTTGGGCTTTTCTTTTTTTATTAATGTTGAACATTACTAGACTGTGGTCACTAAATGAAACATTCTTCACTGTGTAGCCCTGGCACATAGGAAGCAGGGACGTAGACACGTATGCTCTGTCAAGCCTAGCTTGACTGTTGAGCTGGTAATGCGTATAGTGAGTACCCTGCGCCAGTACATATCCCACGTCTTCCAAATCTCGCTCACGCGCCATTGAATCATATACCAAGGCACTATAGTCACTTACAGGGGTTTTACATGCCCTGTCTTTGACATTACACACACAGTTGAAATCGCCTAGAAATATAACTGCCTTCTCGCATTATCGGTACATGTAAAGACTCTCAAAGAATGATTTCCTATGTTGTTGTCTTTTTGGCGCATATACGCAAACAACGCGCCAACCCTTGCCAGAAAGGATAAGATCACATGCAATTAATCGCCCTTCATTATCACTATGTAAACTTTCTTCGACAATGCCAAGTGTGTTCTTTTTAAAGAGAAGACATCCACCTGAAGTACCTACAAAATGACTCACACATATATTGTAGCTGGAGCGGAAGTTCGAAAATATGGTGTCCATCTGCTCTTCAGATTCTATTTTTGTTTTATGCACAGCAGCAACATCACCATCATTTTCAAGACACAAACGATGTAACTGATACTGTCGCCTTTTTGTGCCTAAGCCTCTAACATTAAAAGTTGCGACGCGTAAGGCTGATTCAATATTGTAAGCCAGGATTTTTTTTTTAGAGTACAAAACACAGTGTCTACTTTAAGTGAACGTCTCTATAAAAAACGGCTTTAGTGTCACTGCGAATTTCGCGGCAATCGGTCAAGCTTTTACAGAGCAAGGATGTGCGAACTCCGCTCACTTACGGGTTACTTGCCGTCCGAAAAAAAAGCAGAAAAAAAACTCAAGTCCCAGGAGGCTTTTGGAAAGGCTGCTTGGCCTCTACCCGTGAATTAGTCTGCAAGTTCGGTCGTGGCTTCAACATTGGTAGCATCATTCCTGTGGTTTTTGCTGGCGGTTCTCCTCGACCAGCGTCTACAGAGGTAGTCGGGTCTTCACCACCGATGTCTCTTGGTCGCTTTCCAGCTAGTCCACTGCCTGTGCTGTCGCTGTCTTCCATGTCGTCTTGCAGTGTGTCTGCGTCGCTGGGAGCCATCACAGTCGGGAGGTGCTGTTCCAGCTTGTCTGTCGTTTTCGGTTTCTCTGGCTCTGGTTCGAATGCCTTGTTCTCAACCTTTTGTTGTACATCCTACTAGGTCTGCTCAGTTTCACCAATTCTGGGGTCACCTGTTCTTTTATCGCAGTTGCACTCGCTGCCTCTCCAGCTTCACGCTCGTTCATTACCAGCTCAGCGTCGTCGCTGCCACTCGCGCGTCCGGTGACGCTGGCATAACACAGCGTGCAGTCGTTCTCCTCGTGGCCGAAATCTTCGGCAAGCAACACAGCGTGGCACACGGCAACCTCGCCGTATGTGCCCCTTTGCTCAACAGCGTAAGCACACTGGCGCTCTGCCGGGAACAACCACCAAAGCTTGCTCACCGCTTACGTTCACTTGGTGAGGCAAGTGATCAATTTTGACGGCCACTTTCAACCGATGTGTCACCATACGGGTAGTGGAGCCCTTCTCACCGATACCGTTTACACGCCACCGCTCCCTGCTGACGTTAACCACTTGACCATACGGCTAGAACGCGCGTCGCATATCGTCATCAAGAACGCTGTGCAGCAGCCAGTGCACTCTCATACGCATATCCTGGTTTGCCGGATCTATGACAAGACAGCGAAATTTTTAGGGGCGAAGCTCCTTATATCGGCATTCGTACGTCCCTCGTAGTCGTAGTCGTAGTCGTATTGTGTAACCAGTTTTACGTTTTGACCTGAAAAGTGGTGCCGGTGGCAGATTTCTCCTGTGCATTGTTGAACAATAACAAAAATTGTAGCGTGCGCGTTAACTCAAAGCCGAATTCTCCTGTCTCTCAATCCCCATTAGCAGCCATTGGAATGTACATTGAGCACTATCTGACACGAAAGGGTTGCTACGTTATACTCGTTGGGCGCAACCTCCTTGGTTTTAGAAAGGTTTAGCGAGCGTTGAGTCGCAGTGCCACGAATAGAGTGAAGTAGTATATGCCATGAACTCAAGGTGGTTAAAGGTGGGAAGTAGGTACGAAGCGCAAGCCGTAAGAAAGTAAAAGCCGAATTCTCCTGCCTCTTATTCCCCATTAGCAGCCATTGGCACGTACATTGAGAAACATCTGACAAGAAAGAGTTGCCACGATATACTCACCGGGCGTAACCTCCTTCGTTTTAGAAAGGTTTAGCGAGCGTTGGGCCACAGCGCCATGAATACAGTGAACTAGTATATACCATAAAGCCGAGGTGGTTAAAGGTGGGAAGTAGACACGAAGCGCAGGCCGTATGAAAGTGTGTGTGTGCCACCTCTCGTTTAGTCCTTGGAATGTCTGCTGGATGGCGGTGATTCTATATCGGGACTATATGATGAAAAGATGCGAGATAGTGGTACTTGGAGTGTTGAATAGATAGACGAACGGACACACAGACAGATGCATGGACGGACTCATGGATGGCTGCACTGACGGACGGACGCATGGACGGACGCAGGGGCGGATGCATGGACGAACGCAGAGTTGGACACACAGATGGACGTGCGGAAGCACGAACAGGCGCACGCACGGACGGGCGAATGGACGCACGATGGTCCACAGACGCACGCATGGACGAACGGGAGCAAGAACGAATGGACGGACGGATGGTCCGCCCCACTCTCCATCATTCACTCCGTGAATATGCTGCCATTTTTTTAACTTGATATCACCTTGCGATAGAATCCTCTTGACAGCGTCCATGTTCTTGAACGTTACCGCCCACACGTGGCTCATCAAATACGCCCCCAATGCAACCACTTCAGGGAGCAGTCACAGGCTGGCCAGAGTGTCACGGAAACCTTCCACTCGATAAGGTCGGGCTCGAACGTCGGCGTGCAAAAAGACCGCATTGAAAACAATACGTTCTGTAGAAAGGGTTGGCAACACAACTTCATAGTCCTTTCCATCTTCAAAAGACCTGTTTCCGCGGCTCAAACGGACCACTGATGCCGCTCCACAAGAGCTTGCCATGACACGTTCATTCGCTTCCGCGTCAAGAAGTGGAATCACACCATGAAGCCGCAACCAAACTTTCTGACGCTGGAAATCGAACCCGGGCCCCCTGGTTAAGAGCCAGGTATCCTAGCCGCTAGAACACGCCGGAACGTTTTTTATGGTATTTAATAAAGTATTTGCGCAATAAAGACAAAATCACGCGAACAAAAGTACAATTAAATCGCGAAAATAAGCGCTCAAGCGTTACTTATAAACACTCATTGGCTAACACCGCGTGAGTTTCACACATGGAGAGTTCTTCACATCGTGTTACGCAAAGAAAAAAGGAGTGAGGTCAAACAGCTCTTAATATGGAGTACCAGTCCGGTCTAAAGTCTAGCTCGTCGTATATGTTTTTGAGGTGGATAGCCATTTGAATGAAGTGTGTGCTTGAAGACGTGGTGGGCTCTGCATTACGGTCTTACACTCGTGTCTTCCACAAGCTGGGCATACCCATGAGTAAAAACATATCATATGGTACTTCATCAATCGCTGCTCATAGAAGATAACTTAGTGTGTAAGAGTTAATGACGAAACGTTTTTTAGTGCTCGCTGAAGGACATCTTAAAACAGTATGGCATCTTTGCAGCTAACAAAGCAATGTTCAATCGTTTCCGGCACATCACATAGACGGCAGTTAACAGACGGAATGAAAATACCCTTTATTTTAAACATGTGTTTGCCTGCCAATGTTTCAGAGTGGAGTTTACAGAAGAAGTTTTTTAAAGTCGGTGGAATGCACATTTTGCGCACTCGCTTCGACATATCGTGGCCTGGAAGATTAGAGTACAGTGAGCGGTACAACGGAGAGGGAAGAGTGTACTCAGTAGATCCTTATACAGCACCCTGCGCGATACTGTGTACTGTATTCTACCGAAAAGCGAGCTTCAAGGAACTGAACTGCGAGCTCAACTTCCTGCATGAATTCCCACAAGCACGGGCGTTCGTAGAAGTTTTGATGAAACAATTAAATCTGGTAAGCAATCTACAAGTGTAACCTGCAAGAAGGAACGGACTACATGATGGGAATTGTCTCGAAAAGAAAGAATTGTGACACTATTTTCCATGGATAAAGGTGTTTTAATCCTCACCCACCCTCACTAACTGGCTTGAATATATTATCACGACGCATGGGCTCAAAAGTGGAAGACCCTATGAAAGTAGCAAAAATCCAATGAAAGCGTTGTATATAAAATTTCGCGCAGTGAATAAGTTGCAATACATAGCAAAACTTTGTTGCTAAGAAAGTGTTACAAGCTTCAGCTCTCCCAAAGATTGAAAGTCGATAGGGGACAAATGTCCTGGGCCTCTTGTTCAAGCTTAGGGACGGATTCCTTCCAGTAATGCGCAATGAATCTATATACATGCAATGGTACACCGAGGTATGTTGGAGGAGTTCTTGTCCAATTAATCCCTGCAAAGTGTTTCGGTGTGCTACCCCACAAGCCAAACCGCAGTCCTAAACTTTGAGAGGCGTTTTAAACGAGCTCCTGATGCTACGCCAAACTTTTCAAGAATATATACCACATTTTCGATACTAGACTTATCTGTGCAAAAGAATCTGACATCTTCGGCCTAATCTAATACTTTAACTTCACTGCCTAATATACTGATGCCGCGACTGCAACTCGACTGTATTATGCTAAAGCACAGTATTTCTAGATCATGAAAGTGCAAATAGAAGATGTGACATCGGGCATCCCCCTTTTACAGAAGAGCGAATAGAAACAGGCTTGGAGAGTTGACCATTAACTATCAGACGAGTTGAGCATTCATTATAGCATAGTTTAATGCATTTATGAACAACTTCGTTAACATAGGCATGTTTCGAGAAGAGAAAAAGTAAGGAATGACGAACACGATAAAAAGCTTTTGCGAGGTCTACCTGTAGCGTTGCAAGATGTTTTTGAAAACAATGACAGTAATGAAGCACTGTTCGAGTCACATGTATATGGGTTTGTATAGATCGACCCCTGATCCCACATGCCTGATGAGCCCCAATGAGGATTGACATAGCAACTTGCAACCTACTTGCTTATACTTCTGCGAAAGTTTTGTAGTGCACGTTTTACAGCGATATTGGTCTGTAGCCCACGACGAAAGCGAAGTTTTTCCTGGTCAGTTGTTTTCGTTATTAACACAGTGTGACTTTTGCAAAAGGATTGTGGGAGTGTATCCATCTCATAACTCATTCGAAAAATATTCAGCAATATAGGAGCAAGCGTTTTTATGAAAGCTTTGTAAAATTCGACTGAGATGCCATCAGGGTCCGGTGTTTCTAATTAAGGCAAATTATCGACTGTTTGCTCAATTTCTCGTATAGTAATGGGTCCATTAATGACTGCACAGTCATTGTCTTTCAAGGGGTTCACAAGAGAAACAAAACTAGCCTTACGGAGGTCACCATCCCTAAATAAAGTTCGTTTTGCCCGGCTAATTGAATTATTGGAATCCTATATATAAACGCTATAGAGTAATAAAAAAAGCAAAGGTCTCACCGAGATTTGAACTCGGATTGCTGGATTCAGAGTCCAGAGTGCTAACCGTTACACCATGAGACCGCAATCAAACCTTCCGACGCCGGGAATCGAACCCGGGCCTCCTGGGTTAAAGCCAGGTATCCTAGCCACTAGACCACACCGGATTAGAGGCCACCGTCTGTAAAAGAAGTCCCTTCCAGGCGGTTAGTTGAATTATTGGAATTGTATAAATAAACGCGATAGAGCAATAAAAAAAGAAGGAAAGGTCTCGCCGAGATTTGAACTCGGATTGCTGGATTCAGAGTCCAGAGTGCTAACCGTTACACCATGAGACCGCAACCAAACTTTCCGACGCCGGGAATCGAACCTGGGCCTCCTAGGTGAGAGCCAGGTTTCCTAGTCACTAGACCACGCCGGAACTTTTTTTAATTGCCTTGCATATCATGACTGTTCACATTGTACATATTTGCATAGTGGTCCAAATTTAAGTGCGTCACAAAATACACCCACAGAATTCATTAAGGTACCGTTAGCTCTTGGCTGACTATTAATCAATACTTGGGCAGTCGTAACAATCGCTCAATGCACCCAATCAAGTCTGGCACATCCTCTTGGCTTTTCAGCATTTCAAGAAAATGGCACACAGATTTGGAAAAATATTGGCGCACAGCTAGCACCTCTACATCCGCGTTTTCAAAGGAACATCGGCTTTTCCATATACTGTGCAGGCCCAGAAGCATGATGAGATCATAAGGTACACCTGCCTCGTTAGTAACCGAAAGAAAACGGATGCCGTGTGGACTTAACGGTAATTCATTTTTCAAGGTTCTTTGCAGTATGTCCCAGAAAAGAACCCCGCTCCTGCAATCTATAAACACGTGTTCAATTGTTTCCGGTTTTTACACAAGTGGCAATTCGTGCTCCATGGCACGAATATTCCCTTATCCTGTAACCACGTTTTAACTGGTAAGGTACCAGTATGTAATATAAAGAAAAAAGTTTTGACCCCTGGCGCTACAAGCATTCTTTTAACACGTTTCAGAACATCCTGTCCTGGGCCTGCACACTATAGCTGACGGTACAATCGTACAGGCAGTAAAACATCGACAAGGTCTTTATACAATTTTTTACGTGGTACTTCAGCCAGATACTCTAACGAAAATCTCACTGACAAAAAGTGGAAAGACGAAACAACTTCCTTTAAATACCCTTGTATTGGTCCTTGCATATTTGATGATGATACGAGAAATCCCGGCAGGACTCTAGATAACCTTACATGTATAACGGTTCTCAAAAAGGGGTCATCTACATCACGCAGAAAAAGGAAACGATTGACAAGTTGTCTTATGTACAAATGAACTAATCCAAGCCCGCCATCTCAAACTTTTCTGAAGAGGTTTGTGCGGCTTGATCTTTCCCATACAGAGCTCCATATGAAAACTGCAAATACTCGGTGTATTTTCTGTACACTTATTCTACTGTAGTGCAAAACCTGCATTACGTACCACAGCTTGCTCACCATAAACAAGTTGCACATTGTGGCCCGTGCGAATATCGAAATACCCCAACCTTTCCATTCTTCTACATCATTGCGCAATGCCTGTGTTTCTTTTTTCCAGTACGGTTCACTGTCGTGATAGAACTCCAGCGGCACTCCTAAATACTTCACTGGTTTTCCTGCATTTAATGTTTAGAAATACTCTTGGCGTTACATCCCATTCCCCATGCCAGAAGCCGAGGCACTTATCCCGGTTCACGGCACTACCACTCCCCTGGCAGAAAGTTTTCACGACATTTACAGCATGCATTATACTCTCGTAATTTGTACAGAAAACTGCAATTTCGTCTGCGTATGCAAGGAGGCTAACCTCAGCTTCATGCAATTTAAAGCCATTTATTGCAGTGTTATTAATTACACTTAAACAGAAAGGTTCGATAAAAATAGCAAAAAGCAGGGGCGATAGTGGACACCCCTGTCTCACTGACCGCAGCACAGGTATGCGCTCACCCGCAGTTTTATTTATTACCAATCTCGTCGTGCATCCAGTGTAAGCCATGCGCACTCCGTCGCTAATCAAACTCCCCACGTTAATGTGCTCAAGTAATGAAAGGAGCAAATTGTGCGGCACGCGATCAAATGCCTTTTCGATGTCAATTTGAAGCATGGCAACATTGAGATGCATAGCGTCACAACTTTCTAGGATTGATCGTGCTATGTTTATGTTGGTCATTATTTTTCTTCCCTTTATGCCACAAGTTTGGTGAGACCCAATCAGTTTTGTCATAGCTGTCTGGAGTCTTCTGGCCAATATTTTCATCAATATTTTATAGTCAACATTAGTTAGGCTAATTGGTCTATATGCAGTAACACTTCTTTACTTCGCAGGATCTTCTGTTTTAGGTATTAAGACTGTGTGGGCTGACAAAAACGATGGTGGAAGTTGTTTGCACTTAAAAGCCTCGTTAAATACCTCCCTCAAAATAGGTGAAACTACGTGTTTGAATTCCTTGTAAACTGCAGCACTCAGGCCATCTGGTCCTGGAGACTTAGCATTGTTTAACTTATCAATTGCTTTTTCAACTTCTCGCTCTGTTATAGGCAATTCTAAAATTTCCTTTCTTTCATCATCAAGTCTTGGCATTAATGAAATGAAATCGCTATTGAAACGTTCTGCGTGTACACTGGTTGGTGTGAATGACTCTTTGTAATATTCGAAAAACGCACCGGATATGGCTTCTTTCGTATGGCACCTTGTTCCTGTATATTCTATTTCTCTTATTTCATTTTTACAGGCATGTCTCTTCTCAGCTCCAAGAGCTCGTTTTGTTGGCATTTCTCCCGCTATCAAGTTTTCTGCTCGAGCTCGAATCAATGCTCCACGATAACGTTCTTGGTCTATCAACTCTAGCTTCTGTTTAGTTATGTTTATCTCCTCTGAAAATGTTCCGGCCTGAGTACATTCATCCGCTACTAACTGTTGCAAGTTTTCACGCAAGCGCGCTTCAAGTTCTTTTTCAGCATGTCTCAGGATACTGGCTCTCTCAAGTGCTGTCAGTTTAATGGTCTGTTTAAATATTTCCCATTTATGTCCCCAGGATTCAAGTGGTCTATTTGCTAAGTCTTCTATGCCCTCTAGAAAAATCCGATTAATCTCTTCATCCTTAATACTTTTACATTAAATTTCCGGAGGTCCCAAGAGAAATGTTTGTTATTCCTTTTATGTTTACCCACTGAGAATGAAACCAAACAATGATCACTGAACGTAACAGGTGTAACTCTGTAATCATGGCACGAAGGAATGATTTCGGAGGACACGTATACTCTGTCAAGTCTAGCGTGGCTTGAACGCTGAAAGTGGGTAAACATAACCCATTTTCCACTGCAAAGACATTCACCCACGTCTTCTAGCTGAGCTTTCGCCACCATATCGAGTAGAACGGCAGTGCTTGAATCTCTGTATGGCCTCGAACTTGATTTATCTATACTCGAACAAACGCAATTGAAATCCCCGGCCAAAATTAGTTCACGTTCACATTTCAAATACACATCAAGTTTTTCAAAAAACTCCTTTCAATCTTGAATCACAGTGGGCGCGTACACACAGATTACTCTCCATTTTTCTCTTGGTAAGGATAAATCACATACAATAAAACGACCCGCCTCGCAGGTAGTTACAGACTCCACTTTCGCATCAAGGCTCTGCCGAATTAACAAGAGGCAACCTGCAGATGTACCCAACGCGTGACAAACGCACACATCTAACAGTCTCGTGAAAGGCTGCACCATTCGCTCAGCGTGCTCTTCACTCTCTACTTTAGTTTCCTGTACAGCGACGATGTCTAGATCTTGTTCTATAATCAGGCGGTAAAGCTGGTTTTGCCGCCGTTTGGCAGAAAGCCCACGTACATTTAGTGTCGCCAATCTAATCGTCGCCATCGTGATGAGAGAAAGCCGAGCGAAAGACGCTTACCTTACCAACACCTAAACCACTGTGCGGCCGACGCTCAAGGCATCGTCCCGTCGCCGCCGCGTGAAAGCGACGACGAAAGCAGGCGGCCAGCACCCCGAGACTTTTTGGAGCCAGCCACACGCCACTGCCCTTGATCTCCCTGGGTCAGACGCTGCTGGGACGCCGCGTCTCCCTCATTCAGGCGTCGCTTTACTGGCGTAGTTTTAACTGTATCCATGTCCGAAGTAGCGTCGGACCCGATGACTGGTTCAGCCTTGTGCTGGGTTTCCATTTGAGTCGAACGCCGTTGCGTTGGAGTGCCCATAACCGTATTATCATCTGTGTCTTGCCCCGTGTGCTCAGATTTGGGTGCACGTTAAAGAACACCAGGTGGTCTAAATTTTCGGAGCCCTCCACTACGGCGTCTCTCATAATCATACAGTGGTTTTGGGACGTTAAACCCCACATATCAATCAATCAATCAATCTGTGTCTTGCTTAGGTGTCTCCATCTTTCTCTCGCTGGTCGCCACTGCATGAGACGCCTCCACTCCTGCCTTCGACGCCGCGGCCCTCTCTGCTTGCTCTTCATCCATGAGCAATTCACTGTGGTCGGCATTTGTTGCTCGACTTGCTGCACTGGCATAGGAACGAGTACAGTCCGCCTGCTCATGCCCAAAAGCGCGACAACCAGCGCACCTGGGCACCCTGCAGTCGCGTCGAATGTGTCTGGTGTTCCGGCAACGCAGGCACAGCGTTGCTCTTCCTGGCACGACCACCAGTGCCATGCCGCTCCCGAGACGCATCTGGTGGGGTATGCGATCCGTAGTAACGCCTTCTTTAAGTAGTAGCCGAACGAATCTTGTGGTGGACTCAACTCCTTCGAAGTCTTCGTCTCTCCACTTGTCGCTGATAACTTCTTTCACTTCACCGTACTCCCGGAAAGCACGCCGTACAGTCTCTGCGTTGACGTCAAAGGCTACCCAATGTAACTTGAGACGCACCTCTTGCCTTTCTGGGTCGACGACGACGCAGGGCCAGTCTTTCACGGAGAGTAGGCCAGCGTCCAGAAGTGTCTTCTTGGCTTCATCTGTCTTCATGTTAAGAAGCCAGACGTGTGACATCTGATACGCTCCTATGCCGCTTACCTCTTGAATGATGCCTAGTTCCTTGAGCGGCTTTTGGAAGTCATTAATCCCGTACGGACGCGCTGCGTTGTCGCAGTGCAGAACCGATCCTTCTCCTATGGGCAGTGGTGGCAGAATTAAACGGTAGTCCTTGGGAACTGATGTGCACGAGAAACCGCGGCCAGCGTCGGCCGCTGTAATACCTAGATCACACTGAAACATCCGCTTTCTACAGCGACCGAAATTCCCCTGCCGCCGAAACGCAGCGTCGTTCGCACTGGACGCGCCCCGCGCCGCCGAATATGCCATCTACTACGGGGCTAACGCGGGATGGATGCGCTGTCACCCGGTTGTTGTCGCGGCTCGCAAACGCTACTACGCTATCCGGTGGTATATACTTCGACGATTCTCGTACGCAAGAAGCAAGAAAAGACAGTACTGCTTACTTTGCTGGCAAGTGGCTGTCTTGTAATGCACGAAAAGCAGAAAAGTCACCGACGCCAGCGGCGTTGGGGGGTTCGTTTTGCTCTGCAAGACCGCAACAAGCTCGGCCACACCAACAGCAAGCTCGGTCACGCCAACAGCAAGCTCGGTCACCTCTTTGAGAAATACGGAGGCGAAGTAGGCACAGAGTAGGTTAAACTCCCGTTGGTTTCAACATTCAGTTACGTGCACTGCAGCATAACAAGTGAGTAGGGCTTGGCGGCCATTTTTTAAAATTCCTTGACTAGCGCTCCTAACGGTCCGCGGTGACCGATTCGGCGGCAGACGCCGCAAAAATCGGTCCGAGAGCGATCGGCGCGGAGAGGGCCCTTTCGGCGGATCTCGCCGCCGCCGAACCGGATTCGGAGCACTTTCGGCGGCTGGAATGCTCAGTGTACAGCTCTTGACGAGCCTGCCATCCTGCGTCCGCACGCGTCGGTGACCAGAAGCAGAATGAGACCAGGCCGGAACGGATGCCACCATCTCCAAACAGAAGTCCCTTCTAGGCGGTTAGTTGAATTATCAGAATTGTATATATAAGCGCGATATAGCAATAAAAAAAGAAGGAAAGGTCTCGCCGAGATTTGAACTCGGATTGCTGGATTTAGAGTGCTAACCGTAACACCATGAGCCCGCAACCAAACTTTCCGACGCCGGGAATCGAACCTGGGCTTCCTGGGTGAGAGCCAGGTATCCTAGCCACTAGACCACGCCGGAACGGATGCCACCATCTCTAAAAAGAAGTCTCTTCCAGGCGTTAAGTTGAATTATCAGAATTGTATATCTAAACGCGATAGAGCAATAAAAAGAGAAGGAAAGGTCTCACCGAGATTAGAACACGGATTGCTGGATTCAGAGTCCAGGGTACTATCCGTTACACCATGAGACCGCAACCAAACTTTCCGACGCCGGGAATCGAATCCGGGCCTCCTGGGTGAAAGCCAGGTATCGTAACCACTAGACCACGCCGGAACTTTTTTTTCCCTTATTGCCTTTCTTCGGCTCACGTAGACAATACAAATATTAACAGATAATTACACAACACAATCCAAAACATTGTAAAAACCGTGGCTCAAATGATGTGGCCACGCATCTGTTAAAATGTTTTTATCGTCGATAGTAATTAGACGCGCGGCAACCATTCTGGGGTGAATTCCTACAACTTTTGTTCATCCACAGAATTTCTTATATATTCTTTGAAGCACTGGGTGGGCGCTCATGCATCTACATCAAAGTGCATGGCTGCCATCCTGGATTTCCAAATGCTATGAAGAGCCATAAGCATTATCATATCATATGGGGTACCGTCGTCACTTTGTATTTGCAAATAGCGGATGCCATGTGCATCAATGGGGAAATCTTTTTTGATCGTGCGCTGGAGCACATCCCAAAGAAAGATGGCATCCCAACAGTCAATGAATACATGCTCAATGGTCTCCTCCTTTCTGCATATTATGCAATGCGTGCCCCAAGGAACGTAAAACCCCTTTGCAGCCATCCAGGTTTTGACGGTCAGCGTACCGGTATGTAATTTAAAAAAGAAATTCTTAGCACCTGGCGAAATTTTCATCGCCTTGACGCGCTTTAGTACAGCGTGGCCATGGCATACATTGTAAAAGGACCGATACAGAGGCGCTGGTAAAAACACATCACATAGGTCCTTGTACAACTTTCTACGTCGGACTTGACTCAAGTATTCAAGAGAAAACCGCGCTGACAGAAACCTACAAGAAAGTACAACTTCGCGGAGAAAGCCATAAACACCACCAGGTACGCTGCAGGTTGATACAACCATGTTAGGCAAGTGTTGCCCCAGGCGAAGTTGACAGACAGTGCGAAGGAATGGGTTGTCGACGTCTCTAAAGAAACAAAATCGATTGACTACCTGTCTTAAAAACAAATGCGACAAGCCCAGACCTCCATTTCGCACTCGAAGGAATAAATTGGTCCGACTCGATCTTTTCCAAGACGATTCCCACACAAAGACAGCGAACACACGGTGAAATTTTTGGATGTTTACCCTTGAACAATGTAAGACTTGTAAGATATACCAAATTTTACTCACTAAGAATATGTTGCAAATTGTGGCTTTAGAAAACATAGACCAATTCCAGCCATTCCACTTGTTCACTCTTTCCCGCAGGTTATCCACTTGGCTCCTCCAGTACGATTTGCTGTCTTTGTAGCATTCGAGGGGGGCACCCAAGTATTTCACCGGTGTCGTAACAAACCTTATGCTGGCAAAACTTTCTGGGGTTTCTGCCCAGTCACCGTGCCAAAAGCCAAGGCATTTTCCCCAGTTTACAGCGCTGCCACTTGCAGCACAGAAGTTAGTAACGCATTTGACAGCATCTGCTATGCTGTCAGAGTCCGCGCAAAAAATGGCAATATCGTCCGCATAAGCCAACAGTCGGACTTCAACCTCGTGCAGCTTAAACCCACGGACACAGTCATTCTCTATGACACTCAAACAAAAGGACTCTATGAACAAACAAAACAATAGTGGTGAGAGAGGACAACCCTGACGGACCGAACGCTTGACTGGGATGCGCTTCCCCACCACCTTGTTAACAATTAGCCGCGTTGAGCAGTCTCAGTACGCCATGGTCACCCCCTCTTTGATTATTTTCCCTAAATTCACATAATCTAGGATGCACAGCAGAATTTCATGAGGCACCCTGTCAAAAGCCTTCTCGAGGTCGATTTGCAGCATTGCGACTCGCGCACCAATAGCGTCGCAACATTCGAGGATGCTCCGCGCTGCGTGTATATTAGTGAGGATAGTTCGACCTTTAATGCGGCACGTCTGATGCGGTCCCACGAGCCCCGTAATGACTGTTTGCAACCTTTTAGCTAGGATTTTCATGAATATCTTGTAATCTCCATTAGTGAGGCAGATTGGGCGGAAAGAATTTACTCTGCGCAGTGCAACGGGGTCTTCCGATTTTGGTATAAGAACAGTGTGAGATGATGAAATGGACGGGGGTAATATTTTCAGCTCGAATGCCTCATTATAAACGTCGGCTAAGACTGGTGTTATTTCTAACTTCAAACACCTATAAAAGGCGGAAGTCAGACCATAAGGGCCAGGCGATTTCCCCGGATGCATACTTTCAATAGCACTGTTAACTTCCTCTTCCGAAATGGGTTCCTCCAATATTTCTTTTGTATTATTGTCAAGCTTTGGCATCAGCGGTAATAAATATTTTTTAAAGTGATCGACATCAACTGAGCTGGCGGCGAATAAACCATTGAAGTGCTCAAAGAAAGCACGCTCGATAACATCTGCGATATTGATGACTTCACCTTCGTGTTCAATTTCTTTCATCTAATTACGTCGCGCATGCCACTTTTCTGAGCCCAGCGCCCTTTTTGACGGTGCTTCTGCCATTATCAGTCGCTCGGCTCTTGCACGAACCATAGAACCGCGGTATCTTTCGACATCGAACCGCTCAATTTTACATTTCAATGCGCGAATATCTTCAAGAAACATGCCGGGCATTCTACATTCTTCGAGGAGCAATTTTTCCAGGTTTCTGCGCATGAGCTTTTCTTCTGCTTCTTTTTCTCTGCTTATAGCGCTCGAGCGTTCCCAAGCCTTCAATTTAACGACCTGCTTGAAGTTCTTCCATTTTTCTCTAAACGTCTTTTTACTGCGAACTTTCATTTCATCAACTTCCGTCATTATTTCCTCCATAAATATTTCATCACTCCGCAGATTCGAATTCAATTTCCATAGTTGCCACTCGAAGGCCCTTTTCGTTTCTTTCATGCTAGCTACTACAAAGCTAACCAAGCAGTGGTCACTAAATGTAACGGCGTTAACACGGTATGCCTTGCAAAGCGGTACCAATTCAACACTCACGTACGCCCTATCTAGTCGGACATGGCTGGCTGCCTGAAAGTGGGTGTACTGCATAGTCCGGCCACCACCGAGACATTCAGCCACATCCTCCAAACCATGTTCTCTTACTATATCGCTTAAGACAGCGGTACTTGCATCCCTGTATTGTCGTTCGCTAGTTTTGTCTTTGGCTGAAAGGACGCAGTTGAAATCGCCAATAATGATTAGGAGCCTATTACATTTGGTATACTGCTTTAGTTGTTCGAAAAATATGCGTCTTTCGTCAGTGACAGTCGTTGCGTACAAGCATATCACGCGCCATTCCAATCCCGAAAACAAAAGATCACAAACAATGAGCCGACCAGACGGACATGACATTGAGGCTTCTACTTTAGCACCCAGACTCTGTCTGACGAACAAAACGCAATCGGAAGAAGTCCCGATGGCATGGCTAACTATATCAGAATACCGCGGCAAGAATTGGCGCACCATGCCCCCAGTTTCATCGTCACCATGGGCTTTAGTCTCTTGGACTGCCAGTATGTCAAGTTAGAGATCACTTACTAGCCGATAAAGCTGGCATTGTTTCCCCCGTGAGGCCAGGCCACGCACATTTAAAGTGGCCACACGGATTGAATTTTCTATTTGCACCACTGTAAGGCTACGAAAAACCCAGGGGCATGGCGCTTACCTTACAACTGCAATTCCTTCCTGAACGCCTTGTCCCAGTACAGTCCTTAAGTTGGCGTAGGCGGCGTTTCCGCCGTCTTGCGCTCCGACGAAATGTTTGGCCGTGGCCGGATGAGAGGCCGCCGAGCGGGAGTCGTTTTGGCGGGTGGTTCGTCCGGCGAGGCAGCAGTGGTGCCCTTGTCTATTTTTTCCTTCGTTACGGGGACGCTTCCCCGTCGCAGTGCCACTGTCGCTTTCAATCCCAGTTATCGGTTCAGCCTCGGAGGGGGTCTCGTCTGCTAAGCCAAGGAACGTGTCGCCGGTGCTGCTTGCATCCACCTTTTCACTGCTTTCTCCTACGCCTTCGTATGGAAGCCCGGCGTCGGGCTTACCTGGTGCTTCACACACGCCCTCTTCTTGACGGCATGACGACCCATATTCCACAGCAGAGTTTGGGTTAACTCCTGCTGTTTCTTCCGAGTCTGCTTCGTCCATGAGGTGCTCCAGTGCATCACTTTCCTGCGCTGGTCCGGTCACACTGGCATATGTCTTCGCGCAGTCGTCGTCTTCGTGGCCGAAGCGGCGACACCGACTGCAGCGGGGTACTCGGCAGTCGCGACGTATGTGTCCGGTACTCTTGCACCGTAGGCACAACGGTGCACGGCCCGGAACGACAACGAGAGTCAGCTCTCCGGCAATCTTGAGCTGGTGCGGAATGTCATCCACCTTGACGTCGGAGTGCAGCTTTAGTCCCACAGACCGCGTCGTTGAGCCCTTTTCTGTGATGCCCGGTGCTCGCCACTTCTCCCGTTTCAATTCGAATACTTTCCCATAGGGAGTCAAGGCAACACGCACGTCTTCGTCGGCCACGCCGTGCAGCAACCAGTGAAGCTTCAAGCGAACCTCGCGGTTATTTGGGTCAATGAGCAAACATGGGCGATCCTTTACCTTCACATCGATGGCGGAGAGCAACTTCCGAGCAGCCTCAGCACTCGTCAGTGTCACAGCCCATACGTGGTTCATTTGATACGCCCCCAACGCCAAAACATCGTCGAGCGCACCAAGCTTGGCCAAAGTGTCCCTGTAATCTTCGACGCGGTAAGGCCGGGTTCTCGGATCACCATGCATGAAAACGGTATTCGCAGCGATGCGTCCGGAAGGCAGATTGGGCAGAATCACCTGATAATCGTCGGCGCTAGGCGCAAAAACCCTGTTACCGCGGCCCGGTTGGGCCGCTGATACCGCTCCGTCGGAGCCGAACATTCCGTGACCGTATCGCTCGAAAGCTGGAAGTAGAATGAGACCACGCCGGAACGGAGGCCACCATCTTTAAAAAGAAGTCCCTTCCAGGCGGTTAGTTGAATTATTAGAATTGTATATATAAACGCGATAGAGCAATAAAAAAAGAAGGAAAGGTCTCGCCGAGATTTGAACTCGGATTGCTGGATTCAGAGTGCTAACCGTTACACCATGAGACCGCAACCAAACTTTCCTGACGCCAGGAATCGAACCCGGGCCTCCTGAGTGAAAGCCAGGTGTCCTAGCCACAAGACCAAGCCAGTTTTTTTTCTTTATTATTCACTAGACCACGCCAAAACGGAGGCCACCGTCTCTAAAAAGAAGTCCCTTCCACGCGGTTAGTTGAATTATCAGAATTGTATATATAAACGCGATAGAGCAATAAAAAAGGAAGGAAAGGCCTCGCCGAGATTTGAACTCGGATTGTTGGATTCAGAGTGCTAACCGTTACACCATGAGACCGCAACCAAACTTTTTGACGCCAGGACTCGAACCCGGGCCTCCTGGGTGAAAGCCAGGTATCCTAGCCAGTAGACCACGCCGGAACGGAGGCCACCGTCTTGAAAAAGAAGTACCTTCCAGGTGGTTAGTTGAATTATTAGAATGGTATATATAAACGCGATAGAGCAATAAAATAAGAATGAAAGGTCTCACTGAGATTTGAACTCGGATTGCTGGATTCAGAGTCGAGAGTGCTAACCGTTACACCATAAGACCACAACCAAACTTTCCGACACCGGGAATCGAACCCGGGCCTCCTGGGTGAGAGCCAGGTATCCTAGCCACTAGACCACGCCGGAACGGAGGCCACCGCCTCTAAAAAGAAGTACCTTCCAGGCGGTTTGTTGAATTAATAGAATTGTATATATAAACGCGACAGAGTAATAAAAAAAGAAGGAAAGGTCTCACCGAGATTTGAACTCGGATTGCTGGATTCAGAGTCCAGAGTGCTAACCGTTACACCATGAGACCGCAACCAAACTTTCCGACGCCGGGAATCGAACCCGGGCCTCCATGGTGAGAGCCAGGTATCCTAACCACTAGACCACACCGGAATTTTTTTTCTTTATTGCCTGCTTCGCAAACAGTACAAATGAATATAAGAATACAGTGCAGTGTCTCGTGTAAAAGTGCTGTCAAATCTTCCAGCACATGGGGGTTAAAAAGGCAGACGCTTTATGTCCACCAACCTATCTAAACATGGCAACCACTCTGGCTTATCTTGTGCCTCGTATGCAGTCATCAAATACTGTACACTTTCTATGAAGTACTCTCGAGTGGGCCGGGGATTCACGTCTGCGTTTCGCACTGCCATCCGTGTTTACCACACACTGTGAAGAACCAATACCATGAACATATCGTAGGGCACACCGCCTACATTTATGACTGGCAAAAAACGGATGCCATACTGTGTAATTGGCAGGTCTTTCTTCAGGGTCCTTTGAAGGATGTCCCAGAGAAAGACTGCATCAGTACAGTCTAGAAAGATGTGGTCAACTGTCTCAAGTTTTCTGCAGATAAGGCAATCAACTGACGGGACGAATATTCCTTTTTCTCGGAGCCATGGATTGGTAGGGAGTGTGCCGCTGTGAAGTTTGAAAAAGAATGTCTTCATTGATGGTCTAATTGGCATCTTCTTCACTCTCTTCGAGACGTCATCCCCGGGCCCATTAGGGTACAATGTTCTATACAGAGGCTCTGGCAACATGGTTTCTACAAGGTCCTTGTGCAGTCTCTTTCTCGAAACCCTAGAGAGATACTCCATCGAGAATCGCACTCTCAATATTTCCAAAGCGGCAATTCTTTCATGTACCCCTTAGGTCTTTTTGTCATCCATTGAATGTGGTTACAATAAAATCAGGCAAAAAATGGGATAGCCGCACATGTATCAACGTTCTCAAAAAACGATCATCTTGATCTCGTAAAAAAAAACCTAGATACTATCTGTCTCAGGAACAAGTGTACAAGACCAAGCCCCCCACTTTTTACAGAACGGAACAGATTTGTTCGGCTTGTCCTTTCCCACGTGGACGCCCAGATAAACACTGCGATCACTCTGTGTAGCTTTTGTACAGCAACACGTGACATGAATAGCACTTGTAAAACATACCATACTCGTGAAATAAGAAATATGTTGCTCATTGTTGACCTCGTAAACATTGAGAAATCGTGCCTACCCCACGTTTTTGTCTTGTCTCTTAGTTGCTCTGTCTCTTGTTTCCAATATTCTGTTGTGTCTCTGTAGTGTTGGAGAGGTACCCCTAAGTACTTGTCAGGTATAACCTTCCATGTAATGCTTTCAAATATTGATGGTGTGTTCTGCCAATTTCCGTGTCATATTCCAAGACATTTACTCCAGTTGACTCTACTATCAGTGCAATCACAGAAGAATTTCACATCGTTTAGTGATTCTCTAATACTCTCCCGATCTTCGCAGAACGCAGCAATATCGTCGGCGTAACTAAGTATTTCGACCTCTGCAGACATTAAATGAAACCCCCGCACCTGATCATTCTGTATCACTTTCTGGCATAGAGGTTCTAAATAGATAGCAAAAAGCAGTGCCGATGCAGGGCATCATTGTTTTACACTCGATAAGACTTGTATATTATCACTAAGCTGTTTGTTTATTAAAATTCTCGTAGTGCATCCCGTGTACGCCATTCGGACCCCTTCCAACACCACAGACCCTATATTGACATAGTCAAGAATGCTGAAAAGTATGTCATGGTTCACGCGGTCAAATGCCTTCTTGAGATCGATTTGTAGCATAGCTACTTTACCGTCAAACTCATCGCAGCATTCCAACATATTTCGGGCTATATGAATGTTCGTCATAATTGTTCTGCCTTTTATGCCACAAGTCTGATGTGGTCCGACTATTTTTGTAATCACTGTTTGAATTCGCCTGGCCAAAACACCCATGAGTATTTTGTAGTCAACATTCGCTAGGGTTATGGGTCTGTAGGATGTGACGGACAGCTGTTTCCTGGGATCTTCAGTTTTTGGGATTAACACGATGTGTGTTCTCCGAAAAGATATTGGTAACTCTTTCCTTTCGTATGCCTCATCTAACACATTCCACAAAGCTTCTGCCACAAGATTTTTAAATTTCTTATAGAATGCTACACCTAGTCCATCTGAACCGGGTGTTTTACCGTTTTTCATTTTTTCAATGGTGATTTCGATTTCTCTGACCGAGATGGGTGCTTCTAATCTCGCTTTTACGTCATCCTCAAGCTTTGGCATAAGTGACAAGAAACGCCGACTATACGTACTCGTGTCCGCTCTGACGCCTCCCAACAGTTCTTGGAAATATTCCACAAACGCGTGCTCAATCTCGGTTTTATCTGTGGTGACTTCATTTTTGTGTTCTATCACCCTTATCTCGTTTCTTGTCGCGTAGCTCTTTTCATCTGTGACGGCACGTTTTGTGGGAACCTCGCCACACCATAATCTTTCTGCGCGTGCGCGTACCACCGCTCCTCTGTACCTTTCTGTATCTACGGCTTCTAATTCTTGTTTCACTCTTCTAATTTCTTTACTGCGCACTCCTGGTTGCGCGCATTCTTGACATAACAAAAAATCAAGCTCACATTGCAGTTGTCTTTCTTTTTTCAGGTTAGTGCGTTTTATTGTAACTGATCTTCCAATTGCTTCTATCTTTACTTTTTCCTTGAAGCACTCCCATATGGGAATTGAACTACTTGTGTTACATTTCACCACTTCTTCTAATTCCTTTTCAGTGTTTTCTACAAACTTCTCATCCTCGAACAGCTTGTCATTTACCTTCCAGATTCCGCGAAAGAATTTGGGCTTTTTTTTATAATGGTGAACATTACTAGACTGTGGTCACTAAATGAAACATTCTTCACGGTGTAGCCTTGGCACGTAGGAAGCAGGGACGTAGACACGTATGCTCTGTCAAGTCTAGCTTGACTGTTGAGCTGGTAATGCGTATAGTGAGTACCCTGCGCCAGTGCATATCCCACGTCATCCAAGTTTCGCTCACGCGCCATTGAATCCAATACCAAGGCACTATAGTCACGGACAAGGGTTTTACATGCCCTGTCTTCGGCATTACACACACAGTTGAAATCGCCTAAAAGTATAACTGCCTTCTCGCATGATAGATACGTATCAAGACTTTCAAAGAATATTTTTTATCTTGTTGTCTATTTGGCGCATATACGCACACAACGCGCCAACTAATGCCGGAAAGAGAAAATCACATGCAATTATTCGCCCTTCATTATCACTGTGTACACTTTTTTCGAAAATGCCAATTGTGTTCCTTATAAAGAGAAGACATCCGCCTGAAGTATCTACAGAATGACTCACGCATATAGTGTATCTGGAGCGGAAGTTCAAAAATATGGTGTCCATCTGCTCTTCAGATTAAATTTTTGGTTCCTGCAAAGCGGTGATATCAACGTCATTTTCAAGAAACAAACGACGTAACTGATACTGTCGCCTCTTCGAGCGTAAACCTCTAACGTTAAAAGTTGCGACGCGTAAGGCTGATTCTATATTGATAGCCATGATTTTTGTTTAGGGGGGGAGTACAAAACACAGTGTTTACTTTAGGTGAACGTTTCTAAAAAACGGCTTTAGTTTTACTGAAAATTTAGCGGCAATCGGTCCAGGTTTACAGAGGCATGGTGTGTGTAAACTCCGCTCACTTATGGGTTACTTTCCATCCCGAAAAAAGGCACAAAAAACTCAAGTCACAGGAAGCTTTTGCGAAGGCTGTCTGGCCTACGCCCGTGAATTAGTCAAAGTTCGGCCGTGGCTTCAACGTTGGTCGCGTCATTCCTATGGTTTTTGCTGGTGGTTCTTCTCGACCAACGTCTCCGGTGGTAGTGAAGTCTTCCCCAACAATGTCTCTTAATCGCTTTCCAGCTAGTCCACTGCCTGCGTTGTCGCTCATTTCCATGTCGTCTTGCAGTGTGTCTACGTCGCTGGGAGCCTTCACAGTCGGCAGGTGCTGTTCTGGCTTGTCTGTCGTTATCGGTTTTTCTGGCTCTGGTTCAGATGCCTTGTTCTCGACCTTTTCATTGTCCATCCTACTAGGCCTGCTCTGTTTCACCAATTCTGGAGTCCCCTCTTCCTTCCTCGCAGTCGCGCTCGCTGCCTCTTCAGCTTCATGCTCGTCCATTAACAGCTCTGCGTGGTCGTTGCCACTCGGAGGTCCGGTAACGCTGGCATAAGACAACGTGCAGTCGTTCTCCTCGTGGCCAAATCTTCGGCAGGCACCACAGCGTGGCACACGGCAATCTCGCCGTATGTGCCCCTTTGCTCGACAGCGTAAGCACACTGGCGCTCTGCCCGGAACAACCACCAAAGCTTGCTCACCGCTTACGTTCACTTGGTGAGGCAGGTCTTCAATTTTGACGCCCACTTTCAACCGAAGTGCCACAATACGGGTAGTAGAGCGTTTTTCACTGATGCCGTTTACACGCCACCGCTCTCTGTTGACGTCAACCACTTGGCCGTACGGCTCGAAAGTGCGTCGCACATCCTCATCGAGAACATTGTGCAGCAGCCAGTGCACTTTCATACGCACATCCTGGTTTGCCGGATCAATGACAAGACAGCGACAATTTTTTACCTTGATATCGCCTTGCGATAGAATCGTCTTGACAGCGTCCATGTTCTTGAACGTTACCGCCCACACGTGGCTCATCCTATACGCCCACAATGTAACCACTTCGGGGAGCAGTCGCAGGCTGGCCAAGGTGTCACGGAAATCTTCCACTCAATAAGGTCGGGCTCGTACGTTAGCTTGCAGAAAAACCGTATTTAAAACAATACGTCCTGTAGGAAGGGTTGGCAACACAACTTCATAATCCTTATCGTCATCAAAAGACCTGTTTCCGCGGCTCAAACGGGCCGCTAATGCCGCTCCACTGGAGCTTGCCATCACACGTCCGTTCGCTTCGGCGTCCGGAAGTGTAATCTCTGCGCCACTCTGCTGAATGTATACAATTAGCCGAACATACAAGGAGCTCAACAGTGCAGTTTTAACAAAAAAAGAAGAGAAAAAAGAAGCAATAGAGGCGAAACACAATCGTGCAGTGGAAGCGTGCTGGACTCATAACCCAGACGATCGTGTATTGAAACGGTATACTTTCCTTTATTTTTCCTTCATTTTAGTTTGAATGATTCATTCGCATTTACCCACTGGTGTGTTCCTCTATGCACTGAAAAGTTGCCTTCACAAGCTTGTTTGGGGCACTGGACGACCCACTCGTTACACACTTCGCATTGGGTGACGCCTAGCTGTTGTTTTGCTGTTTTACAATGCTTTGTTACTCATACAAACGCATTTTATTTAACGACATCAAGCCTGCGTAGGGCAAGTTTGGAACAGAGTTTCAAGCCCCGGCGTGACACTGTGGTAGAATACTATAGCCTATAGGACGTAGCGGACCCATGCTTAAATACCGTGGTGTCCTTGGTGTTTTCAATTAATAAGATTTTTTTTCTTCTTATTTCATGGGACAGCGGTTGCGGACACCGGCGGCGGCGGACAACTACGGTGCACGCGACCGTTGTTGTGATCTTTGTACAGCTGTCACTGTTTACTGCTGAAGTTTACTTTATATTACTTGGTGTTTTACCTCGTAATGCCATTTATTTAGGGAATCAGCATGTATTTCTTTCTTCGTGGAGCCCTAAATTTCATGTGCTTGTGAAAACGACTCCTTGTCATTCCATCCGATAACCGAGGACTGACCTTGACCATTGACAGTATGCGTATACCTTTGGTGCTACGGGTCTGGGCTTCAGCCATAGGAACGCGTTTGATGCCGTTCGCAGTTATCAACAAGAAACAAAACAAATGCGCCTCTAAATTTCTATTTATATATATATATATATATATTATCATAGTATTAGTCAGCAAGTTCACAACATAAATTGTAAGCACGTTCGATGCCACTGTAGCTTATATTCAAGATAAAGACTATACTGTCTGGTCGGAATGATCTTAGGATTGTCGATTACTTGAAAGGACTAAAAGCTCATATAACCAATTTTGGCCGGTCCCCCTGAGTGGGTATTAGCCATAGTTGATGGATCACCATCATTCTCGTTGTAATTACATTCTCCTGTCTAAAACTGCAGCACAAGTCAGGGGCGTAGCCAGATATCTTCTTGGGCAGTGGGAAAGGGGGGCAGGGTGAGTGGCTGTGTACAAACACCTTTATTATGAATGTTCGTGCGTGTGCTTGTAGTTATGAGTTTACTCATATACTCATACACACGCAGAACAGAAAAACTTCAGTGGGGTGGGTGGTTTGAACCCCCCCCCCCTACACCCGGGTAGGCCGATGGCTGGGAATGAAGTGATTAGTTACTAACAAGTGTATTCTTCGTTCATACAGGAAGTACCCGTATAAATGGGACAGTTTTAGGTGAACGCGACATACTTACCTGCATACGCCTCGGTGTTACAGCAACGACTATCATGCAGATGGCGCGACGGGCTTTTATCTCTTTCATACGGAACGTTTGCAGGCGGATGCAATTACAGCGACCGGTTCACGTCCTTTATATCGTGAAGGACAGCGGTCTACGCAGGGCGAGATCGCTATGCGCTCCAGTGTGAGAAAGCTGCTACATGTCAGGCTCCTTGTACTGAGCAGAGTGGCGCAGTGGATTATACTCTCATAATTTGTACAGAAAACTGCAATGTCGTCTGCGTATGCAAGGAGGCTAACCTCAGCTTCATGCAATTTAAATCCGCTTATTGCAGGGTTATTAATTACACTTAAACAGAAAGGTTCAATAAAAATAGCAAAAAGCAGGGGCGATAGTGGACACCCCTGTCTCACTGACCGCAGCACAGGTATACGCTCACCCGCAGTTTTATTTATTACCAATCTCGTCGTGCATCCAGTGTAAGCCATGTGCACTCCTTCGCTAATCAAACTCCCTACGTTAATGTGCTCAAGTAATGAAAGGAGCACGTCGTGCGGCACGCGATCAAATGCCTTTTCGAGGTCAATTTGAAGCATGGCAACATTGAGATGCATAGCGTCACAACTTTCTAGGATTGATCGTGCTATGTTTATGTTGGTCATTATTTTCCTTCCCTTTATGCCACAAGTTTGGTGGGGCCCAATCAGTTTTGTCATAACTGTCTGGAGTCTTCTGGCCAATATTTTCATCAATATTTTATAGTCAACATTAGTTAGGCTAATTGGTCTATACGCAGTAACACTTCTTAACTTCGCGGGATCTTCTGTTTTTGGTATTAAGACTGTGTGGGCTGACAAAAACGATGGTGGAAGTTGTTTGCACTTAAAAGCCTCGTTAAATACCTCCCTCAAAATAGGTGAAACTACGTGTTTGAATTCCTTGTACACTGCAGCACTAAGGCCATCTGGTCCTGGAGACTTACCATTGTTTAACTTATCAATTGCTTTTTCAACTTCTCGCTCTGTTATAGGCAATTCTAAAATTTCCTTTCTTTCATCATCAAGTCTTGGCATTAATGAAATGAAATCGCTATTAAAACGTTCTACGTGTACACTGGTTGGTGTGAATAACTCTTTGTAATATTCGAAAAAAGCACCGGATATTGCTTCTTTCGTATGACACCTTGTTCCTTTATATTCTATTTCTCTTATTTCATTTTTACAGGCATGTCTTTTCTCAGATCCAAGAGCTCGTTTTGTTGGCATTTCTCCCGCTACCAAGTTTTCTGCTCGAGCTCGAATCAATGCTCCACGATAACGTTCTTGGTCTATCAACTCTAGCTTCTGTTCAGTTATGTTTATCTCCTCTGAAAATGTTCCGGCCTGAGTACATTCATCCGCTACTAACTGTTGCAAGTTTTCACGCAAGCGCACTTCAAGTTCTTTTTCAGCATGTCTCAGGATACTGGCTCTCTCAAGTGCTTTCAGTTTAATGGTCTGTTTAAATGTTTCCCACTTATGTCCCCAGGATTCAAGTGTTCTATTTAGTAAGTCTTCTATGCCCTCTAGAAAAATGCGATTAAACTCTTCATCCTTTAGTAGCTTTACATTAAATTTCCAGAGGTCCCAAGAGAAATGTTTGTTATTCCTTTTATGTTTACCCATTGAGAATGAAACCAAACAATGATCACTAAACGTAACAGGTGTAACTCTGTAATCATGGCACGAAGGAATGATTTCGGAAGACACGTATACTCTGTCAAGTCTAGCATGGCTTGAACGCTGAAAGTGGGTAAACGTAACCCATTTTCCACTGCAAAGACATTCACCCACGTCCTCTACCTGAGCTTTCGCCACCATATCGGTTAGAACGGCAGTGCTTAAATCTTTGTATGGCCTGGAACTTGATTTATCTATACTCGAACAAACACAGTTGAAATCCCCGGCCAAAATTAGTTTACGTTCACATTCCAAATGCACCTCAAGTTTTTCAAAAAACTCCTTTCGCTCTTGAATCACAGTGGGTGCGTACACACAGATTACTCTCCATTTTTCTTTGGTAGGGATAAATCACATATAATAAAACGACCCGCCTCGCAGGTAGTTACAGACTCCACTTTCGCATTAAGGCTCTGCCGAATTACCAAGAGGCAACCTGCCGACGCACCTACTGCGTGACAAACGCACACATCAAACAGTCTCGTGAAAGGCTGCACCATTCGCTCAGCGTGCTCTTCACTCTCTACTTTAGTTTCCTGTACAGCGACGATGTCTAGATCTTGTTCTTTAATCAGGCGGTAAAGCTGGTTTTGCCGCCGT
Organism: Rhipicephalus annulatus; assembly: GCA_013436015.1. Taxonomy (NCBI): domain Eukaryota; kingdom Metazoa; phylum Arthropoda; class Arachnida; order Ixodida; family Ixodidae; genus Rhipicephalus; species Rhipicephalus annulatus. The sequence continues at coordinate 429,289 of WOVY01009992.1, forward strand.
TTGGCAGAAAGCCCACGTACATTTAGCGTCGCCAATCTAATCGTCGCCATCGTGATGAGAGAAAGCCGAGCGAAAGACGCTTACCTTACCAACACCTAAACCTCTGTGCGGCCGACGCTCAAGGCGTCGTCCCGTCGCCGCCGCGTGAAAGCGACGACGAACGCAGGCGGCCAGCACCCCGAGACTTTTTGGAGCCAGCCACTCGCCACTGCCCTTGATCTTCCTGGGCCAGACGCTGCTGGGACGCCGCGTCTCCCTCATTCAGGCGTCGCTTTACTGGCGTAGCTTCAGCTGTATCCATGTCCGAAGTAGCGTCGGACCCGATGACTGGTTCAGCCTTGTGCTGGGTCTCGCTTTGAGTCGAAAGCCGTTGCGTTGGAGTGCCCGTAACCGTATTTTCATCGGCGTCTTCCTTAGGTGTCTCCATCTTTCTCTCGCTGGTCGCCACTGCTTGAGACGCCTCCGCTCCTGCCTTCGACGCCGCGGCCCTCTCTGCTTCCTCTTCATCCATGAGCAATTCACTGTGGTCGGCATTTGTTGCTCGACTTGCTGCACTGGCATAAGAACGGGTACAGTCCGCCTGCTCATGCCCAAAAGCGCGACAACCAGCGCACCTGGGCACCCTGCAGTCGCGACGAATGTGTCCCGTGTTCCGGCAACGCAGGCAAAGCGGCGCTCTTCCTGGCACGACCACCAGTGCCATGCCGCTCCCGAGACGCATCTGGTGGGGTATGCGATCCGTAGTAACGCCTTCTTTAAGTAATATTCGAACGAATCTTGTGGTTGACTCAACTCCTTCGAAGTCTTCGTCTCTCCACTTGTCGCTGATGACTTCTTTTACTTCACCGTACTCCCGGAAAGCACGTCGTACAGTCTCTGCGTTGACGTCAAAGGCTACCCAATGCAACTTGAGACGCACCTCTTGCCTTTCTGGGTCGACGACGACGCAAGGCTGGTCTTTCACGGAGAGTAGGCCAGCGTCCAGAAGTTTCTTCTTGGCTTCATCTGTCTTCATTTCAAGAAGCCAGACGTGCGACATCTGATACGCTCCTATGCCGCTTACCTCTTTAATGATGCCTAGTTCCTTGAGCGGCTTTCGGAAGTCATTAATCCCGTACGGACGCGCTGCGATATCGCAGTGCAGAACCAACGTGCGTCTGAGTCCTTCTCCTGTGGGCAGTGGTGGCAGAATTAAACGGTAGTGCTTGGGAAGTGATGTGCACGAGAAACCGCGGCCAGCGTCGGCCGCTGTAACAGCTCTTGAAGAGCCTGCCATCCTGCGTCCGCACGCGTCGGTGACCAGAAGCAGAATGAACTAAGCCACGGCGCCCATGCCACTCGATGCATGCGGAACCCACCGTTGAAGCAAAGACATTTTGGAGGATTACCTACTTCAGGCGCGTGATCCGAATGAAAAATCAGGGCGGTAGCTATTTTGAACCCTAAATGCATTATGTGGATCACGCATGATATGCGCTGCGTGTGTCCACCAGGCAGTTAGTGATTTGATTTCACTTTTTCCGTGACGCATATATGACCCCTTCCTTTTTTTTCTGTATTACCTGTCTTTGGTACATAACACATAGCCCAAACAACGCTGATGTTACAGCCACCCCATGTACAACGTACATACGGTGACGTTTTTATTAAGTCAACTTGTATGGTGCCAGTATCGACGGAATAAAATACGGGTAATGTGACCAGCGGCTCTACTCTTGAAAGTCAGTCGGGTGGTTCCGGTGCCACTTTGTGAATTTCAACAAAGCAATGAATGCTGTCTGTGAAATAGCCTCGGGCAGGGCACGGATTTTTACCAAAATGATAGCCTGCCAGTGGCGTACCAACTCTATTATCGCGAGGGGGGGGGGGAGGCAGCCTATTTCACTCGTCAGCCGGGGATATATATATATATATATATATATATATATATATATATATATATAACAATTTTATTCTTTCGTAAGAAGGTGGTTTAGTGATTAGAGTGACAATTCTCGAAAGGGGGGGGGGCGGTCCGACCCCCAAATTTTCTCAGTGGGAGGGCGGGCTCGCGCCCCTCTTACCCCTCCCCCCGCCCAGCTTACACACCTAAGTAGCCTGCCATTTTTGAACGCCATAACGAGTAGAGGCCCATGTGTCGAAAGGCAGGCCGTCTTCATTCTCTACACTCATGAACCGACTCCTGTATGGGGCCAACGGTAGTTCTTTAGTAGGAGCGCTCTGCAGCACTTCCCAAAAATAAAACCTCTTCCAACAATGTAAAAACACAAGATCTATGGTTTCTGGGATCATGCGTGTCCCAAGGCAAATAACATCCTTTACCTTCCAAAAGTTTTTCAACTGGCAATGTACCAAAGTGCAACTAAATAAAAAAAGTTTTTGTTCCAGGCTTCGCATACACTTTAACTCTCTTTACAACGTTGCTGCCTGGGCCTCCACTGTACAATGACTTGTGCAACGGCACAGTAAAGGCAATGTCACATAAAGCGAAATATAGTTCGTTTCGTTTAACGTTCTAAACGTATTCTCTTGAAAACTGTATAATCAAACACTAGACATATTTCTTTGTGTTATCATTCTATCCCTCCTACACTATATTCATTTGAGACAACATACACTTCGACATGAGTCTGCCCTGTCGTAATTGACATAGCGTGCGCATGAAGGAATAATTGACATCTCGAAAAAAGAAAAATCGGTTAACTAGCTGCCGCATAGATAGGTAAACTAGTCCAAGCCTTCCGTATTTTACTCGTCGTAACGAGTGAGTACGGCAGTAGCATTCCCACCCTGAAATCTACACAAAGACGGCAAATATTCTGTGGAACCTTTGCACATTCGTCCTTGAGCAATTCAGTACCTTCATTGTACCAGAGCTAGCTGATAAAAAAGATATTGCAGACGTTGGAACTGGCAAAGATCTTGAACGCGTCACCTTTCGCCTCCTTGCTTTCTGCTGTGTGTCCTTAATTTCACCTTTCCAAAACTGGTCGCTCGCGCAGTATGGGTCAAGCGACACACCTCAGTACTTGCCAGGGGTGGTTGCCCAGGGCAAGTTAGCGAAGTGTTCTGGCTTCGTTGGCCATGATCCATGACAGAGCCTCAAAACTTACACCACTTAACACCACTCCCTGTAGCTTGACTGAAAGCACCCGCAGCTCGAACAGTCTGTTCTATTCTGTTTAGTCCCATGAAAAAATAGCCAAATCATCTGCATATGCGAATATGCGAACAGTCCTAACTTCAACTGCCTGCAACTACATATATATATATATATATATATATATATATATATATATATATATATATATATATATATATATATATATATATATATATATATATATATATAGGAAAGAAGTATATACCTAAGGGCTCGTTTTTCCGTGTTTAGGCACAATATTATTAAGACCTAATTGACAATAATGCAATAGAATGTATAGAGGAAGTTATTAGAACAATAATAACTTCCCCTATACATTCCTTGGCATTATTGTCTAATATATATATATATATATATATATATATATATATATATATATATATATATATATATATATATATATATATTACCACGATTTACATGTTTTACTACAGCGAAAGAATTATGGTGTTCAACACAATCAAGAGCTTTTTCTATATCAATCTGTAATATGGCAACTTCTTCATCGAATTCAACAGAGAAATCTAGAACGCTGCGTGCTTTATGAATATTTAGGGCGATGGAGCGCCTGTTGATGCCGCACGTTTGCCGAGGCCCCACGATGTCCTGTATCACTCCCTGTAATCTTCGAGCTAATACCTACATGTAAATTTTACGGTCTACATTGGTTAGGGCTACAGGACGATACGCTGAGACAGATTGCAGTTTATGTATACACGCCCTGCTTTCGGTTTGAGAACCGTGTCGGATATCCCGTCTTATGGCGGCAAAGTATTTAATTTATAGGCTTCATTGAATATTCATGTCAAAATAGGGCTGATTTCATGTTTAAACTACTTATACTTAAACCGTCCGGACCGGGCGACTTGCCTGGGTTTAACTTGTCTATGGCGTCTTCTACTTCGGCCACAGTTATTATACGCTCCAAGCTTTCTTTCGTCATCCATACGGGGTAAAAACAGCATGAAGTCATTATGGAAGCTTTCAAAATTTGCGTCAGGCAATTCAAACAACTCGAGATACTGGTCCGTGAAAGCTCTTGTGATGCCTTCAGTATCAGTTAATAGGGTGCCACTCCGCTCTGTCTCGCATACGCAGTTTCTTTCAGCGCGGGCTTTTTCCAAGCCTATAGAGCGCATTTCGACGGCATTTCTTCTACTGCGGTGTCATCCGCCCTTGCTCTTACCAGCGCACCTCGATAACGCTTTTCATCAACAGATTCTAACTGTTGTTTTATTTTTCTGATATCTTCCCTCCACTTTTCTGGGGCTCGGCATTCCTGCTTGAGTAACTTGTCAAGTAGCACCCTCGACTCAGTCTCCTTTTTTTACATCGTACCGAATTCCCGTAGCCCTGCTTGTTGCTTTAATTTTTAAGCTTTTCTTTGGAAAGTTCCCACTGTTACAAAAGGTGAATCTTATCGCTGAGGCTTGTTTTGCTAATTTCTTCTTTCACTGCCTGATTACAAATATCGTCCGGCAGAAACTTATTATTTAATTTCCACAGTGCCCAATAGAATGACTTATTTCCCTTCGAAATTCCGACAGAGTAGAGGACTAGGGCAGTGATCGGAAAAAGACAAAGGAGTGACATTATAACTGGTGCATTCCAGTAGGATGTCAACGCAGACGTAAATGTGGTCAAGTCTTGGATGGTTAGGGCCTTCAAATTGCGTGTACTTGACCGCACTTGTACCTGTGACACACTCCGCTACATTTTCGACGTCCAATTTTGAGAAAATACTAGCCAAGAGGCTGCTATTCTTATCTTTGTAACCCCGAGTACTGGTTTTGTCGTGTGCGCTCAGTCGCCCAGCTTTACTAATTGCTTTCCTGCACAGAGCTGTTGTTCAAGGCCGGGAAAAAACAGTGCCCTTTCTTCTACCTTCTTGAACGCGTACACGCACATGACCCGCCACTCGGTGTTATTCAGGGCGAAGTCTACATCGGCGTGCTTCGAACGAAAAATGAGCGTTCCCCTTAAGCCCAGGCAACTTTTTAACTAAGGGTACTATCGGCGTCAAATGAAACCAGAACAGTGGAGCGCGTGTTTCAAGCATTAGAAACAGCATAGTGTTGACCGTCCAGTCATCGCCATTGACAGGCGTGCACATCCGGTTTGGAAGCGCTGCGCGATCCCCCTACAGTGCGTTATCTCCGTTTCTGCTCCAGTTTTCGTATGGTGGTAATGGTGGCCATCGTCGGCGTGTCAAGCGCTTTTGATCGTATCACTCGCAATTCCTTGCTTTTACTTCAGCGTCGCAGTGCAATTGGTGACTTGGCACAATAAAAAAAATTAATCAGTTTGCAGTTGATTTTCAAACGATCGTCGCGTCTCGTTCGCCAGCGCTGCTTCACCTGCACCCTTCTTTCAGAGACCGACCCGAAAACGCGTCACTTTACCTGGAAATGCTGAGTGTTTCTTCGGAACAGAGAGCGCAAATCGTTTCGTTTTACTCGCGCGAGGTGAAATAGCGTGGAATTGTCAGCACTATGAACCGACTTTTGTCTATTATAAATGGAATTAGTCAAAAATTTCAAGATGATAGAATCCGTGATGACAAACCGTGCTACAATACTCGCCTTCGGCTGCAGTAGTTTAACCAATGTTTAACCAACATTGGCTTGTCCCGCACCGCCGTATTTGCGGCGGGACAAGCCAATGTTGGACAAGTGCACGCGGATGAGAACGTTCCTTTGGCTGTGTCCGCATGCTTCGCGCAACGCGTTTAGATTTCATAGTTGCGAGAGTGGCGCAATATGTTTCCAAACTATAAAACAATATCTCACCGATGCCTTCAACGCCACTAATGAGCTCACATAAAGCTGAATGGCGTATCTTTACAAGCGAATGTACCTTGAGCCACATGACCACCGTTCTAAAGAATAGGCGAGCTATTTATCGAGCCGCCACCTTCTTGAGTGTGCTCATTTGCTGAGGAATAGAAATTCCATAAAATTAAAATTTCATGAATGCTTCCAGAATGATATATTTGGATAAATAATTTCTGACGGGGTGCAGCTGGCGGCAGTGAAACTGCGTATCTGCCGCAAAACTTCTTCCCGAAACACTTATTGTAACCATAGATATTATCGCTAATTATCTTCGAGGCAGGGATAGAAGGAAATAAATATAATTTTTACTATTCAGATAGCCTTCTATAGGTGCACAAACTATGAGTTCGACGTAATTTTGCCGCGTGCACACAATTTTAGTTGTCTTAGGATGGCATATGCCTCACAATGCAGTTTTACCAGTGCTTCCCTGCCCCCCCCCCCCAATCAAGGTGGTTGTTTCGGCTGACAAAGGCTGGAATGGTCAGCAAGTAATGTACTGTTCTTAGTTTTAAGCGACATACTTTTGTAGTGACCTGTTAGGAATGTACACGTGTCACGTAATCAGTAATTTTAAACACATTGCTGATCTCGTTATGTTAACTCTTGGTGTTTTATACGACCTGTAATGTATTATTTTTTGTTCCCCCCCTACAATAATGCCCCTTGGGTGTTGTAGGTATATGAATAAATAAATATATAAATAAATAAATGAATAAATAACTGCAGGGCGAATAAAGCACCAACAAAAAAAGTATGCCACAAAGTACGCACCTTTTCTTTGTACAAATTGTTCTTAATTTGGTAAACATACCCGCTTTCGGGCTCTCTACGCACGCAGAAAGCAGCTACGACAAAGTTGCATCCGCCCCTGCGTCCGTTCATGCGTCCATCCATGCATCTGTCTGTGTGTTCGTTCATCCACCTATTCAACACTCCAAGTACCACCATCTCGCATCTTTTCATAATATATTCCCCATAAAGAAGCACCGCCATCCAGTGTACATTTCAAGGACTAAACGACAGGTGGCACACGCACACTTTTTTACGGCATGCGCTTCGGGTCTACTTCCCACCTTTAACCACATCGAGTTCATGGTATCTACTAGTTCAGTGTATTCATGGCACTGCGGCCCAGCGCTCGCTAAACCTTTCTAAAACTAAGGAGGTTACGCTCAGTGAGTATAACGTAGCAACCTTTTCCTGTAAGATAGTATTCAATGTACATGCCAATGGCTGCTAATGGGAAATGAGGCACAGGACAATTCGGCTTATAATTGCTTACGCCTTGCGCTTCGTATTTACTTCCCACCTTTAACCACCTCGAGTTCATTCATCGTATATACTAGTTCATTGTATTCATGGCACTGCGGCTCAACGCTGGCTAAACCTTTCTAAAACTAAGGAGGTTACACCAAGCGAGTATAACGTAGCAACCCTTTCTTGTCAGATATTGCTCTATGTGCATGCCAAAGGCTGCTAATTGGGATCGCAGCGTGCGCGTTAACTAAAAGCCGAATGCTCCTGTCTCTCATTGCCTATTAGCAGCCATTGGCATGTACATTGAGCACTATCTTTTATTCTTCAACAATGCACAGAAGAAATCTCTCACCGGCACCACCTTGGATGTCAAAATGTTATACTTGTTACATCCTACAACGGCTACGAGGGACGAACGGTTGCCGCTATAAGGAGCTTCGTTTCCAAAACGCCAGAGAGCGCGGACTCGGACGCGTAAATGCCACGCGCCAGTTAGTGGTTGCGCCCTTTGGAGGCTGTATAGTAAAATCTCTCAGCTTTGCCCCCTCGTTCGCTAAACTAGGAAAACCTTTCTAGCCACTATAATCTATCCAACCCGCACAGAAAAGGCGTCCACTACTGATTCGTTCCGGCTTCCCGAGGCGAGCTGGATGGATGGATGGATGGATGGATATGGCTGTACCCTTTAGATCAGGCGGTGGCTAGCGCCACTAAGCCGTAGTACTTAATGAACCAAAAACTAAATTTATTTTTTTTCCTTAAAAAGTGAGTTTGAGGATTCGTACTTTGCAGTGAAGAGTTTAATTTTCACTCGTGCCTTTACTTTAGCCACCAATCAGATAACCAACCTCCTTCTAGTTAAGTCTACCCGCTTAAAGTCTATTTTGCCCTCCCGGTCCCTAAACCCCAGTGCTTTGAAAAACTCGTCGCCATCATCCTGAACTATAGGGTGCAGCCTTTTACAGAACATTATCAAGTGTTTGGCACTTTCCTCTTCCTCTCCACACGCACTGCATACCGTGTCTACACCTTCGTATTTTGCCCGATATGTCTTGGTTCGCAATACTCCCGTCCTGGCCTCAAACAGTAGAGAACTACCCCGAGTATTATCATAGATCCTTTCCTTGGCAATTTCCTGCTTAAAAGTTCGATAGATCTCTAGTGCGGACTTCTTAATCATGCCGATTCTCCACATATCGGTCTCGGCTTCCTTAACCTTCTGTTTAACTGATAATTCTTTTTGGTTTGGCCCCAAGCATTAACCAGTCAATTGTCTAGTTCGCTTCCTCCATTTTGTATCGACTTCGTGTACAAGTAGCTGAAAACCATCCTAGCCCAACGCTCCTCCCCCATTTCTCTCAATTGCTTCTCAAAGTTTGTGTTGCTGCTAGCTTCGCTGCCCTCAAATGATGTCCATCCCATATCACCTTGTACTCCCTGATTTGTTGTATTCCCGTGAGCTCCTAAAGCAAGCCTACCTATTCCACGTTGCTTAATTTCTAATCTTGCTTGAACTTCTGATCTCATGCACAAGACCGCATTGCCGAACGTCAGCCCAGGAACCATGACCCCTTTCCATATTCCTCTCACAACATCATACCTATTGTAATTCCACAGTGCCCTATTTTTCATGACTGCTGCATTCCTGTTACAGTGCCCTATTTTTCATGACTGCTGCATTCCTGTTACCTTTAGTCGTCACGTATATTTCGTGTTCCCTCAGATACTCGGTGCCATTGCTTATCCATACGCCCAGATATTTGTATTTATCTGTTATCTCTAGCGTGACCTCCTGTATTTTAAGCTCACTACCTTCGTTGTCATTGAAAATCATGACTGCTGATTTTTCATTACTGAATCTAAAATCTAACCTATCTCCCTCATTACCGCAGATGTCCATCAATCTCTGCAAATATTCCTTGTTGTTGGCCATTAGCACTATATCATCAGCGCACATTAATGCTGGTAGTGCCTGATCAATAAGTTTCTCTTGTTTGAGTGAAGAGAGGTTGAAGCCCAGTCCACTTCCCCCTAATTTTGCCTCTAATCCTTGTAGGTACATCATGAATAATAAGGGTGACAGGGGGCACCCCTGCCTAAGCCCCCGTTTTACCTCTGCATGCTTGGATACCTGTTTTTCCCACTTTATACCTACCTTGTTACCTTTATAGATACCCTTTAAAAGATTAGTGACTACATGTTCCAAGCCTAGTGTGTCCATTATTCCCCACAATTCCTCTTGGACCACGCTATCGTACGCTCCCTTGATATCCAAAAATGCTAGCCACAGGGGCCTGTGTTCCTTTTCTGCTATTTCGATGCACTGCGTCAGTGAGAACAGATTGTCTTCTAACCTCCTGTGTTTCCGAAACCCATTCTGCAGTTCCCCCAGCACCCCCTCATCCTCTGTCCACGCCTGCAGTCTGCAGCTGTCCCGTACTATCAGCGCCCCCACAGAAAAAAGCGGCAGCAACTGTCAACTTTCTTTTCACAGCGGCGCCCGTACAAACCGGTTCGACGTAGCGGGCAGCACCCCGTGCGATGCGTAGTCATCGAGCGGCCGTGCATACATACAGGTGACGACCGACCACGCCTGCGATGCAGGTGGCTCGCGATTACGCTGTCGGGTTCTGCTTATGAAGGTGAAGGACATGCGCTCTTTATTATTTTAAATAAAGGAATTGTGCCTGTGGCGACACACTTGAACATGCTCAGTGTCTATATAAGCACTGTATTGTATTTTGTTTAAACTGTGCGGAAAATGAACCCAGTAGCTAAAGCAACCGTGTAGGCTTTAAATCATCAGGTTGCTTAAAAAGGAATGGTTGTATGAGATCTTCTATATTGCTATTTCTCGGCAATGTGTCTTTTGAGTCCGGGACGGCTTTAAGCTCTCCCATAGTAGAGTACCCTGTACTCTAAATTGCTACCCTGTGTTTCTAATACCTTCGCCCCTCTTCTTGGAAGGGCTTACTTGCCCCGGGACCGCTTATTGCTCTCCCTTAGTAGAGTAAATCGTACTCTACATCATCGTGCATTTATTCTAAACACATTGTAGATGCGGAAGCATCTTATACTCGCGCCTTGTAGTGCGCCGTCCGCGCCGTCCGCACCGCTTCTCGAACATTCGACAGCTGACGCGCGCGCATACGCCGTCGCGCCGTCGCCCACCATCTGTGCCGCGCGCGCTTCTCCTTCGAGAACATTCAACAGCTGACAGTGCATGCGCCGTCGCGCTGTATATATACTCAAGGTCGGCGCTCGCTCACTCAGTTGCCGCTCGTCGGTTGGTTTGTACGGCGCGTCGACGTCCAAGGTCGCGGTGAAATGAATTTCAACGAATCCACAAACACAATGATCGACGTCCCTTCGACCAGCGCCGCCTTTTCGCATACGTGTGTACGTGTTCACTCATTTAACACCCCCTCCTACAACCACGTTAACCAATTTAGCCATCGACCCAAGTAAGTCGCAATTTAACACCCCATTTCACAACCACGTTAACCAATTTAGCCAAGTAAGTTGCACTTTAACACCCCGTTAACCAATTATATGCTCCGCATCCTCCTCAGTGTTCCCCCGAGGGAAGCTGCGGGCAATTTTTTTTATCTACCAGGCCCACGGTACGGCTTCATGTTCTCCCATACAAGAGTTGCTAGTATTCTAAATCGATACCCACTTTTTCTAGACAAATCAAATGTGAGGCCCAGTCAAGGAGCTTTGAAAACATTGAAAGTGGATCCTCCAGCAATGTTTAGCCAGCAGTAGTGTAGCCAGAGTTTGCCAAAGATCCCAGAAACATGCTATTTTCTGGTGGTGCCCACTTAGACATCAAGTGGCTTTGATTTGTTACTCTAAAGGCTACGTTAATTATAAATTAAATCATAGTTGTTTCCGAAGAAATAATCAAACGAGACTGGAATATCCGCGGCTTAATCTCCTATCTCCAATAAAATTTGTCTTGAACTCGAGGCTTACGAAAGACAACTAGTAACACGGGGACGCATTTAAAGAAATAATTGACCCGAAAGGGTCACCCCGTTAAACGCGTTGGGCGTGCGAGGAAAACGCTCTTTCACATTTGCTGAACGCCAACAGATCTTGCCCTTAGTAAATTGGCTGCCACAGCAACCATGTTACCATTTGCACGGCTTCAGTCATGGGCCCAAATTTCCCCTCCAGCAACTTATTTTGAACCTCCTTGGGCCCAACACACGCCTTTCAGCTATCTCGTAATAGAGTACCGAGTACTCTAAGTCGCTGACAACCTGTGTGTTTAGAACACAAGGTTGTAGTCGTTCAGACTGCGCAGCTTAATGCTCTCCCTGAGGAAGTACATTTAACGCCTCCTCTAGATAGATGCCTGCGACTTGAGCCGAAAAGGTGGTTTCCGGCCCTCTCCTGTTCTCCCCCGAACGAAGGATGGATGGATTGATATGGCTGTACCCTTTAGATCGGGCGGTGGCTAACGCCACCAAACCGTAATACTTAGTGAACCCAAAACTAGATTTATCCTTTTTCCTCCTTTACATAGTGAGGTTGAGGACTGGTACTTTGAAGTGAAAGGTTTAATATTCACTCGTGCCTTGACTTTAGCCACTTATCAGATAACCTCCTTCTAGTTAATTCTACCCGTTTAAGGTCTATTTGGCCATTGCTGTCCCTAAATCCCAGTGCTTTGAAAAACTCTGCGCCATCATCCTGAATTATAGGGCGAAGCCCTTTACAGAACATTATCAAGTGTTCGGCAGTTTCTTCTTCCTCTCCACACGCACTGCATACTGTGTCTACCCCTTCGTATTTGGCCCGATATGTCTTAGTTCGCAGTACTCCCGTCCTGGCCTGTACAGTAGAGAACTACCCCGAGTATTATCATAGATCCTTTCCTTGGCAACTTCCTGCTTAAAAGTTCGATAGATCTCTAGTGCGGACTTCTTAATCGTGCCCATTCTCCACATGTCAGTCTCTGTTTCCTTCACTTTCTTCTTAACCGATAATTGTTTTTGGTTTGGACCCCTGCTGCTATTCACCAGTCAATTTCCTGGTTCGCTTCCTCCTTTTTGTATCGACAATCTTCATGTACAAGTAGCTTAAAACCTTCCTAGCCCAACGCTCCTCCCCCATTTGTCTCAATTGCTTCTCAAATTTTATTTTGCTGCTAGCTTCTCTGCCCTCAAATGATGTCCATCCCATATCACATTGTACCCCCTAATTTGGTGTATTCCGGTGAGCTCTTTAGGCAAGCTTACGCATTCCACGTTGCTTAATTTCTAATCTTTCTTGAACTTCTGATCTCATGCACAAGACCAAATCACCAAACATCAGACCAGGAACCATGACCCCTTTCCATATTCTTCTCACAACATCATACCTATTGTAATTCCACAGTGTCCCATTTTTATCACTGCTGCATTCCTGTTACCTTTAGTCGCCACGTATATTTCGTGTTTCCTTAGGTACTCGGTCCCATTGCTTATCCATACGCCGAGATATTTGTATTTATCCCTTATCTCTAGCGTGACATCCTGTATTCTAAGTTCACTACTTTCATTATTATTAAAAATCATGACTACTGATTTTTTCTTACTGAATCTGAAATCTAACCTATCGCCCTCACACCGCAGATGTCGATTAATCTCAGCAAATATTCGTTGTTGTCGGCAATTTGCACTATATCATCTGCGTACATAAATGCTGGTAGTGCCTGCTGAATGAGTTTTTCTTGTTTGACGAAAGAGAGGTTGAAGCCAAGTCCACCTCCCTCTAATTTGGCTTCTAATCTTTGTAGGTACATCACGAATAACAAGGGTGACAGGAGACACCCCTGCCTAAGCTCCCGTTTTACCTGTGTGGGCATGAATACCAGTTTTCCCACTTTAAAACTTTGTTGTTACCTTTAAAAATATCCTATGAAACATGAGTGACTCCATCTTCCACACCTAGTGTGTCCAGTATTCTCACGAAGTCCTCTTGAACCACACTATCGTACGCTCCCTCAGTATCCAAAAATGCTAGCCACAGGGGCCCGTGTTCCCTTTTTGCGATTTCGATGCACTGCGTCAGTGAGAACAGATTATCTTTCAACCTCATGTGTTTCCGAAACCCATTCTGCAGTTCCCCCAGCACCCCCTCGTCTTCTATTCATGCCTGCAGCCTTTCCTTTATAATCTGCATCGCCAGCCTGTACACCTTTGATGTTATAGGACGGTAGCTGTTATAGGACGGTAGTTGTTTATGTCAGCTTTGTCCCTCTTTCCTTTATAGATCATGCTCATACTGCTAAGTTTCCACCCATCGGGGACTTCACCATCGATTAATATTTTGCTCATGGCCTCTCTCAAAGTCTGCTTAGATTTCGGACGCAATGTCTTTATCAGCATAATTGGAATGTCATCTGGGCCTGTTGATGTACTACTAGAAACCCTCTTCTCGGCCCTTTCCCATTCTCGTTGTGAAAATGGAGCCATTGCGCTTGATTCATCCTTGTTTATTGTGGAAGATAAGACACTTCTTTGTTGAAATTTTTCTGTCACCATTGTTCTTTTATATTTAACAGCTTCGTCCACTTCTGGCCTAGCACATTGAGCTGTAGTTGTAAACCTCTGATCTAGGTTCGTCTTATTTCTTAGGGAGTTTAGATGGTTCAAAAATTTCGCAGCTGCCTTTCTGTCCTTTTTATGTACTTCTGCCAGCCACTGAGCCCCCTTTCTTCGAATCTTTTCATTGATCACAAGGGATGCTTCTCTTCTGCAGCATAGAAAGATGTCCCATTTCCTTTCAACGTCATCTGTTGGTTCACCCCGCTGCTTAGCATGTCTGTGTTCCCTAGAGGCTTCCTGACATTTTGCTATGGCTCTCTTAACTTCCTCATCCCACCAACTTTTGTGTTTGTGTCTTCTTTTCCGGGGTGACTTGTCACGTGCCTTCGCAAGCTCTACCTCAAACGGTCTAATTATATTCGTGTATGTCCACCCTGTTTTATTATCCTAAGGGATTACTTTCTCGATTTGTTTAGTAGCTTTTTATATTTGGCTTTCTGAATAAAAATTTTCTTGTAGTTGCTCATTTCGTCTCCTTCCCACTTTGAGTGCTTTTCCGAAACTTAGCTTGATACGCTTGTGATCACTACCCAGACTTCTGGAGCCACATTCATCTATGTGCATTCCCCTGAGCCTATCATACATCCTATGTAACATCAGTGCGTAATCTATCGTCGTCTGCAGACTTCCTACCTCCCATGTTATTTGCCCTTTACACTTCTCATTACTGTTACAAATTATCAAATCATGCCTTTCACACATATCCATAATGATGTTGCCTGTCGGGTTGGTATAACCATCTATATCTTCTCTGTGCGCATTCATAACTCCTAGGATAATTATCTCGCACTCTCCTCCTAATTCTTCAATTTCCTTTGATATACACTCCACGATTGCCTGTTTTTCCTCTCTGGAGTTTGCTCCCGTGCACAAGTACACCAAACCAAGGAGTGTCATTTGCCCTGCCACTTTCCCGTTTAGCCATAAATATTCCTTTCACTCCTGCTTGACCCTTTGCCAGTCTGTACTTTTATGAATGAATGCCTCAATAGCACCCCCCCCCTTTCTGCTGCCTTCTGTTCTTTACAATATTCGCCAACGTAGTCCGCATTGTTAGGAGGTTGTTCCATGTCCTTAAGATGTGTTTCTACAAAACCGTATACATCGGCCTCTCCTCCTTCAGCTGTTCTTTTATCCCTTCCCTCTTCAGCCTGTTCCAGCGTCCCTGCATGTTAATATACCCTATGTCTGAATCAGCTCGGCCCTCGTGGCTACGTCTATTTCTTCCCCGGACTCTACATGTCTTATTTATTGGTGCCACTTTGGAATCGTATCTGTCCATATTATCTGTCAAAGAGTCTCCCTGGTTATTTTCCTCGTTACTAGCTATCCTGCACTCCAAATAATAGCACACGTTGTCGATTGCGAGCGCTCGCTGCGGCGGCCGCTTTAACACATCTCGCCTCTGAGATTAAAGCAATGTCTACTGCTGGGAGGCAACATGGTTGTTTCTTTGTGATGGCGTCACTTCTGAACTAAGCGGAAGTGGTATTGTCGGCTGCGAGTGCTCCTTGCGGAGAAAGCATTGAACTACGAGGAACCTTCCATGGCCTCCGAGATTGCACGCGCGCGGCGTGGTTCTCACCAGCCGTTCCCGTTGAGAACCACGCCGCGAGTGACCCATGTTGAACTGTGGCTCACATGAAACCCTTCTCCACTTCCATCCTCAAGGTTCTCACTTGAGCTCCGCCATGGTGGTCTAGTGGCTAAGGTACTCGGCTGCTGACCCGCAGGTCGCGGGATCAAATCCCGGCTGTGGCGGCTGCATTTCCGATGGAGGCGGAAAGGTTGTAGGCCCGTGTACTCAGATTTGGGTGCTCGTTAAAGAACCCCAGGTGGTCAAGATTTCCGGAGCCCTCCACTACGGCGTCTCTCATAATCAAATAGTGGTTTCGGGACGTTAAACCCCACAAATGAATCAAAGTTCTCACTTGAGTATTTGCTACTACCACCAACACTTGCACCAGTGGCGGCTGGACGCGGGCTCATGCCCGACCTCTTCAACGCACGCCGCTGCTGTCCTCCTACTTGTCGCGGCTTAGCACCCCCAAATTTCCTGCTGCTCTGCTAAGCGCTGACCTAGAGCGCCATTCATTTTCAGCGCGATATTTGCTTCTGCAGGTGAGTTGTTACACACGCCTTAGCGGATTCCGACTTGTATGGCACTTCTATGGATTACAGCTTCTACAGACAGACAGACAGACGGACAGACAGACAGACAGACAGACAGACAGACAGACAGACGGATAGATAGATAGATAGATAGATAGATAGATATCCGCCAACGACTTCTCGCTCTCCTTGCCGTTCAGATAATGGGATCTAAACAAAAATTGGTACCCATAACATGACTCTCAGCACCCTCTTATGCAAAGCTGCAGAGGGTGCTAAGAATTTCTGGGTTCGGGCAGGTCTTATCCTTATCCACAGAAATGTAGCTGGTAACATATTGGAATACTAAAGCATTATTGGCAGGGTTGTAGGTATCGTAATTAAACTCAATAACAGATACAAGATGAAGGTGGCACAGGCTTACGCGCCTGCATCCAGCCATGGTGACGCACTAGTAGAAAGCTTCAACGAGGTCATGAATGAGCGATGAGTCAGGTAAAAAAATTGGCAGATCCCACGTACAGTCGAATAGATCATATGCAAAGCTGGAATGAGGAAGGTTGATATATCACTTTAAAATCAGCACAACGTTACGTGGCGGACGTAAATTATGCCGTACACGACTTCCATGTCATGATTGTCATGTTCGCGCCTGAAATTTATGTTCGTCGTCCAGTCACGTCCATGTGATACCAATTTGGTATGTGTGGAGCTAGCGAAACGGCACTGAGAGCGCTATGAGCGTAGCATGCACTCATGATTTACATGGCACGTACATCCTCATTATTATGTTTGGACGTGTCATTTACCTTCTTCGTCCACTCATGTCACGTAATACCAAATTCGATATATGTGGCGCTAGCGAAACGGCCGCGAGCACACTATGAGTGTGGCATGTAGCCTTGTTTCACATGCCACACGTACCATCACTATGATGTTTCCACCAGTCATATACCTTGTTCATCTATTGAAGTCATGTAACAACAAATTTTGTACATGGGGAGCTAGCAAAACGACCGCGAGCACTCTGTGAGCGTAACATGTAGTCGTGTTTTACACGACACGCATGTCATGATTATCATGTTTGGACGTGTTTTTCACCTTCGTTGTCTAGTAAGGTCACATAATTCTATATATTTGGCATATGTGAAGCTAGTGAAATGGCCGCGAGCGCGTCATAAGCGTTGCATATAGTCGTGTCATCATACATGTGCCGCTCCAGTTAGAGCTACTTCGCTCGCCAAGGTATTGTTGGGGATCGGGGTTCTGAGTCGTATCTCACCGCTGCCAACCAGTTGTTGCGGGTCGGAAGGAAGGTCGCTGGAGGATACGAAAACAAAACCCGGTCTCTTGTGTTAGCGTGGTGTAGCTTCGGGTTGAGGAAACGAACGCTTACGAGATGGGGATACGAAAAACAAACAGGTTTATGGCACTATTTACAAATATTTACAGCATGGTAGGTTAGGAGTTCACAAACCGCGAACGTGGTGGTTGAACCTATACTTGGTTCAGAGCCTTCACAAACTACGAACGTGGTGGTTGAACCTTTACTTGGTTCAGAGCGACGTCCTGCACTCTGCGGCGCCGTTATAAGCCCTGTCGGGCTCCTCCTCATTCAGTGGAACACCAATCACACACGCACACAACAGGTGAGGGGTACGAGCATGCACGGCGCACGTGAACATCCAATTTCGAGTCAAGATCACTGCACTTAAAGGTGGCGCCAGAGAGGCTCTTGCTCGTCGTGTATGTCGCTGGTCGAGGGGTCCCAAGCTTCGGACAGCAGACATCAAACGGTCCGCCAATCTGTCCGCTCAATTAGCAGGGCACTTTGTGGTGGCGGTCGCCGTTTCTTCAAAGGAATACGCTGTCTTTGTTGTCCCCTCTGGAACGGCTTACAGCTTCGTGGCGACATGACGTCTCATCCGCCGGCTAGCCGGGACAATACCTGGCGGGCATAGGCATTCGGCGAGTCGGCTACTTGTTTGAGGATTAAAAGAGCGCCGCTCCCCCGTCAGCTCTCGCCGCTGGTTCCAAGAAAACCTGGGTTCCAGGCGTGGGAACGCGGCCCGGCTACGCTTCTCAACGACAGCATGGCGCCTACCGATGGCGGTCATAACAGTATATAACCTAACAGTAGCCTGTACCACTCCCACCGTCCTCCCCGACTTTCCTTCTCTATGTGTGTACTCGACCACACTGGTTTCCATCCACCAGTAGTGTAGCCAGGGGGTGGCACACCAGGCCCGTGCCTCTGCCCTCCCAATATTTTCCTATGGTATATAGGGGAGCAGAAAATAACAGTCTACCACGTCTGCTTGTCTAGCTGGGACCCATTCTAGTCAAGTTGGCGCCCCCTTCGAAAAAAATTTCTGGCAACGCCTCTGCCGTCTACGACCTCAGCTCACAGGGTTCTTTGCTTATAGATTACGTCTGTAGGATGGGCCCATAGCCACTGTCACTTCCTCTCAATGCTGTGTTGATATACAGGTGGAAACTTGGTAAGCTTCGAAAACTGATTCATCTTCCAGAGCTGCCTTGAAATATTGCACAGGTTGTGAATAAAGCTTAA
Source organism: Rhipicephalus annulatus (assembly GCA_013436015.1). Taxonomy (NCBI): domain Eukaryota; kingdom Metazoa; phylum Arthropoda; class Arachnida; order Ixodida; family Ixodidae; genus Rhipicephalus; species Rhipicephalus annulatus. The sequence goes on from WOVY01009992.1 coordinate 447,829, forward strand.
AAAAACTGGACACTCCCTATTTCATTGAAAGATCTGAGCCCTCCCCCCTTTTTTGTCTTGAAGTTGCCTCGTTCCGGCCATGGTCCTGGCGATGGACATCTGCAGCACTGGCGCTAGGTCAACGGGTGCACGTTGTTTTTACTTTACCTGGTCGAACGCGCCTTCAAGGGAGAGCTGAAGCGATACCTAACCACACAGTGGAAAAAAAACAAGATTGGAAGTTGGGGAAGGAGAGGTGTAGTGATTAGAAAATTTGTTGGCTTGGGATTCTAACCCTTGCGAGGAATCCTAAATAGACCACATTTGCCATTTTACACCGCTGCTGTGCGGAAAAGCGTATTGAGATTTGGAAGGGGCTGTTATCTCTAGTCATGGGACACTGCACATAATGTTCACTTACTCATGCGTTTGTACGCTGCCTATTTATGAGTATCAGTGTAATCACTAATGTCTAAATATGCTGCTGGAAATAATTTAGAGCAGTGTATAATATTTGTTCCCTAAAAAAGCAAACTTAATTGTGCACCAGTTTTTTTTCACCTCCTGTGCACTTCGGTTTCAGGAATCTCCCAAATTTCACGGTCGCAAGCTTGGCAGATCAGTATTTGAATTCGCAGTCCGTCAAACAATTTTACAGGCACAGCAAATGCTAATATGGACTTTATCATTGTTGGCTCAGTGGGGTGGTTTAATATACCACTTTCATTGAAATAGCAGTGCTCATGTTTACAATGCACAGTTTAGGTGATGTCGAATGGTTTATCCATATTTTGTTTCGAAATGTAAGCCTTCTTTTTTATCCTGCTCAAAATTCGGTATCTAGTGATGAACATTTCATATTTTTTTTCCTGTAACCTGCTTGAAATTCACATTTTAGTGCTCCAAAAGTATTATTTTGCTGCTCCTGATATTGCTCCAAGTTGTATTTCGGCTGTTGCGCTGCTAATGTTGTTAAACAGTAGCTTTCAGTGTCACTGTATTCAATAAGAAAACAAGTTGGTATTCGGATATTTTTTTGCATTTCTACTGGTGCCCCCGTAATCTAACATGCACCTACCAGTCTGACCCATATAACTGTTGGCGCATGACTGAGCAATCTTGTAAACTACTCCTGTAACACAAGGAATGGAGGAGCTTCGGGGTTTCTGAGCACATTCACCTTTATTTTTAGTTTTGCCTTTGGCCCCAAGCATGACAAGTGTGCAAGTGCTGCCCAGCTTCTTGAGAGCCGTACATACCATTGCCGCATCATATCTGGATGTGACACTCCTAATTGTGCGCCATTTTGTGAACACGTCTAACAAGTATTGTGTATTTTCATGTACTAATGAGAGTTTGTATCAATAAAGAACTTGAACGTTGAACAGCAGGCTAAAGCGGCTTTCATGATTTTTTTCACAGATTTTGCATTTGCTGAAATGTTTGATCCACCTCGCCACCTTTTCGCAGGATATAGTGACCACATAATCTGGAAACCCTTCTGTTGGAAACCTCTGGATCTGAGCATAAGCACTGCTCAATACCTTGTGCACACATGACTTGCACACAGCCTCTTATAACAAAGATGCAGCCAATCCATCTTCGATCACTTTGGAATAAGCTAATGTGTAAGGCAAAAGAGGCTGTTGCGACCTGGGCCTGTACTGCCAACACACATGCATTGGTAAGGAGTGAGACAGCTGCTCACATTTCCTCTTGATCTTAGGATTGTCGATTCCTTGAAATGACTAAAAGCTCATATAACCAATTCTTGGCCTGTCCCCCTTAGTGGGTATGAGCCATAGTTGATGCACCACCATCATCCTCGTTGTAATTACATTTTCCTGTCTAAAACTGCAACACGAGTCAAGGGCGTAGCCAGATATCTTCTAGGGCAGTGGGAAGGGTGGGGGGGGGGCAAGGTGAGTGGCTGCGTTGAACCACCTTTTATGAATGTTCGTGCGTGTGCTTGTAATTATTAGTTTACTCATATACTCATACACACGCAGAACAGAAAAACTTCAGTGGGGTGGGTGGTTTGAACCCTCCCTACACCCCGGGTAGGCCGGTGGCTGGGAATGAATTGACTAGTAACTAACAAGTGTATTCTTCGTTCATACAGGAAGTACCTATATAAAGGGGACAGCTTTAAGTGAACGCGACATACTTAACTGCATACGCCTCGATGTTACAGCAACAGCTATCATGCAGATGGCGCGACGAGCTTTTATCTCTTTCATACGAAACGCCTGCAGGCGGATGCAATTACAGCGACCGGTTCACGTCCTTTATATCCGTGAAGGACACCGGTCTACGCACGGCGAGATCGCTATGCGCTCCAGTGTGAAACAGCTGCTACATGTCAGGCTCCTTGTATTGAGCAGAGTGGCGCAGTGGAAGCGTGCTGGGCCCATAACCCAGAGGTCCGTGGATCGAAACCACGCTCTGCTAGATTTTTTTTTTTGCTCGCTCACGATATTCTTACCTTTTATCAAGACGCCATAACTGCTCATTTGTTTCGAACATGCTCTTTGATGCGTTGCGCTTGCGTTGAAAGCAATGGCTCTGGCCTTCTCTCTCGTTTTTTTTCTTCAGTTTAAGAAAGAATTCATCGCACTGGCAAACGCGGTGTTTTTTTTACATAAAATACATATTTTTATGACTATTCTGTTACCCCTGGTATTCTGTTGTCAGACTACTGTCGTTCTCGCGTATTACCTCTATGCCACTCCCTTCCCGCTTAGAGATCAGTTACCAGTTACACCAGTTCGTGCACATCTTGCACAAACTGCGTAAAATGCGCAACGTAGCAGGAACAATTCGGCAAAACACTTTATTAGGTACGATACCTTCCAAACCATACACCCGCATCTCCATTGAATAAAGAGTGTTAGATACCACACGAAAAAAAATTCAGCGCAGTCGACAGGATTCGAACCTGTGCGGGGAGACCCCAATGGATTTCTAGTCCATCGCCTTAACCACTCGGCCACGACTGCACGCCATCCAAGGGCCACCTATTTTTAAAAGGCTCCTTATGAATACGCATGGCAACCTCGTTCAGTTTCTTATTCTCATTGCAATCAATGCAAAAGCGGCACTGGTGGAGAGAAGGTTGAGCTTCCGCCCCCTTTCCCCCGTCATACATTGATTGATTGATATGTGGGGTTAAACGTCCCAAAAGCACCATATGATTATGAGAGACGCCGTAGAGGAGGGCGCCGGAAATTTCGACAACCTGGGGTTCTTTGACTTGCAACCAAATCTGAGCACCCGGGCCTACAACATTTCCACCTCCATCGGAAATTCAGCCACCGCAGCCGAGATTCGATCCCGCGACCTGCGGGTCAGCAGCCGAGTACCTTAGCCACTAGACCCGTCATACATTGAAACCCCGTTTACATAGGTACGCCGTGTTTCTTTCTCTCAGTTGGTGTGTTGTATTTAAGGTCACCTTGAATGGTTCATCGTAATGAATGAGCGTCAGACAAATTTAAGAGCGAGTGTCAGTTTATTCTAAAAAAAACGCCAAGGATGCTTTAACGCGAAGAGTTAAAAGCTTGCAAGCATGCAGTTACACAACTCGCCGATGTTTTAGTAAATGGAATCCCAGTGGAACCGCACTATAAAAGCTTGGAGGTTCTGTGGCGGCAAATGCATAAAACCAGTCTTAAGCTGATGATTTGGTATGTCACGCTGACATGACCTTGATTGAAGAAACAGTGCTAGAACAGGACAGAAATTAGAAGATACAAACAGGGCGCTGATTAAAAACATTGTATTGTTGCGTTTGCACGTCGATATATACAAGAAAGTACAATCAGTGAGCGCTTCGAGGAACGTGTTATCACTGAAATATGCCGACTCAAACATTCGAGAGGTTCTTCGTTTTATTTTTCTCGAAGCGATAGCAAAGCGACGCTGACACAATGATCTCCGCTTTCCTGGATGCATATGACCGCAACAATTTCCCGTTGACGATGCTCAGCGTAATTGCATAGAATATCGCTATCCTTGAAGACTGCTTCATAATCACAATTTTCGCAGTGTTCTGCAAGGTGGCTACTCACAGACCTTTTTAGCGATTATGGATGTTCACGTAACCTTTATTTGTGCAGCGGCTCCTTTGGCCGATGTCACAACTTCCGTTAGGGGGAGAATATGTTACACAACGTTCCCTTGACATTTCAGGAAATGTTGCAAGCGCTTCTTTTTGCAACAAGTTTCGGCCGGATCACCGTCAGTCTTCTTGAAGAGGCCACATAGCTTGTGACGTGCGCTGGAAACGTCTTCGACACCGGATTTTCGTGACAGTTTCTTTAGATCGTTGCGCGTCACTTTATGAACATACAGAAAGACCCGGATGCCTTTGTTAAAGAGATCTTTTGTTTTAATTTTAACTCTAGCTCTTTGAGCGGATACTTCATGACAGGGACTTTAGTTATATGCTTTTTTTTAACTGTCACACTGACAAAAAAGCGAAACGGTGTTATGTAATTAAGGAAATGAGTTACTATTATCCACTGGACTCTGCAGTCAGGACGCTAACAGGTACACCTCAAAGGAACAGAGTAAAAAAGAAAGAACAGTCAGTTTTCAAGGCACCGGTGAGATTCGAACTCACGATCTCCTGTTTACTAGACAGGCGCTTTAACCAACTAAGCCACGGCGCCCATGCCTTTCTCTGCATGTGGAACCCACCGTTGAAGCACAGAGAGTTTGGAAGGTGACCTACTTTAGGCGCGTGATCCGAATGAATAAGCAGAGCGGTAGCTATATTTACACCTAAATGCATTATGTGCATCAGGCATAGTATGCGCTGCGTGTGTCCATCAGCGTGTGTCCGTAACGCGCTGCGTGTGTCCGTAACGCATATGTGCACCCTTCCCTTTTTTTTCTGTATTACCTGTCTTTGGTTCATAACACATAGCCCAAACAACACTGATGTTAAAACCACCCCATGTACAACGTACATACGGTGACACTTTTATTAAGTCAACTGGCATAGTGCCGGTATCGTCGGATTAATATTCGGGTAATGTGACCAGCGGCTGTACTCTTGAAAGCCAGTCGGGTGGTTGCGGTGCCGCTTTATGAATTTCAACAAAGCGATGAATGCTGTCTCTGAAATAGCCTCGGACAGGCCACGCATTTTTACCAAGATGATAGCCTGCCAGTGGCGTACGAACTCTATTATCGCGAGGTGGGTGGAGGGGGGGGGGGCAAACTACTTCACTCGTCAGCCGGGGATATATATATATATATATATATATATATATATATATATATATATATATATATATATATATATATATTGCAAATACATTCTTTCGTAAGAAGTTGATTTAGTCTTTGAGTGACCATGGGGCGGTTCGGCCCCCCTAATTTTTTTCAATGGGGGGGGGGGGGGCTCGCGCTTTCCTTACCCCCCTCCCCTAGCTGACACGCTTATGTAGCCTGCCATTCTTGAACGAATAGAGGCCCATGTGTCGAATGGCAGGCCACCTTCATTCTCTACAATCAAGAACCGATTTCCGTATGCGACCAACGGGAGTTCTTATGTAGGAGCGCTCTGCAGTACTTCTAAAAAATAAAACCCTTTCAAACAATGTAAAAACACAAAATCTCTGGTTTTTGTGATCATGTGTGTCCCAAGGCAAATAACATCCTTTACCTTCCAAAAGTTTTTCAACTGGCAATGTACCAGAGTGCAAATAAATAAAAAATTTTTTGTTCCAGGCTTCGCATACACTTTAACTCTCTTTACAACGTTGCTGCGTGGGCCTCCACTGTACAATGACTTGTGCAATGGCACAGTAAAGACAATGTCTCATAAAGCGAAATATAGTTCGTTTCGTTTAAAGGCATTCTCTTGAAAACCATATAATCGTATACAATACATATTTCTTTGTGTTAGCCTTGTATCCCTCCTACACTATATTCAGTTGAGACAACATACACTTCGGTATGAGTCTGCCCAGTCGTAATTGACACAGCCTGCGCAGGAAGGGATATGTGACATCTCGAAAAAAGAAAAACCGGTTGACTAGCTGCCGCATAAATAGGTGAACTAGTCCAAGCCTTCTGTCTTTTACTCGTCGTAACGAGTGAGTACGGCACTAGCATCCCCACCCTGAAACCCACCCAAAGACGGCAAATATTCTGTGGAACCTTTGCACATTCGTCCTTGAGCAATTCAGTGCCTTCATTGTATTAGAGCTCGCTGGTAAAGAAGATATTGCAGACGTTGGCCCTGGCAAAGATCGTGAACGCGTCTCCTTTCCAATCCTTTGCTTTATGTTGTGTGTCCTTAATTTCATCTTTCCAAAACTGGTCGCTCGCGCAATATGGGTCAAGCGACACACCTCAGTACTTGCCAGGGGTCGTTGCCCACGGCAAGTTAGCGAAGCGGTCTGGTTTCGTTGGCCACAATCCATGCCAGAGTCCCAAAACTTACACCACTCAACACCGCTCCCAGTAGCTTGACTGAAAGCACGCACAGCTCCAACAGTCTGTTCTATTTACCGTTTAGTCCCATGAAAAAATAGCTAAATTCATCTGCATATGCGCATATGCGAACAGCCTAACTTCGACTGCCTGCAAGTCAAAACCATGAATATTCTCTCTCTCTTTCTCTCTCTCTCTCTCTCTCTCTATATATATATATATAATATATATATAATATATATATATATATATATATATATATATATATAATTGGTCAATATTTATTTTCAAAGACCACGTTTCTATATATATACATATACTCAAATAAACAAAGCGCGTGGGGGGCAATCCTAAGGAACCGAACGATACACGTTAATGGGTGCACTCAGATTCTTAGTTCCAATTAACCTCGTTGTTCAGTCTCGCTACGCCAGGGCACTCCGTCGCAAATAACAACACCGACGTTAACATGATTTACCACAGCGAACAAAATTTAGTGTTCAACACAAACAAGGGCTTTTTCTATATCAATCTGTAATATGGCAACTTCTTCATCGAAATCATCAGAGAAATCTAGAACGCTGCGTGCTTTATGAACATTTAAGGCTATGGAGCGCCTGTTGATGCCGCACGTTTGTCGAGGCCCCACGATGTCTTGTATCACTGCCTGTAATCTTCGAGCTAATACCTTCATGTAAATTTTACCGTCTACATTGGTTAGGGCTACAGGACGATACGCTGAGACAGATTTCAGTTTATCTATACACGCTCTGTTTTCGGTATGAGAACCGTGTGGGATATTCCGTATTATGGCGGCAAAGTATTTGATTTATAGGCTTCATTGAATATTCCTGTCAAAATAGGGCTGATTTCATGCCTAAACTACTCATAAACGATGACTGTGAAAGCGACCAGACCGGGCCACTTCCCTGGTTTTAACTTGTCTATGGCGTGTTCTACTTCGGCCACAGTTGTTATTACACGCCCCAAGCTTTCTTTTGTCATCCGGACGGGGTAAAAATAGCATGAAGTCATTCTGGAAGCTTTCAAAATTTGCTTCGTGCAATGCGAACAACTCGCGATAATGGTCCGTGAAAGCTCTTGTGATGCCTTCAGTATCAGTCAATACGGTGCAGCCCCCTCTATCTCGCGTACGAAGTTTCTCTCACCGCGGGCTTTTTCCAAGCCTGGAGCGCAATTCGCCGGCATTTCACCTGCTTCGGTGTCATCCGCCCTTGCCCTCACCGGAACACCTCGATAGCGCTTTTTATCCAACAGCTCTAACTTTTCTTTTACTTTTCCAATATCTTCACTTTTCCAGGGCTCGGCATTCCTGCTTGAGCAATTGTCAAGTAGCACCCTCAACTCAGTCTTTTTTTTACATCGTATCGAATGCTCGTAGCGATGGTTGTTGCTTTGATCTTTAGCTTTTGTTTAGAAAGTTCCCACTGTTACCAAAGGTGAATCTTTTTGCTGAGGCTTGTTTTGCTAATTTGTTTTTTCACTGCCTGATTACAAACATCGTCCAGAAGAAAGTTAATATTTATTTCCACAGTTCCCAATAGAACAACTTATTTTGCTTCGAAATTCCGACAGAGCAGAGGACTATGCAGTGATCGGAAAAAGATGATTGATATGTGGGGTTTAACGTCCCAAAACCACTATATGATTATGAGAGACGCCGTAGTGGAGGGCTCCGGAAATTTAGACCACCTGGGGTTCTTTAACGTGCACCCAAATCTGAGCACACGGGCCTACAACATTTCCGCCTCCATCGGAAATGCAGCCGCCGCAGCCGGGATTCGAACCCGCGCCCTGCGGGTCAGCAGCCGAGTACCTTAGCCACTAGACCACCGCGGCGGGGCGATCGGAAAAAGACACAGGGGTGACATTATAACTGGTGCATTCCGGTAGGATGTCGACGCAGACGTAAATGAGGTCAAGTCTTGGATGGTTAGGGCCTTCAAATCTTGACTGTACTTGACCGCACTTGTACCTGTGACACACTCCGCTGCATTTTCGACGTCAAATTTCGCGACAATATTAGGCAAGATGTTGGTACCCTTATCTTTGTAACCCCGAGTACTGGTTTTGTCGTGTGCGCTCAGTCGCCCAGCATTACTAATTGCTTCCTGCACAGAGCTGTTGTTCAAGGCCGGGAAAAAAACAGTGCCCTTTCTTCTACCTTCTTGAACGCGTACTCGCACATGACCCGCCACTCGGTGTTATTCAGGGCTAAGTCTACATCGGCCTGCTTCGAACGAAAAATGAGCGTGCCCCTTAAGCCCAGGCAACTTTTTAACTAAGGGTACTATCGGCGTCAAATGAAACCAGAACAGTGGAGCGCGTGTTTCAAGCATTAGAAACAGCATAGTGTTGACCGCCCAGTCATCGCCATTGACAGGCCTGCACATCCGGTTTGGCAGCACTGCACGGTTCCCCTACAGTGCGTTATCTCCGTTTCTGGTCCAGATTTTGTATGGTGGTAATGGTGGCCATCGTGGGCGTGTCAAGCGCTTTTGATCGTATCACTCGCAATTCCTTGTTTTTACTTCAGCGTCGCAGTGCAATCGGTGACTTGGCACGATAAAAGAAAATTGATCGGGTTGCAGTTGATTTTCAAACGATCGTCACATCTCGTTCGCCTGCGCTGCTTCACCTGCACCCTTCTTTCAGAGACCGACCCGAAAACGCGTCACTTTACCTGGAAATGCTGAGCGTTTCTTCGGAATAGAAAGAGCAAATTGTTTTGCTTTACCCGCGCGAAGTGAAATAGCGTGAAATTGTCAGCATTATGAACCGAATTTAGTCTACTATAAATAGCATTAGCCAGGAATTTCAAGATGATGGACTCCGTGATGACGAATTGTGCTACAATACTCGCCTTCGGCTGCAGTAGTTTAGCCTCTGTTTTTTATTTTGTTCCTTTCAAATACCATACCTGGAGCCCCGCCGCGGTGGTCTAGTGGCTAAGGTACTCGGCTGCTGACCCGAAGGTCGCGGGTTCGATTCCCGGCTGCGGCGGCTGCATTTCCGATGGAGGCGGAAATGTTGTAGGCCCGTGTACTCAGATTTGGGTGCACGTTAAAGAACCCCAGGTGGTCAAAATTTCCGGAGCCCTCCACTACGACGTCTCTCATAATCAAATGGTGGTTTTGGGACGTTAAACCCCACAAATCAATCAATACCATACCTGGAACACAAGCAGAAATATTGCACTATAGCGCGATCACGCAGTGCTGCCACACCAGATGTGCGGGCCTGTCTGTGCCAATGTGTAGTCGACGGCACGCACTATCCCATTGATAAGGCTTGTGCCACGCGCTCCGTTGTTCGTGTTTCATTTGATGCCACGAACAGAACGAGGTTTCGTCAAGCAGAGCGCAAGCCAGCGTCGCGTCGCTCGTTTTTCTACTCCTCGAACGTGCTCCCACCATCGGAGATAGGCTCAACGTCGAGCGGCAGGATCCTTGTAGCTAAGATTTGGTTTGCTTTTCATTCCTCATATTTCTTGTTAGTTTCTCTCAACTGAAACGTTGTTGCAGCCCTTAGGAGGTCAGGCAAGTCAGAATATTCTGATGTCTTTCTCATCACCCGGCCAAGGGCACTCCCCTTGGCTGGCCTCACTACCGGTCAAGGATTGGCCGCTCGATACCTTGCTACGCAGTGGAGATAGCTACGTCCCTGTGGCTCTGGTTCCTACAAATGGGGGTTTCATTCCAATGAAGAATCCGAAGGTGATACAAGTGGAGCTTCAGAAAGCCTCGTTGCTTTTCCAGAAGATTACGGAGGTCCGCCAGTTTAGCCGAGGGGGTATCCTGTTCTGCTCTGCAGACCAGGATTGCGTCCGAGAGCTTCTGAATTGCTCTGAATTCTGCACAGGCGGTGAGCCCGTTTATTCCAGCTCATCTTGCATGTACGAAGGGCATAGTCCGTGGGGTGGATACGAGTCTGACACCTCAAGAAACTCTTGACTTATTTGCTGTAGCTGGGGCAGTTTCAGTCTATCGATGCACCCGAACGACTGATAAAACAATATCGCCTACTGAATTAGTTATAGTAAATTTTGCAGGAAGAGTTAAGCCAACAGAAATTAAGGCATGGCCACTAATCTACAAAGTAGAACCACTTTCCTCGAAACCTTTGCAGTGCTCAAAATGTTGGCGATTCGGCCACAGCATGAAAGGATGCAGATCACAGGCTGGATGTCGTCTGTGCGGAGAGAGTCATGACAGCTGCGATTGCAAATTCGGTGACCAGAAGTGCTGCTTGTGTAATGGAGCGCACCCTGCAGACTCTGCTGAATGTGGTGCAAAAGAAAGGGAAATGTGTGTTCTAGAAATCATAGAACGCAGGCTTGCTCTAGGAGGGAGGCGGTAGCAGAAATGCATGAAAGATCGAAGGTTACGCAGGCATAACATCCCGGCACACAGCAGCAATGGATGCATTGCTCGCAAAGTCGATAACTGAGGCTATTGAAAAGTCCACTGAAAAGGGAATGCAGCGTCTTGCAGCTACTCTTTTTGAACCCTTGGCTGATATGTTAACACAACAGCTGACACAAATCATTGGTACAGTTTCTGTGCAAAATCGAGATTCGCACGCTCTGTTGATTTCAAGGGGTACAGAGGAGGAAAATCAGACAGTCAATCATAGATCTATCTCTCCGAAAGCAGGACCTTCAAAAAATAGAGTTCAGGCTGAGTCAGAACCTGTGACAGATGATTCAGGAGACTTTACAGATATGGACACAGAATCGCTAAGAACTTTGAAACGTAACAGATCTCCCCCTTCTAAAAAGTCTTCTCAGAACCCAAAATCCAAGAAATACTTGTCAAAGAAAGACTTCTCTGAGAACCTTTCAAAAAATGATTTCTTGAAAAAAGATATTCTGGATCAGGCAGTTTCTTCGGCCGGTATAGCATCAAAATAGGTTCCCTAAAAATTCTGCAGTGGAACTGCCGGTCTATTTGGTCGGCAACTACAGATTTACAATATATTTCTTCGCAAATTTCTCCCGACATCATTGCCATTCAGGAAACCTGGCTTGGTCACAGAGTAGAGGTGGCGGTCTGGCTTTCTTAAAATCAACTAAATTTAGTCACAGAGCCAAGATATCGTATCAGTGTATGGATACAAATTACAAAATTCTGGTGTTAGACATAACACTACCAGACTGCTCGCCTTTCTCTTTTGCAAATGTATACTTTCCTGGAGGAGTTCAAGACACGAGATGCCTCGATATTATGGTAGCTTCATGCAGAAAAGAAATAGTACTGTGTGGTGATTTCAATTCACACCTTGTGTCTTGAGCTTCAAATCTGATGTATGCGGAAGACGTTTGTGGGTATGGACGCTTGATAATAACTTTTCCTGCTTGAACTCACAATGTGCTACATTTGTAAGAGGTAACTCTAAATCGACTATTGATTTAACATTTTCCAGCTCCACTTTAAGCATATCCTCGTGGAATATATTAGATTGGGCTACAAACAGCGACCACCTTCCCATTACGTTTGAAATTAAGTTCCCGAGGTTTAGTTTGGCAGGGAAAGTTGACTCATTCGTAAATTATGCTAAATTACAAAAAGACTTAACGTAGATTTTAACTTTTTGCGAGGAAATGCAGGAAGACCTTAGGGCTATGAGTCTATGTGCGGTGTTAAAACGATCACAAAAAAATTCAACGTTTACTGTAAACTAGGACACAGCGGGATCTTTTAGCCCGTGGTAGAATCAAGAATGTGTCAGGGGGTATAGAAAGCGAAAAGCGGCTTGGAAAAAGCTGTTAATTAACCAATGCCCCAAAAATTGGAGTGATAATAAATTTATGGCCGCCGATTTTAAGCATCTAGTGCGCAAAGCAAAAGAAGACTATGATATGAATCAATTTCAATAATTGTCTGAGACTAAAAATAAGAAAATGCTTTTCAGGTTTTTACGTGCGAGAAAAATGATTCCACAGACAGAAAGCAGTCATTCCACCATTATGTCTCCTCGCGAACTCTCTGAATTCTTGGAAAATATTGCTAAAGGCTTGCAAACCAGGTTTACGACAATTATGCCAAAGTCCATGGTGAAATTAAGGGTGGATTGTGATTTCCAGGAGGTATGTTGAGCTGCATTGGCGGATGTGATGAAGAGTTTACCACCCGCTGCTCCCGGACCTGATGGGGTGACCTCTACAATAATAAAGTGTTATACGAAATATTGCCACATGAAATCCGTAATATAGTTAATAATTCACTGAAAAATTCTTGGATTCCGGCCGATTGGAAGCTTTCCAAAATAATTCCGATACTTAAGAAACATGGAATGGAGTTTACTCTGGATAACATAAGGCCTATTTCATTGACATCTAACCTGGTCAAGCTTGTAGAGAGAGTCTAAATGCCCGCATAACAAACTACATCAAGGAACATACAATACTAAACCCCGGACAAATTAGCTTTAGATCGGGATACTCCATTTGGTGTGCACATGTGGATTTGGAAAGTCGCATACAGCTGGCTCGGCATCGCCGCGAATACTGTGCACTAGTCCCTCTAGACTTTGCTAAAGCGTACGACAAAGTGGAATATCCTATCCTAATCCAGCAGATGCAAGACCATCGCTTTCCAAAATACATAACAGCATGGATTACAGAGTTTGTGAAAGACAGAAAATTTTATTGCTTCTTGGATGGATGCTTTTCTAAAAATTATAAGCAGACACGAGGTGTACCTCAGGGCTCAGTATTATCCCCGGTGTTAATCAACATATTACTAAGTTCCATTCCAACTCATCAGGATATCCAAATTTACGTATATGCAGATGATATTGCTTTCTTCGCAACAAACAAACGCTTCGTAAACTTCCTGCAACAAACAGTGATCTGCACTCATTGTATCAGGCATTACAGAATTACATGAACATGCTAGAAGGAAGGCTTGACAATATCCATATGTCATTGAACGTCAAAAAAAGCGCGCTTCTGCCTGACGATAGTTATAGCGCGAGAACAAAACGACGACACAGAGACAGTTTTGTTCTCGCGCTATAACTATCGTCATGCCATACCAACTAGCCCAAGCTGCCACACGCGCTTCTGCCATTCTCTTTTAAGGACCGTGTCAACATTTCCCTCATGTATCGTGCCGAGCTCATTCCCCTGGTCGATTTCCTGAAATACCTAGGCATCGTATATAATAGGACGCTAAATTGGAAAAGCCATATAGACGAGGTTGGCTGTAAAGCGTCACGTGCCTTGGAATGGTTATGCAAATTGGGAAACAGAAAAATAGAATGGCGTTGGAGTTCATTGATAATGATTTACAAGATGTATGTACGGCCTATTATGGAATTCGGGTGTGTATTATTTTCAGGAAGCGCGGCTTACAAGATGAGACAAATAATATTATTAGAAAGAGAAGCTTTGCGCTTGTGTCTCGGACTCCCAAAATTTGTGGCAAATAATGTTTTGTATGTGGAAGCGCGCCTTCCACCTTTGTTAACTCGGTTTAAAATACTTACAGTTCAAAATTTCTTAAAAATATATAATTCGCCTCTGCGACAAGCTTCATTTGTTTTTATTCAAGAACCAACCGCATTCTTTGGAACGCAATGGTCTAGACTACACTCCCCTCAGATTAGGTTCGTTCAAGCATTGCTAGAGCCTCTCAATGTAAATATTTATCAGATTTGCATAACGAAGACACCTAATTCAAAATATGAAATTAAATTTGATGATATTTTCCCCTCTAATGCAAAACAACTGCCCCTTCAATATTTAAATATTTGGTTAAAAGATTACTTGACTCATCTGTCCATAAACAACATTATTGCGACGGATGCATCTGTATTGAACGAAAAGGCTGGAATAGGCATCTTCTGTACTTCTCTCGACTGGTCTTTCTCAGTTCGATTACCAGATTACATGCCTATATTCATCGCTGAATTATTTGCTATAATTCTAGCGCTTCGTAAACTTCCTGCAAGCGAATCAGAAGCAGTCATACTTACCGATTCTCTCTCAGTATGCACTGCACTATATACAGCAAAAAATTTGACATCATTGAGTATGATTAGCAGTTTATTACCAGAAAACCTGAAAAAATTTCCCTTGCTATGGATACCCGGCCACTGCGGGATTTACCCAAATGAGATGGCAGACTCGTTAGCCAAAGCATCTTTAAGTGGACCAATCTTACCTATTTTATCTGATTTTGCCTACGTAACAGCACTCAGATATAGAAAGGCTTGTTTTCACAATGAAATAAAAAAATTACCATTGGATAAAGCCAGAGACTTCGTACATCTAAGATATTGCTGGAACAAACAGTGGTGTGTATGTCGGCAGTTAGAAACTACAATCACCAGATTACGATGCAGAATTCCGCATCTGAATTACTACCTACATAAAGCTGGACTAACAGCATCTCCATTGTGTCTCTTTTGCAAGGAATCGGAATCAATAGGTCATTTCTTTTTATCCTGTAAACGTTATGCTTATCAAAGGAATAGATACCTGGTCGTACCAATTGAGAAGCTAGGTTTAAAAATAAACGTGGAACTAACTTTATTCTTCGGAGAGATTACATTAGGTTATAGCCACAGGGAGGTTTTCTCTGCTGTGTGCGAGTACATAAGGGCAACAAAGAGATTACCCTGTTAGCCTATTGTTATTATTTACGGCTACGAGACTACCTGAATGCCTGACTGAACACACTTGATGATCCTGCCGCCCGGTTCTTGGCCGATCCCCTCTGTGGGCGAGTGCCAGCAAAGCCGAAGGTTCATCATCACCATCATCATCATTTGATGCCAATAGTACGCAGCCAGCCGATGTGCCCACCACGTGGCTAACTACAACAAAATACCTTGACGCAAAAAGTTGCACCATGCTGCCGGTCTCTGCATCGTTATCGACTTTGGTTTCCTGTAACGCTAGCACGTCTATGTCACGCTCCGTTACGAGACGGTAAAGCTGGCTTTGTTGTCTTTTACCTGCCAGTCCTGTGACGTCAAGGTTGGCGACATTCAACGGCAAGGCAGGGGCCATTTTGACGATAAGAAAGGAGACCAGCAGCATTGCGCTCACCCTTCGCGTCTAGCCGATGGCTAGACCGGATCATCGCCGGCGGTGCCGTCCGCCGGAGTTGTTTACTGCCCGACTGGCTCAATGTTGCCGCCGGGAATATCGGCTGGAAAGTTGGGACGCGGGGTAATAGGCGGCCGCAGTCCTTGCAAAGACTTTGCTGGCGGTTCCTCAGGGCAAGGCGTGGTCGTTTCAATACTCTTATTGCTGGCCGGTTGGTGGGGACGTTTGGAAGCCGCGGCGACGTTGGTCGCTGCTTGAACGCCACTCTTCTTCAGCGGTGGCTCGTTGCAATCCTTGTGCTCTCAACCCTTGGGTGCTGGTGAGCTTTCGGGGGCTTTCACCGTCACCACGGATGACGCGGATGTGTCGCCCGCCGCTTCTGGGAGGGCTGGTGTATCACCCTTACCGGTGTCGACTCCTAAAGCCGCAGGCAGAATCGGGGCCGCCGGTTGGTTGACAGACCCTGACAAGTCACATCGCGCTTCTTGGTCCGCCGGGGCGTTCCTTCTCGGGGCTTCACCGCAGGAAGGCGCCAACGAGTGTCGATGTCCGACCTTCTTTGTAGCCTCGTCGGTGCCCCGAGTGGCCTCCTCTGCCTCGGCAACACTCATCATTTCCTCACGGTGGTCCGGCTTTGTCTGCCCTGTCACCGACGCGTCGGTGCGTATGCAGTCCGCGCCCGCATGCCCATAACGAGGGCACTTGCAGCACCGGGGCTCCTTGCAGTTCCGGCGAACGTGTCCCGTGCCATGATATCGTAGGCACTGCACGTCTCGCCCGGACTCCACAACGAGGACAAACTCCCCTGCAACACGGACCTGGTGGGGACGGTTGTCCACTTTGTATCCGGGCTTCAATTTCCGCAGGACGGTTGTTGTGGTTGAACCCTTTTCCTTCCTACCTTGAACTCGCCAACGCCATCGAGTCCCCTCGATGTCGTTGCCAAAGGCCGCAAAGGATGCCCGAATATGTTCGTCTTGGACGCCGTGAAGCATCCGGTAGAGGCGAAGCTTCGGCTGCTGGCCCTCTGGGTCAGGGATGATACACCGGCGCCCTTTCGCTTTAAGTACCTTTACCACGGCTAGTTTCTTGGCGGCTTCCCTGGTGTTCAAGGTCACTGCCCACACATGGTTAATTTGGTATGTGTCTAACGCCACGACGTAAGGAAGCACGCCAACTGATGAGAGAGCGTCCCGGAAATCCTCGACTCTGTAAAGCCTCTTACGCACGTGGCTGTGCAAAAACATCGTGTTCAGTACAACACGGCCGGTGGGAAACGTAGGCAGCACGATCTCGTAGTCCTTATCATCTTCACCATCGAGCCTGTTTCCGCGACCGGCACGGGCCGCTATCGCCGCTCCGTCGGAGCTCATGATTCCGTAGCCATCCGCTTGCGCTGCCGGAAGACGAATGAAGAACTCGGGCCTCCGCGGTGAGAGCAAGGTATCCTAACCACTATACTACGCCGGAACGGAGGTCACCGTCCAGAAGTCCCTTCCACGCGGCAACTGAATTATTCGAATCGTATAAACGCTATAAAGTAATAAAAGTAAAGGTGTCACCTAGATTTGAACTCGGATTGTTGGATTTTAACTCGAACCGTTACACCATGAGACCGCAACCAAGCTTTCGGACGCCGGGAATCGAACCTGGGACTGCTGGGTGAGAGCGAGGTATCCTATCCACGAGACCACGCTGGAACGGGGGCACCGTCTCTAAAAAGATGTCTCTTCCACGCGGCATCTATTGCAGATAGGGAGGGCTTGTGAAAGCAGCGAAGAGAACTTTCTCTGCTTAGAAATTCAGTGAAAGTAGCTTTTATGCTTCACAAACACATGCGTCCTATTTACATGCTTCACAAAGCAACATAATATCGCAGTAATAGTGCGTGCACACATTAATATGGTACAACCTTTATTGGCAACGGGCATCAGAATATGTGATTATCATATTGGCTCTTCTGTTGGAAGCCGCTACCCCACTAAAAAAGGCACATACGCAACTGCGCCTGTATTTTTAAGGCCACGTATAGTCGGTGCATAGCAAATTCGAAAAGCTTTCATGCACTAAGTGTTTCAAATACGCATTAGGAACAGGAGGTCGCTATCGCGTTCAACTAATAAAGGCGAAGTTTTAGGGTCCCCTAATTTTTCACGGCCCTCACTCTCTAGCGGCTGCGAAGCAACTGACCATGGCGGCGGTCAGGTCTGCAACGCAGCAGAAGGTGGTAAGAATCTCTGAATACGGACGAGCCACCAGTGTAACCTGAACTTGGCAACGTTCAACGCTAGAACCTTATCTAGTGAGGCAAGTATAGCTGTACTATTCGAGGAGCTAGAAGGAATTAAATCGCTGTAATAGTGCTCAGTGAGGTTAGAAGGACAGCCCCGCCACGGTGGTCTAGTGGCTAAGGTACTCGGCTGCTGACCCGCAGGGCGCGGGTTCGAATCCCGGCTGCGGCTGGCTGCATTTGCGATGGAGGCGGAAATGTTGTAGGCCCGTGTGCTCAGATTTGGGTGCACGTTAAAGAGCCCCAGGTGGTCTAAATTTCCGGAGCCCTCCACTACGGCGTCTCTCATAATCATATAGTGGTTTTGGGACGTTAAACCCCACATATCAATCAATCAATGAGGTTAGAAGGACAGATGAGGCCTATGCAGTGTCACATATTGGGCACGTCATTTGCTATCGGGGCTTGGCTGACAAAAGAGGCTTAGGAGTAAGGCTCCTTATCCACAGACACATAGCTGGCAACATAGAGGAATACTATAGCAATAATGAAAGGCCGGCTGGTATCGTAATTAAATTTAATGAGATATACAATATGAAGGTTGTAGAGACTTATGCGCCTACGTCCAGTCATGATGACGCGTCAGTTGAAAGCTTATATGAAGACGTGAAATCGGCAATGAGTAAGGTAAAAATACAGTATACTATACTGATGGGAGACTTAATGCAAAAGTAGGGAAGAAAAAGGCTGGAGACCAGGCAGCGGGAGATTAAGGCATCAGCACTAGAAATGCCGGAGAACAGCTACTAGTAGAATTCGCAGAAAGCAATAATTTACGGATTTTGAGTACCTTTTACCGAGAGCGAGGAAACCGTAAATGAACATGGAAGAGCCCTAATCGCGAAAATAAGAACGAAATAGATTTTATACTAAGTGCACACCCCAGCAACATGCAGGATGTGGAAGTACTTGGCAAGGTACGATGCAGTGACCATATATTGGTACGGTCCTGAATTTGCCTAGACTTGAAGAAGGAACGACAGAAACTGATACGCAAGAAACCAATCAATGAGATAGCACTGAGAGAGAAAGCACAGGAATTCAGAGTATTGCTTCAGAACAGGTACTCGGCTCTTATCGAGGAAACCAGCCTCAGTGTATGATAATCTGATGAGTATCATTACGGAGTTTGCAGTGGAAGTTGAAGATACTGTAGTTAGGACACTGGCAAGTGGTTCCAGGAAACGAAGAGTCTTATTAGGAAGCGTCAAAGCATGACAGCCTCAAGTACAACAGACAAAATAGAGTTGGTAGAGCTTTCGAAGTTGACAAATTGGCGTAACGTATCTGACGTAAGAAGGTATAACATGGAGAGAATTTAACACGCTTTGAAGAATGGAGGAAGCATCAAAGTGGTGAAGAGAAAATTTGGGTAGGCAAAAACCAGTTGTATGCACTAAAAGACAAGGAAGGTGAAGTAACTACCAATATGGATAGGATAGTAAAATTAGCGGAGGAGTTTTACAGAGATCAGTACAGTAGTCAGCACTACCACGACTTCAATATAAGAACTAGCAGTAACCCAGATGACACCCTACCAGTAAAAATAGAAGAAGACAGAATGCCTTGGAGAGCATGCAAAGATGCGAAGCTGCTGTTGAGGATCAGGTAACATCAGATCTGCTGAAAGATGGAGGACATATTGTGTTATAACAACTAGCCAACCTTTTTACGAGGTGTCTCCTGACGGGAAGAGTATCAGAATCTTCGAAGAATGCTAACATAATCCTAATACATAAGAAAGGAAATGAGAAGGACTTGAAGAATTCCAGGCCGATCAGCTTGCTCTCCGTAGTTTACGAGCTATTTACAAAAGTAATTGCTAACGGAATTAAGATTACGTTACAATTTAATCAACCGAAGGAACAAGTAGGATTTTCAACAGGCTACTCAACAATCGACCACATTCATACTATCAATCAGGTAATAGAGAAATGCTCACAATATAGCCAACCGCTATACATAGCATTCATAGCTTACAAGAAGGCGTTTGATTCAGTAGAAATATCAGCAGTCATGCAGACACTGCGCAATCAGGGCGTCGACGAAGCACATATAAACATCCTGGAAGAAATCTACAGGGAATCAGCTGCTGCCATGGTGCTTCATAAAAAAAGCAACAGAATGCCAATCAAGAAGGATGTAAGGAAGGGGGATAGAATCTCCGCAACGGTACTTACCGCGTGCTCACAGGAGGCTTTCAGAGGCCTAGAATGGGAACAGTTAGGCATAAGAGTTAATGGAGAGTACCTTAGTAACCTGCCCTTTGCCGATGACAATGCATTGCTGAGTAACTCAGGGGACGAATTGCAAATCATGATAACGGAGTTAGACAAGGAGAGCAGAAAAGTAGCTCTTAAAATTCATCTGCAGAATATGAAAGCAATGTACGACAACCTCGGAAGAGAGCAGCACTTCGAGATAGCTATTAGTGCACTGAAAGACTATGTATACTTACGAAAGGTATTGACCGCGGAGGCGAACCACGAGATTGAAGTAACTAGAAGAGTAAAAATGTGGTGGAGCACATTTGGCAAGCACTCTCAAATCGTGACAGGCAGATTGCCACTATCCCTCAAGAGGAAGGTATATAACAGCTGCATCTTGCCGGCTCGAAGCAGAAACCTGGAGACTCACAAAGAGGGTTCAGCTTAAATTGAGGACGACGCAGCGAGCGACGGAAAGAAACATGGTAGGTGTAACCTTGAGAGACAAGAAGAGAGCAGAGTGGATTAGAGAACAAACCGGGGTTAAGGTAATGATAGTTGAAATCAAGAAGAGGAAATTGACATTAGCCGGGCATGTAGCACGCAGACTTGATAACCGCTGGTCGTTAATGGTAACTAACTGGATCCCTAGAGAAGGCAAGCGGGTTAGGGGGAGACAGACGGTTAGGTGGGCAAATGACATTAAGAAGTTTGTGGGTATAAATTGGCAGCAGCAAGCACAGGACCGATTTAACTGGCGAAACACGGGAGAGGCCTTTGTCCTTCAGTGGACGTAGTCAGGTTGATGCTGATGATGATGAATTTTTATAGCCTTTTAGCTTTCACTGTGACTGTGCTAGCGTTCGGCACATCCCTGGCCTTTTTTTGACTTCATATTGAAACAGACTGAGTTACTGAGTTACTCAGAACATAGTTGCCGAGAGCGGGCGTGATTGACTACGGTGGCACAAAATACTCACGTTGAGCCACTAGTGGTTTTCGTGATCGCGCTAGTGTTTAGATGAAGTGTATTCGCTTGCATTGTCTTATAGTGAGCTTTAAGGTGAGAAGGATGCAACCATATCCCTCTTGTCCTTGTTAAAGAGTGTGCTAATTAACCTTACCGTAAACTGATTAACCATATGCTTTCTTGGTATGTATTATGAGGAGGTCTACCACTCTAAAATTTTATTAAAGCTACCAGTTATTTTGCTCAAATTAGGAATATTACACTCATTGGTTAGCAGAGCTTGCATCAAGAAGCGCTTAGGGAGGTAGTGTAAGTCTTACTTATCGTTCGGGAACAAGAGATGGCAAACAAGCTTACGAACATGATTGATATGTGGGGCTTAACGTCCCAAAACCACCATATGATTATGAGAGACGCCGTAGTGGAGAGCTCCGGAAATTTCGACCACCTGGGGTTCTTTAACGTGCACCCAAATCAGAGCACACAGGCCTACAACATTTCCGCCTCCATCGGAAATGCAGTCGCCGCAGCCGGGATTTGATCCCGCGACCTGCGGGTCAGCAGCCGAGTACCTTAGTCACTAGACCACCGCGGCGGTGCAAGTTTACGAACAAATAAATGCGTTAATCTAATTACTTCTCTTTTTGATGAAACGAATTAGTCCGTTGACCCTGTTCCATTTGGGGCCCTGAATGCATATGGCAAATTCCCTGTACAATTCTTGTACGTTCCACTCCTGACGGATGAAAATTGCATCTCGAATTACGCTTTGACAACTAACAAAAATGTTGCAAGCACTATCTGTATACCATTGAGCTTACTGGGAGGCGTGGCCTATCCACAGTGATTTTGAATTTCGGAAAGCCTTCGAGGTGCTTGCGCACCATCGCTGGAATGGGAGTGTGGGGGTTGAGGGGTTTGAGGAGCGAAAAAGAAAGTCTGGGAACGATAATTTTTGTGTGGGAAAATGTTATTGCACGAAAGCAACTTACGTAATTTTGCAAAAAGTCAATGCACCCTGTTCATCTTGTTCTATTGCCGGTACTTCCGGAGTAGCCCTAACAAAAGCTTCCGAGAACAAGGGGTGTTTCGCAACGTCATTACTACAATAAGGACACATGCACAATGGAATCATGAAAAAGGTAAACTGTTTGGATCATCTGCACGTTCACACACACACACACACACACACACACACACACACACACACACACACACACACACACACACACACACACACACACACACACACACACACACACACACACACACACACACACACACACACACACACACACACACACAAATAATGGCCTGTATGCCAGGCCGGCGGTTAGATCAATAAATGAAAATAACTTTATTTATACGTCCTGTACCGATAGTTGCCACCTACCTGGCTAATCCCGCATTGGTACTGGGAGGCCAAGCCTCCCAGCCTTGTCATGGGCATACTGGACAGCTAAGACTTTGGGGATATGGTCGTAAGACTTTATCGTGCCTGTAAACCATTCCCAAGGAATTCCAGGGCCAAGAGACCAACACTCCCAGAGCATGTGGTCAATCGTGCATACTTCTTTCTTGTATGCCTTGCAAACAGCACCCATATTTTTATACAGTACCATCCTTAGGCCTGTGCCGGCGAGTAATAAGACTGTGTCAGTAAATGTCTATGTGTGTCATGAATCCAAATGAATTGGCCAACAACGTTGCTTTCCAAATTACGGACAGGGCCACTTTTACATAAGGCTTTGATTTCTGGATTCAAAAATCTACAATGGTTATGCCCACGACCTATAATAAAATTACTAAGCTTAAACCTAGGAAGGATAGTTTGCACCTCCTCACAATAGACTAAACAGAGCACAAGCGGTCAGACTTAGGCCGACTATTCTTATTCTGATCTTCGTTGTCGCCGTCTTTTTTCCGATCTAGCACCCGCGTGTCAATTTTGCTTTTCGTCCTTACACACTCGGGCATACGGCGATCATGCATGGGGAAGTGCTCAAATGTTCTCAGGTGGACGGCACTAGCTGTTTAGTGCTGGTCGTCGTGGACCCACAGGCGCTGCACGCTGAAGCGCCACCGTCAGCAAAATCATCTCTGGCGGCCGATGCTGGCTGTGTCGTCGTGGTCGCTCGAAACAACACAGGAGTTTCACTTGGCGCTTTGCTCATGACGCCTCTAATGGTGAAGACTTACTAGATCTTGGTGTTTTTCCTGGCCACGCAGCGATTTGGTTTGCACAGACCGGGCTGTTTCTGGAGGACAAACTTGACTGCACTACGATGGTTGGTCTCAGTGCGATGCAGGAACTTTTTGCGGACAGCTAGCAAACACACATTTCGCGGTGGCCCTCGAATGTGCCTTGGAGTGACTGGAGGACGAAGCACACCAGAAGAAGTTAGACGCTTCTTCGATATCCATCACCTCAATAGGCTCTGTGATGAGCGAAAGGGTAACATCATGTTCTTGTCCTGGAGAACCGTGTCGCTCAACGTGAGGTGATCAGATGCGCGTTCGAAGAACGAATGTTCTTTCGGTAGGCATGGTTGGCATGGCGGCGATGCCATGATACGTTCTTCAAACCCGATCATAATTTTCGTACAGGTTTTGCTTGGATTGATGTTTGTCCCAGCGTGGCTATCACCGATGAACAACACCCCTTCATCGCCATCTATGTTCTTGGTCCCCTATCAAGAGAAGCCGATGCCCGTGGTGTTTCATCGGCTAAACATCGTCCCCGGAGGAGCAAACATAACGTCATCGGATCCACCAGGGGCGCTAACGGGTGCATCTGTCAACGAGACTATGAAACGGCTCTTCAGCGTGGTCCCTGAGAGTGGGCATGGCGGCGATGCCATGATACGGTCTTCAAAACCGATCATGTTTTTCGTACAGGTGAGCAAACAATGCCAAAAGTGTTACCGTAGCAATAACGTTTGCTTATTATTGCTGCCATGTTCATGGTCTATGTGCGAAATGCTTACTAACGTTCTCCTTGCTACATGTTGTTACTTAGTGGTGACGTAGAAACAAATCCAGGGCCTACAGAGGGCGATTGGTCAAAGTAACTAAAGGCAATCGCGGACGACATAAAGGAAATCAAGAAAGAAAAATCCGTCACAAATCAGAAACTAACTGCAATTGATAATAAACTTGAAAAAAAAATTGTGGACTGGAAAAGCAGGTTTCTGATTGCGTGAAGCGAATAGTGGAACTAGAAAATATCAAAGGCATGAACAGGAGAATTAAAGAACTAGACAACAGAAGTCGGAAGACGGAAATGGGGAACAACAAAATGAGTCCTTTCAAGAGATTCATAACTTCGTATCAAAGGAAATATTTGAAGATACACTAGGCGTAAAGACTGAAGGCATTTAACGTATACACCGACTTCGTAGAACTAGAGAAGGCGATCCGAAAACCAGGCCAATAATTCTCAAATTGCTCGATTATCACGACAATGTTAAAAGGCTCCAGTCTTGTTCCAAACTGAAAGGGAGCGGTTATTAAATAAGCGAGGATTACTCGATTGGCGTGCGTGAAACTACAGAAAAACTGTGGAAAGTCACGAAAGAAAACCATGATAGAGGGGAAAGGGTAAGGCTAATTTTTGACAGAGTTCAGATAAGCTGTTGTCTTTTTACTTGGGATGAAGACAGTAAAAATATCGCAGAAGTAGATAAAAAAACGAAGAGCAACTACCAACAGCGCAGTCTTCTCGACGACAACGCCCATAACCCTTCTAAATGTTAAGAGCGAAGTCTTGCTAACAAGGCAGAACAATTGGAAGTCGTTCTATTGGCCCAGAAAACTGATATTGGTACTGTGAGTGAAACGTGGCTACATTCAAATATACATGACCATGAAATTGTGCCACCGAGCTACACAATTGTCCGCAAAGATAGGGACACTAGAAGCATCGGAGTATCAATTGTTTTACGGCAGGGAAACGCTTACACGGTCATGCCGGAGGTGAACAGTGTCGAAGAGGTTTGGTGTAAGCTTCTCCTGAACGATGGCTATATACGTGTATGTTGGCGCCGTTTACAGGCCCCCGAATGCCGATGCGACGTACCTAAACCCCTTCTGCATTATATGAATTTGCATACGCTCGGTGGCAGGATTATCATGGGGGGCGACTTCAACCTACCTGATGTAAATTGGTCCTCATTAAGTCCAGGCCATCTGTCAAATAATATAGTCATCAACTTCTTATTTGCTTTCAATCTAACTCAGCTTGTTGTTGAAAATACATGAATGCAAGGACAGTCGCATTCCGTGTTAGACCTTGTATTTGCCAGTTATCACTTTTCCATCGACAGTGAAAGTGTTGAAACAATTGATGGCATATCGAATCATAAAATTGTTCTGTGTAGTTTGCCGATAGTGACTTCAATACGGCAATCTGGCCCACTAACATATGTGCCCTCCTTCAATAAAGCTAATGATGCGGCGATAATGAACTACCCATCCCACGAGTATCCCGTGTTTTCTGAGCTATGTGCAGATAATAACGCGTGCATAGATGAAGTGCGGACACAGTTTAAGCATGATATCATGCAATGTATTTCTAACTTTATTTCCAAACGAAAACCGGTTATACGAGATAGCACAACCCATGGGTTACCCGCGATATAATTCACCTTAAGGGCAAAGTCAAGCGTGTAAGGAAGGCAAAAAAAAAAAACGCTCGGAAGCGCTAGCTCACAAATAGCAACACTAAAGTCGACCTTAAAAGGAAAGATACGAGACGCAAAACGGCATTTTTTATGGACACAATCTACAAAAGTTTGTCAGAAGCGCATAGTTGACTTTGTAAATATGAGATGGAGGTACTTGCTAATGGTTCAGCATAGCGTTTAAGGAAGATGTTTGGTATTTCGTCTGGGCCACTACTTTTCTTTTAATCAAGATCTAATAGCAGCGAAAGAATGCCAGTTGCTGTCAAATCTAACGACGGAAGTGATCTGCCTTAGTCAACGTGACGGGAACCCGGTGCAATCTTTCGGAGGTATGCAGTGCTAAAAAGAGAGTGAAAGTACGAATTGAAATTATTCGCCTTTATCTTGCCTTCTTCAGCTGGAAACACTGATAATGTCGACCGTTTCACGCTTATGTAGCGCCAGAATTTATCGGGTGTATACGTCCAGCCAGTGCCTTATGGGCTTGGGGATGGGAAACACTTTCGGGGAGCTCCGGGAGGCGCACACTTGACTAATCCATACACGAGAGTTTCAAACGCTCCGTCGGGTCTCCGCATTTGCCTGAGTCCACCATCCAACAGAGACGGAGGAGGGCGTACGCATCTCAGAAGCCTGGAGGTACGCTAGGGAGCCTACATACGCCGCACCGCGCCTTCATCGTTTAGGGTGGTGCCACTCTTTGACACAGCTCGTGCCGCCTCCCGCCGTCGGGCAGCGTTGCCAGCACACGTTGCCATAATAACGGGGCAGACACGGCGCCATCTTGTGCCCCAGTCGGTTCACTGCCGCCGTGTGCGCGTGTCTGCGTGCGTGCCGCCTGTAACTCGCCATGACTTTTGTTGACCACGGGAAGCTTTTCGTAAGCATGCCAGCTCGGTGAACGTGTTGGGAGTTGTATGAGCACCGAAAATGCCTGGCTGTTGCGTTCCGCAATGTACGAACCATTGCAGAAAAGGCATACGGATGTTCCGCTTCCCGGCCAGCCCGAACCGAAGAAAGCGCTGGCTCGTAGAACTGAAAAGGGACCGCTGGGAGCCCACTGCTGCTTCTCGTGTTTGCGCTGTGAGTAGTGCACCTCGTTTCATGTTTTTCGCACGCGTACTTGCAGCTATATTCTATTATGTAAGTGCTATGCACCTGGAACACTTTCAGCGAGCGTCGTCGTGTCCTCAACCTCTCCTCCGTCGCCGCAGCGCCATTGCGCGTCGGTAGTGGAGGCCATGGCCTGTTTTGATGGCTTCCAGCGACGGCTGCGCGTAGCCGAGCGGCAATTTAGCGTGCGAATGTAGCGTGCGCGCAAGTGGATGCTTTGCGTGGTTCGATTATGCCGGATTACGCATGCATGAAACGTGAATGTTCAAAACTAAGCCTGGTTATAAAACATCCCCGAAAGGCCCGGACCGTTCACGCTTGCTAAAAAAAACAGAAAACACGCGATTTTCGTCACTGCGACAAAAATTGGTCGATACCAAGCGACAAAAGCTGTCCCTAAGTGACTGCCAAATCTTCGAACGTGCTGCAATTCAGAGTTCGGCAATCGATTTTAAAGCTGCCTTGGGCTGGATATTCATCGGGTCGCCGAAAAAATTGGCTGGCGATCTCCCCCTCTACCGTAGACTCTCCTCGTAGGTGTTGTGAAATCTCCCCTACCGCAGACGGGCAATTGTTCCCTGCGTTGCTTGTGCTGATATTCCGCGCGGGGGTAGAATATATGATTGATTCTTTCTTGCAACACTGCCAAACTGCGTACGCGGGGTCACTAAAATCTGCAAATGATTTCTGTGGCGAGCCGCCCCATAAAAAATCCCGTACTGCAATTAGAGGGCATAATCAATTTCCATTCCAAAAGATAAAAAAACGCGCGAAAGCGTGCATTCTGCCTCGCTAGCGAGTAATTCAAATGCATTATGTGGTTTTCAAATACTGTTAAGATTGACTTTTTTATTCTAGGCACATTTCGAAGATTCAAGTTTTGAGCAGCACCGACAAGATGGACTGAAAAAGCTGAGGCCGGATGCTGTCCTACCTCTCTTTCCCTATCGTGGTAAGAACATATCTGAACTCGTTATATCAAGCCGTAATATGGACACAAAATTAATTTTCCTTTGAATTTGTGAATCTAGTTTGGGTCATTCAGAGAAAAGACAAACTCATCTAAATGCATTGCCTCAATTGCACTGTGGCGTTTCGCTCTTATTTTTTACTCGGAACATCTATAAGGAACAGTAATATGCTTTGTGTGGTGCAGAACATGCAAGAAAGTGCATGATAGCATTTTGCTTGTAATTTTTAGTCTGCAAAGCGAAAATGAGTATTGGAACTGTTTGCTGAGTGAGATTGCATAGGCAATCATGTTATTGTAGTAATGTTCGTATGTTTCATTTTTTCCAGCTGCTCCGAAGCACCGGAAGTCCCCGAAGAAGCGCACTTCTGCCATGAAACCTGCGAATTCTTCTAACACCAAACGTGTTTGCCCATCTGGAGACATTCCACAGCTGCCTATGGATCTTTGCGACATAACGAGTTTTGAGAACGGTGTTCAGTTGAGTGCTCATGTTTCAGCAGCCGTTTTACAGCCAGATGCTCTTCCTCATGGCACTGCTGAATTCACGAGAGGTGATTCTCCAGAAGCCCACTTGCTGTCACGTTTGCCCACCAACAAGGCAGCAAGCATCAGCACCAGTGATCCTGGGTCCAGGCTTGCTCACGCTTAGGGAGCCGTCTCATTTCCTCTACCGCCTATAAACAATCTAGAAAGTGATGCGGACAGCGCTGCTGAGTGTAGGTGCGAGTGTACATCCGTGTGTGTGCCCCTGCCATTTGTTCCTCCTGCCAATGACGCAGACAGCGCTGGTGAGTTTTGGTGTCATCATGAGACAGTAGCCGCCTCTCCACCTCACCTGTCTGCCAACTATCCAGCAAGCGACACAAACGCTACCCCTAGGTGCATCCGTAGCCATTCTGAAACAGCTCCCTCCCAACATCGTAGCGAATGATGCAGGTCTCACTCCTGCACAAGAGCAGTCAACCATGCCAGCGGCATTTATGTTTGGAGGCAGCACAACTCCAAAATTGTCGATGTTGCATCGGGAAAATTTCGAGCTCCGGAAAAAAAACGCCGACTTAAGCAGAAGGTTTAAAAACTTGGTAAAACTGCATGAGCAGACGAGATCAAAAGTACGTAGCCTAAACAAGAAACTAAGGTTAGTTCAGCAAGAACTGAACGTATTAAGATCATCGACATTTCTTGCTGGAGATCAAACGAAGGCTCTAACAACAAAATGCAGGGTTCGCAAGTGGTCAGTTCAGACTATACGCGTAGCCCTCTAAATAAAGCACGCATGTGGTACAACAGGCTACGAATTACTCAGGTCTCTGTCGTACCCACTGCCATCTAACCGGACATTGATTCAAAGAATGCAAAACATTCACTTTCTGCCTGGTGTACTTACTGAAGTGCTGGGTGTTCTGAAGCGCAAGGCAGAAACAATGGAGGACATTGAGAAAGATTGCGTCCTCTTCATGGATGAGATGGAAATTAGTCAAGGGTTTGAACATGACTGCTCTCTGGATTGCCTTTTTGGGGGTACGACACTTCTAGAGTCAACTGACAACGTTGCAAACCATGCTCTCGTGTTTATGATTGGAGGTCTAAACACGAGGTGGAAACATGTCATCGCTTACCACTTCACTGGTCGTTCTACTGACGGAAGCATTTTAAAGGAGCTTATATTTCATTTAATTGCGCTTTGGTTTGAGGTGTCTTTGAGAGTTCTTGTTGTAACAAGTGACATGGGAAGTGCCAACAGGAAAGTGTGGCAGCTGCTGGAGTTTTCAAGCCGCAGGTACTCGGAAACTGTCTGCTCTATACCACACCCTCACTTGGATGGTAGGGAGCTGTATTTCATGGCTGATCCTGCTCACGTTTTGAAAAACATACGTGGGCAGCTTCTCCGCTCAGGAAGTTTTACCCTGGGGAAAGAGATGACAGAGGAGCATTGCATCCCAGGAAAAACTGTTAGCCTTGAACATGTTGAGGCTGTTCTCGAATATGATAGAAAAAATGACCTCAAAATCGCTAACAAGCTGTCGGACATTCATGTCAGCGATGGGTATTTCGCAAAAATGAAAGTAAACATCGCCGTGCAGTTGTTCCGTGAGGCACCTCATGCCATTCGCTACCTAATCAAGCTCAAAATCTTGAAGCCGGAAGCTGAAGCAACTGTCTGGTTTTTGAACCTTGTCACTAAGTGGTACACTTTGATGTCATCACGACACCCCATCGTTGCTTTAAGTCATTTTGACCGCGCAAAGCACCAGGAAGCAGTTGGGACATTGCAGCTGGCATGTGCTACGTTCACTCGGATGAACATGCGAGCAACTGCACACTGGAAGCCATCGCAGGCCGGTCTTTTGGTGTCGACGACTGTTGTGCTGCGCCTGTCAGAGGAGCTCCTGGCGAGGCGTGGGTACTTGTACCTCCTCACTGCTAGGCTGATACAAGATTGCCTAGAAAATAGTTTTTCAGTTGTGAGATTGAAGAAGCCAGTTCCAAGTGCGTAGGATGTTCAATGTGCACTGAAGGCCATTTGTGTCAGCCAGTTTGTACACACCCCTAAGACTTCGAGCTACAACATTGACGACTGCAGCCATCTGGCTGACTTGCTTGACCCAAGCTTAAAAAAGCTAGAGGAAGACCCCATTCAGCAGGCTGAGGAGTTAGAGAACTTGTTTGTGATTGCCCTGACGGAAGCAGAGTGCGACATCGTAGCGTACATCCGTGGTTTACTTCTGAGGTCTGTCTTAAAGTTTATAGACAACTGCAAAAGCTGTAAAGCAGTACTGACTGACAGTGCTCCTGGGAAATACAGCAGCCTCATCCAGTTGAAGGAATACGTAAAAAATGCCGGAAATCTCAACCAGCCAAGCATGTCTGTAATGACAATTTTGATGGATTGTGAAGAAAACTTCAAAACTTTTGCTGAAATGGGGGAAGTCATGAAGGTGAAAAACCATCTTCTGCCCTGCAGAAGTCTGCAAAAATGCACTTGGGATGTTGCAGTTTGCACAAGCCTACTGTAGAGAAGCTGCTTCTCGAAAATAATGTCAGAACAAGACTAAAGATTTACCTCAGGCAGCAGCATAAACACAGAGTAAATGGGGCAGCAAGCAAAACCTGTGCTGCGGCAAACTTGGAGTAGTTCAGCAGCCAGCTAGAACCGTCGAGCATACGCAGCTGCGATCATTTTTTTTATGTGAGGACACTTGAACGACTTGGGTGGTACGTTCAATCATAATTTAGGACTGCCTTTGTTAAGGACTCTATGCAACTTCATTGCCGTACAATGATGATAATGGAAAATTGACGCTTATTTGTATAATTTACATTATAGTGTGTTCAAAATAGCTGTAAAATATTTTAATGCTAACATTTTCTTTTGCTGTTCCTGAATACCAGCCCGAAAAAAGCATTCAAAACCAGGAACACTGGTGTGCCTTCATTCACATTGCACCTTTCTCTTGAGACGTTGCTCTCCATTGTGCCAGTTGCTCACGACGTGTTTTTATTCTCGACTAATGTCATGTAACTTTCAGTGGGGTTATTTAAATTAACCCAGTGGGGCTTGGGGGATTTTCTTATGGATTTATTTCCCCAATATTTTGCGTCATGTATG
Organism: Rhipicephalus annulatus; assembly: GCA_013436015.1. NCBI lineage: Eukaryota > Metazoa > Arthropoda > Arachnida > Ixodida > Ixodidae > Rhipicephalus > Rhipicephalus annulatus. The sequence goes on from WOVY01009992.1 coordinate 479,182, forward strand.
TATCTGTGCTCAAAGTGCTACTTATGCAGTCGTTGTGTAAAATGCTTTCTTCTCACTGTCATCAGTATAGCAAGCCGTATTCTTCTCTACTTGCTTTCTCTTTCATTAGTTATCTCTGCGTTGGTCTTATCAGCATTGTCCACCTGTGTAGCCCATCTGGGCTTTAGACTTGCTCGTTGCCTGTGTGTTCAGTTTTTTTTCAACAGCTGCATTGGAAAAAGTCACAAATGAGTGATATCACTTTTACATGCATTAGTCTGCTACATAAAGTGCTTCTTGAAATTCGATGCCTTTATTAGCTCGGACACATTTACTTTTTGTTTGTTGTATTTCTCATGTACGCCTGTTGTTCAAGAAGGGGGCGTCTGCATGTCACGCAAGCAGTGCAGTAAAATAATTTTACGTGAATTTTGTCTTGCTTTATGCGTGTAATAAATGTACGCTACAAGGCACGATGACTTGGATGTTCAGCCATAGATGTAATATTTTGTGTTGCCACCTCAACAATATTTTTGTTAGTGTGTGTAAACATGTTAAATTACACATTGGGCACGTGCCCAGTATGGGCAGGACGATTCAAGCATAGGCTGGGGAGGTTCTATGGGCAACAGTGGTTTAGTCTGTGAGGGCCATTTTTCTTTTATCAGAAACTTTAGTACCACACCGATATTTTCTATTCTAAAGCATTTGCGGTGTAACCTAATCACATGTAGTACCTTGTATCTGCACAAAAATGCGTAATTGAACAATAGAGCATAATAAATAAAAGGGTAATAGTGCCAAAACAATTAAAATAATATAAAAGGCAAAAACCAAAACTGAAAATGATACTACCGTCTCTCTAATCAGGCGTCATCGTGCAATTACCTAAACACTGAACCTTTCCGGGTTAAGAACGACGGCGAAGCAAGGCGACATAAAATTCCCGGCCATTTCCGCGCTTCTACGTGCTTCTACGTGCAGCTAGTGCCTCCAAAGGAGGCACTGGCAAGCTTTTACCAAGGACGTGAATGCCGCATTAAACGAATAATCCCGCGATCTCAACTGTTCCTAGCAGCAGGAAATTTTTGGAAAGCTTCTTGGCGATAACCGCTAATCACGTACGATCGTTTCGAAGCAGGTCGTACTAGAGATACTCTGTTCCGCGCCTACGGAGGCGCGGCGCATGCCGGCTCCCTGGGTCGGGTGGGCACTAGGGGACCAATATGGCGGCCCGTCAAGTTTGGCGGCCGCCGTAGCCACCGTTAGGCAACCTTGGACTCTGCTGTCGCCACCCTAAACGACGAAGGCGCGGCGTATGTAGGCTCCCTAAGTTACGCCCTGCACGTGCGCCCTCTTTCGGCCAACATGACACGTGACGACCACAGTGGCAGGCGCCTTGTGCGGGCGGCGGCACTAGGTAGACACTATGGGAACAAACACGGCATCTTTTACGTGGACGGCCTCCGGCCCTCGCCATGGGGGGTGGTACACGGCTGCAGTCTTCCACCAATATGTCGTTGTGAATGCCCTCAAATTCAGGGCACAGGACATAACACACGCGGAGGAAGTCGCCATTGTGATATAGCTGCTGCAGACCTGGACTATCGCGTCTTCATGGCAAACTCGAGAGTGGCCTGCAGAAATATTCAACGCAGAGATGTCCTACACCTGGTGTACCACATCTCTGAAAACAGCAATTACGTCGGACCTTCCGCGTCCCGAGAGATCATACGGGCTAATGCTCTCATGGGCCTCGAAGGCAATGAGATGGCTGACGCCGCCGCCCGCGTGCTCACTACCCGGGTAACGCCTTCAGACTCTTCTGAAAAAGACCTCAAACCTAATTTTTAGCCTTAACATTTCGAGAAATTACCGAATTCTATGGACTCGTACACTCAATTTATCCTAAACCATGTAAGGGCCCTACAAAGGCGGATGATCGCTTACTCCTCCACCTTTACACCTAAACACGTTATGCTGTGCCTGGCAGTTTTTAAAGATCTCGACCCTGCCTGTACAGGACAATGCTCGCACTGTGCGGACAAGTCATTGGACATCTTCCACATGGTGTGGGTATGCCAGCCAACACCTCGCCTCACCCCAAAACCGAACCCCGCCCGAGAGAACTGGGAGGCAGCCCAACTCAGCTGCTCCGACCTGACGAGCCAGAAGGCCCTGGTGAGTCAAGCCCGATTCACGTTGGCCGCCAATGGGCTTCTGGAATCAGCAGCCCACCAAGTGTTTGTGAGGGGTGGCTCGCACTGGGCCACCTCCCACGTACGCTCTGTATATAGATAGAATAAATTTTCTCTCTCTCTCTTCAGCAATGTGGAGGCTACATTTAGGGGCCCTCAGCCAAGCGGAAGGATGATTATGCTCATGCTTACATCCACGCCATCTCGTCTGCTTGCCGCCTTCACGGCACCTGCTCATTGCATTATCTATACACGCTCATCGTAGGTAATATGACAAGTTTATTACCTTACAAATATAGCAAAACTGTGAAACACGCAACTACACCGGGCCACTAACTTCGCCAGGCCTCTTTCGAAAATATGGATAAAGTTGGAGATGTAATTCCCTCGATGCCATTTGTATGGTGTATATACACACGCGTCAGATCGGTGAATGGGTGGTGAATAATAAGAACAGCTGTAAGTTTTTAGGGGGAGGTAGAAAAAGGGGGTAACGATTTAGAGCACAGGGTACTCTACTATGGGAGAGCTTAAAGCCGTCCCGAGTAAGTTTTTAGGGGCGAAGCTTTTTATAGCGGCACCCATTCATCCCTCGTAGCGGTTGTAGTAGTGTGTAACAAGTGTAACATTTTGACCTCCAAGGTTGTGCCAGTGAGAGATTTCTTCTGTACGTTATAGAACAATAAAAGATAGTGCTCAATGTACATGCCAATGGCTGCTAAGGGGGAATGAGATACAGGAGAATTCGGCTTTTAGTTAACGCGCACGCTGCTAATTTTTATTGTTCAACAACGCACAGAAGACAAGAAAGGGTTGCTACGTTATACTCGCTGGGCGTAACATCCTAGGTTTTAGAAAGGTTTAGCGAGCGTTGGGCCGCAGTGCCATGAATACAGTGTACTAGGATATACCATGAACTCGAGGTGGTTAAAGGTGGGAAGTATACATGAAGCGCAAACCGTAAGAAAGTGTGCGTGTACCCATAGAGTTTCCCTAAATTAACTAGAGGGCACTCTTGCGATGCGATCGTTCAGCGACCATGGAATGATGGATAGTACAAACATTTGCCTAGTCTTCGTACTTGCGGGCGGCGAATCGTACTTGCGGCTTCATTTATTGCTGGTCACGGTTTTGTTTTGAAAGAAAGATCGAACCCTTTGGAACTTAGTGACTTGATTCAATATGGTAACCCAAAAAGAATAAAGTTGTGAAGCGCCAACGGCGAACATTTGCTTATTCATGTTTTCGTAAAAAAGAACAGCTCCAAGCCACACGAACACACACGGAGCTAGAAGCAGGCCAGAAGTACGAAAATTAGACAAATGTGTGTACTACCCATCATTGCCATGCTCGCTGAAGCGCTGTGTGTTGCAGCTCCCATAGACACTAGCGCCAGAGTTCTCTCTAGTGTATATTAAGAAACTCTACTGCGTGTGCCCCTCTCGTTCAGTCCTTGGAATGTCCGCTGGATTGCGGTGCTTCTAAATGAGGAACATATGATGAAAAGATGCGAGATGGTGGTATCTTGGAGTGTTGAATAGGTGAACGAACGAACATATAGACAGATGAATGGAGGGACGCACGGATGGCTGCACGGACGGATTCACACATGGACGGACGCAGGAGCGGATGCATGGACAAAAGCAGGGACGGACGCGCAGACGAACGTGCGGACGCACGAACAGACGCACGCACGGGCGGCCCCACAGACGCACGCATGGACGGACGGAAGCAAGAACGAAAGGACGGACGGATGCTTCGCCCCACTATCCATCATTCACTCCGTGTATATGCTGCCATTTTTTTTCAATTTAGGAAAAGCTGTATTCAATCCGAGTGTTCAACTCACGACACAGGGAAGACTGATTGTCGCTGCTTCTCTCCGACGCTGTTCGTGGCTCTCGTATCATTGATTTTGCGTGGATGCGTTCCCTCATTTCTCCTGCGTTCTCCCTCTGCAACACTCCTTTTCCCTCTTTCTGGTTCCAATACAAGGAAGACCTGAAGCGCGCGGAATGCTGTGCGAGGTTGCATGTCCCGATATTTGGAAATCCAGCGTGTCGGCCTGGTGACGTAGCCCGAGCATTGATTCGGCGCGTTAAGCTTAGGAGGCGCGGTTAAGCAAGCAACGTATCAAAACGTACCTGATGCTTCATCAGCCGAGTATAAGATGAAACAAATCGATGGCTTCTATCCCCATTTATTTATTGCTGTCAGCGCGGTCACTGCGGCGGCGAAAAAAAAACAAACACAGCATATCCATGGAGCCAATGACGACGAGAGGGGTGAAACGCCCGTCAGTCTGTCCGCGTTTCTGTCGCTCTGTTTGTTCTTGCTTCCGTCCATTCATGCGTCCATCCGTGCATCCATCCGTTCATCCATCCGTCCGCGTCCGTCCGTGCGTCAGACAGGCAGACAGACGACGGACGGATGCGGCCAGTGGATGATTCACGGTTTGTCGATAAAACCCTGCGAAGCTTCACCCATTCACTCGGTAGACATGCTGTGACGTGGTTAATACATACATGCTTAAATCACAGCTCCTGGATGGCTACGCGCAGCACGGGGTGCGGCCTGCTACGTCACCCGAACCCGACGTGAGGAGGCTTGTTCTCCGCGCTGCCGTAGCGGTGCCACTGCGGCGGGACAAGCCAATGTTGGACAAGCGCATGCGGATGAGAACGTTCCTTTAGCTGTGTCCGCATGCTTCGCGCAACGCGTTTAGATTTCATAGCTGCGAGAGTGGCGCAATATGTTTCCGAACTGTAAAGCAATATCTCACCGATGCCTTCAACGCCACTAATGAGCTCGCATAAAGCCGGATGGCGTATCTTTACAAGCGAACGTACCTTGAGCCACATGACCACCGTTATAAAGAATTGGCGAGCTGTTTATCGAGCCGCCACCTTCTTGAGTGTGCTCATTTGCTGAGGAATAGAAAATACGTAAAGTTAAAATTTCACGAATGCTTCCAGATTGATATATTTGAATAAATAATTTCTGACAGGGTGCAGCTGGCGGCAGTGAAACTGCGTCTCTGCCGCAAAACTGCTTCCCGAAACACTTATCGTAACTGTATATATTATCGCTAATTATCTTCACGGCAGGGACAGAAGGAAATAAATATAATTTTTTACTATTCAGATAGCCGTCTATAGGTGCACAAACTAGGAGTTCGACGCAATTTTGCCGCGCGCACACAATCTTAGTTGTCTTATGATGACATATGCGTCACAATGCAGTTTTACCAGTGCTTTCCTGCCTACACCCCCCCCCCAATCAAGGTGTGTGTTTCAGCTGACAAAGGCTGGAATGGTGAACAAGTAATGTACTGTTCTAGGTTTGACGCGATATATTTTCGGAGTGACCTGTTAGCAATGTACACGTGTCACGTGATGTTTTTTAAACACATTGCTGATCTCGTTATGTTAACTCTTGATGTTTTATATCGCCTGTATAGTATTATTTTTTTGTTGCCCCCCTACAACAATGACCCTTGGGTGCTGTAGGTATCTGAATAAATAAGTAAATAAATAAATAAATAAATAACTGCAGGACAAATAAAGCACCAACGAAAAAAGTATGCCACAAAGTACGCACCTTTTCTTTGTCTGTACTAATTGTTCTTAATTTAGTGAACATATGCCCACTTTAGGGCTCTTTACGCACGCAGAAAGCAGCTGTGACAAAGTTCCTTGAAAAACAGTGTGTCATTTGCTTAGGTGTGTGCGTGCAGGTGGAAGAGGCGTAGGGTGACAGCCGCCCTCACTAAGAGGGGGCGGGGAGGTGCTAAGTCTGCCCCATACATTGGATCGATAAAGAGGGAAGTTGCTGCGATTAACTTCCGCCCTTCTCCAAGGTGGATGTTACAGCAGCTGGCAAAGGCTGGAATGGTCATCTGCCAGACGGATAAAGCAACAAAAGAAAATAATAACCAGGCAATTAACAGGCCAGAGCCATTCTGTGCCTAGATCTAGAAAAAGCGTTTGACAACATCCACCACTCATTCATACTCGAAGCAATTTCCAAGCTTGGTCTGGGGAAAGCCTTCTATGACTACGTATGGTCCTTTCTTACAGATCGGAAAGCCGTGATGAAGATTGCAGATATCGAGACCGCAACAATCGAACTAGAAGCAAGGGGCACGCCACAAGGGGCAGTGATTTCACCAATGCTGTTCAACATTGCCATGATTGGACTGTCAAAGAAATTATCGAGCATTGAAGGATTGAAGCACAGCATCTACGCAGATGACATTACCATCTGGTGCACAGGTGGAAGCGAGGGGCAGATTGAGAGCGCTCTGCAAGAGGCGATTGACACCGTAGAAGACTACCTTCGCCCTTCCGGGCTCAAGTGCTCCTCGAGCAAGTCAGAACTTTGGCTTTATCGGACTGCTCGCCGGGTACCGCAGCCCAGGGGATGGAAGCCGTTAAACCAGATAGACAACCATCTCCGTACAAATCAAGGGGATGCCATCCAGAGGGTCGACTCCATCAAAGTCCTGGGAATGCTGATAGAGTCTACCGGCGCCAACAGCAAATCCATAGCCAAGTTAACTCGGAAAACAGACAGTGCGGTGCACCTCATACGCAGAGTGGCCAACAAAAGAAATGGGATCAAGGAAGACAACCTCATCAGGTTGATGCATGCGTTTGTTCTAAGTCACTTCACATACGAGGCAGCAATGCACAACTGGTCAAGAGCAGAGTCCGAGACACTGAATGTGCTCCTCAGGAAAGTTATCAAGAAGGTCCTGGGCCTACCCATACATACTAGCACCGAGCGTCTGCTTGAGCTTGGCATACACAACACGCTCGAAGAAATAGCAGAAGCCCAAGAGAGAGCACAGTTTGCAAGGTTATCTACTACAAGGTCGGGGAGAATGATGCTGCAGGAGCTGGGCCAACACCCAATAGCAATCAGACGCAATTACAATGATATCCCTGACAACATCAGGGAGACTATCACGGTATCTCCTATACCGAGAAACATGCATCCAGAACACAACGTCGGAAGAAGAGTAGCGAGGGCCAGGACTATACTTCGTCAAGTCTCAAACGAGGAACGAGGGGTCGTATTTGTTGATGCGGCTTCCTACGCCAATGGGAAAGCGTTTGTGGCAGTGGTAGTTGATGGGGCTGGCCATGTCGTCAACTCAGCGACGGTCAGGACGAAAGACCCAATCAGTGCGGAACAAGTGGCCATCGCCTTAGCACTCAAGATGGATAACATTGAAGTCGTCTACAGTGATTCTATGGCAGCACTACGGGCGTTCGCCAAGGGGACGGTCTGTGAACAAACGCTGAAAATACTGCAAGGCAAGAACATAACACATCATCTTCTGAGTTGGTTCCCAGCTCACCTTGGACAAATCAACGATTCCCCTCCCAATCTCAACGAAGCAGCACACGAGGCGGCCCGAGAACTCTCCAACCGCGCCTCCCCGGGGATGCGTTCTACCGGTGAAGGGGATAACCGGGAAATTCTTACAACATATAACGAGCTCACTAAACATTTCTACCTGTCTAGAAGGATTTTCCCTCCACCTCACAAAAATCTAACCCGGCCCCAAGCACTTACATTAAGGCTTTTGCAAACGCGGATGTACCCTTCTTTGAAGATGTTACACATCATGTACCCTGACCTATACCCAAGTAATCTTTGTCCACATTGTGGGGAAATAGCTTCATTAGAACACATGCTCTGGCAGTGCACCAAATTTGCTCATTTATCGCACATCACCTCTGCCAGATGGGAGGCGGCAATCCGCAGCTCGTCCTTGGCAGATCAGCTCTGGGCTGTCCACCAAGCCCGCGAGGCGGCTGAGGAGCTTGGCATCTCAGTCCCCACGTGGGAGCTGCCCGCAACACAGTGATCTGTGTTTTGGAGGACCAAATAAAAGTTTATCCAATCCAATCCAATCCAATTAACAGGCCACACTTTTTTTAGGGGCGAAGCTCCTTAAATCGGCACCCGTTCGTCCCTCGTAGTACTGCGTAACATGTCTTGCGCTTTGACCTGCAAGGTGGTGGCGGTGGGAGATTTCTCCTGTGCGTTGACACCTATGCACATTTGGATAGGTGGGATCACATAAACCCCAATGCATATGTAAACCAATGTCCGTGGTGTGGGTCACGACCAACGTTGCAACATGTCACATGGGACTGCCGGAGCAGATTTGATTGATTGATATGTGGGGTTTAACGTCCCAAAACTACCATGTCATTATGAGAGACGCCGTAGTGGAGGGCTCCGAAAATTTCGACCACCTGGGGTTCTTTAACGTGCACCCAAATCTGAGCACACGGGCCTACATTTCCGCCTCCATCGGAAATGCAGCCGCCACAGCCGGGATTTGATCCCGCGACCTGCGGGTCAGCAGCCGAGTACCTTAGCCACTATACCACCGTGGCGGGGCCTGCCGGAGCAGTCCTATGAAGGTTCAGTCGCCTCTGATACTCACGCTACTGGGGTAGCCTTTGGAAGCCGTCCTCGCCTGACCTGACCTGAAGACTCAAAGGGGTCTCCAGGATCAAGCCGGTTGAGCTGCAGCGCCCACTGGTGTCCTGGAATGGGGAAACCACCCTTGACATTCTCTCGTCCCTTTTTTTATTTTTTTCTTCATAAATAAAAATATTGTAACATCATCATCCTGTGTGTTGTTGCAGAATAAAAAATTCGCAGCGTGCACGTTAGCCAAAAGCCGAATTAGCAGCCATTGACATGTACATTGAGAGAGAGAGAGGAAACTTTATTAGAACTTGGCCGGCAGCTTGGTCTTGGTGGCCTCAGATGGCGGCGCTGAGTCCCTGAACTCGAGCGGCATCTTCGGCCTGCCGGACAGCCTAGAGCTGGTCGCTGAGCTCCGAGCTTCTGAGCGCCGCCTCCCAGCGGCGGCGTCGCCAACGGAGAAGGTCCCCCGCAGCTCCCGCAGACGGGACGGCGGCGGGAACGAGTGAGCTCGAGGCTTCCTGTTGCCTGGTATTGGCAGCCGCCATAGGCGCATCGCGAACGGCGGCCGTTTCTCGACCATTGTTACCGGTGCATTCCCAGAGCATGTGGCGCAGCGTTGCTCTGTGCCCGCATGCTTTACATAGATCGGTAATGTGTAAGTGCGGGTAGCAGTGGCGTAAGACGACCGGGCTGGGGTAAGAGTGGGTTTGTAGTAAGCGATAGCTTACGGCATCGTGTCTGTTTAATTTGTCATGCGGTGGCGGGAACTTTCGCCTTTCCAGTCTGTAGTGTTGCGTAATATCTCGGAACGTGATGAGACGATCACCCCACGACCATTGTGGTCTGTGTTGTCGCTGCGTGTCTGTCGAAGTGTCTCGATCCGGCAGATCAGAAGCCCCGTTCTCGGGAGTGGAGGCGGCGGCCACGGAATGTGCCGCGGCTCGGCGAGTGAGACCTCGAACCGCGGCGTGGGCCGCCTCGTTGCCCGGAAGCGGGACATCGGTGTGTGCCGGGGTCCAAAGGAGGAAGACTGTTAAATTTTGTTGTGGCGATCGTGACGCTGAGTCACCATCACCGCACATCTTAAGGATGCGGGCCGCTTCCCGCGAGACGCGGCCGCGCGCGATGCCGCGGATTGCTGCCTGCGAGTCGCTGATTACGATCGTAGCGTTCGGCACCGTGGCGATTGCTAGGGCTATCGCGGCTTCTTCGGCCGCCTCCGTATGTCCCGTGGTCACCGTGGCGCTCGCGAGGCATTTGCCCGCACGGTCAACGACCGCAGCGGCGTGTGCGTGTCTCCCGTCCCCATATCTCGCGGCATCTACGTACACAACTTCGTCGCTAGTGCTGTACTTCTTTTGAAGGTCACTAGCTCGCTGGTTACGGCGCCCGACGTGGTGCGTCGGGTGCATATTCTTAGGAAGCGGCGGAACAATTAGGCGGTCGCGAACCGAGGCAGGAACATCCGCTTTTTCTCCCTGCTGAGTGTGGTACCGGATGCCAAGTGACTCGAGGATGTGTCGACCCGTCTTAGACCCCGACAAGCGTTCGTTTTGCGAACGACATGGGCCTCAAATAACTCGTCGAGTGAGTTGTACAGTCCAAGTTCTAGTAACTTTTCAGTGCTCGCATTCAGTGGAACTCCAATTGGTCTCTTGAAAGCCTTTCGTATTATACATTCGATCTTGTTTTTTTCTGAGCCTAGCAATTTGAGGTAGGGGGCAACGTATGTTATACGGCTTATTGCGTACGCCTGCACTAGATGGATCGCGCAGTGTTCGCGCATACCAGTACGTCTGTTCGTGATACGACGTAGGAGTCGGATCGTGTCGTCTACCGAACGACGTAGTCTTCGCACCGTTTCACCATTATGGCCGTTTGCCTGCAGGTGTAACCCCAGAATTCTAATTTTGTCTACGTGTGGAATGGGAGTGCCATCTGCCAATAGAACGCTTATTTTGTAGCACTCCCTTTCCTCGTCGCGCGGGGTTTTCCGACCTCTACTTGTAGGTTTGTAGATTAGAAGTTCCGACTTGGTTGCCGAGCATTCGAGGCCCGTTCCTCGCAAGTACTCCTGAACTTCGTCTACACCTGCCTGGAGCGTACGCTCGACGTGACCATCACAACCTCCGCCGGGAACCCAGAGGGTGATGTCATCCGCGTAGATACTGTGATACAATCCTTGTATGCCTAATAATTTCTCGGGTAGCCCCAATAGAACTAAATAAAGAGTAATGGCGAAATTACGGAGCCTTGTGGCGTGCCCCTCGAGCCCATCTCAAATTCTTGCAGTTCCACATCTCCAACGACGACGCGTACGCGTCTGCCGGCAAGGAAGTCACGTATGTAATTATATGTTTTTTGTCCTAGTCCTAATGTTTGAACTCTGTTTAAAATTGCTTCGTGTTTAACGCTGTCGAAGGCCTTTTTAATATCTAGGCCAAGGATCGCCTTGGTTGAGCTGGTAATGTCATCAACAATGTGGTGCTTCAGCTGAAGCAACGCGTCTTGTGCGGAGAGATTGCGGCGGAATCCTAGCATGGTGTGCGGAAATACATCGCGGACTTCGAGAAAGTCAGTCACGCGTTTGAGGACTGCGTGCTCCAGAACTTTTCCTACACAAGACGTGAGCGAAATCGGCCTTAGATTATCAAGCGCAACCTGCTTGCCCGGTTTAGGAATCATGATAACTCGAGCTCTTTTCCACGCTTCAGGAAGGGAACCGCGTTGCCAGCACTCGTTGATATAAGTCACAAATCGGGAGATGGACTCGTCATCTAAGTTGTGGAGAGCCTTGTTCAAAACCCGGTCCAGGCCGGGCGCCGATCGGGTGTTTAGTTCAAAAAGGACTGCCCGAATTTCCGCTTCGCTAAATTCGGCGTCTAGTTGCTCATTAGCAACGCCGTCATAATCTGGGTGTTGGACGCTCTCTGCCGACTTAAAGTAACGGTCACGTATTGCACCGAGCAGGTCATCGCCTTTATGATCGTTCACAAGTCTCCGAGTTTTATGGCCTTGAGCGGCACGAGTATCTTCCGGATCCAATAGGTGCCGGAAAAGGCGCCAAGCACTCGCCCCGCGCATCTGTCGCTCGAGGCCGTTGCACAGGTCTTCCCATTGTGACCTACAGACTTGGAACGCATGTTCCTCAATTTCTCTGTCTAACCGTGCTATGCGTTTCCTCAACGCCCGGTTATGTCTTTGGCGTTTCCACCTCTTGAGTAGGGCTTGCTTTGCTTCCCACATGTTTAGGAGCCTGCTGTCGATTACTTCGAGCTTCGCTTCGGGTGGGATGTGGCACGTTACCGCGTCTACGTCCCGATTGAGCGTCGCGGTCCCTCTCGTCTATATCCGTGATCGGCTCGTCGCCTCGCCCGCCTTCTGCTCTCTTTTTGCGGAACGCGTCCCACTGCACTAATTTGAGTTTACGGCCTGTGCTTTCAGAGTATGTTCTACGAACGCTCGGGCCCGTGTCTACCGTAATCTCTATCAGAGAGTGGTCACTCCCTAAGTCCTCCTGCGTGCTTTGCCAAGACGCCGCGGTGACATTCGACACGAACGCGAGGTCCGGTAGCGTGTCTGCGCTCACGCTGTTACCCCGGCGCGTCGGATCGGCGGGGTTCGCGATCAGTTCAAGCCGTTGGTCTTGCGAGTCTTCCCAAAGGTGTTTGCCCTTGAGCGTTTCACGCGTGTATCCCCAGGCCCCATGGGGCGCATTAAAATCACCCGCATTTAGCAGAGGTGCGCCGTTGGCGGCCGTGCTTGCTCTCCGGAGCAGCTCCCCAAATCGGTGCTGTAGCGTGGGTTTACTGTAGACGTTAAGTACAAACAGGCCTAGGCCGCGCTTAGGAATTAATTCTACAAAAACATGCGGTATCCTTACGCACTCAAGTTCGCGCTGCGCCACCGTGATGTTACGTCTAACTAGCAAGGCGGCGACCGGCGCCAGACGCGGCGGGGGCGACGGCAGCGACCGCGGTCGCGCCGACGACGAGAGCGGATCGCCCCGCCTTCGGCGACCCGCGGCCGCCCCCGGCGTCCCACCACGCGCCGAGCGCTGTGTAGCACGTTTTTTCTTTCCGCCTGTTGTCTGCCGCGGCCGCATTTATGGCTTTGTAACCAGCTAGTTTTGCCGGATAATTTGTTTCCTGCAAAAGGATAATGTCCGGTTTCGTCTCACGGCTTCGAATAAATTGCTCGAGATTTCCCCGCTTCCTCCTATATCCCCGGCAGTTCCACTGCCAGATCGTGTACTGTTGTTTGTGAGTGTTAGTGTGAGTGTGCGCGTGTCTAGCCATGGTGATGCTTGTGTTTAATTTAGCCCATCGCCGTCGAGGCGACTGGGGTGCGGCTGAATCTGCGGCTCGGCGTCTGGCAGCGCGTTCTGCTGCTGCTGACTCTGTTGCTGTCTAGCGTAGGGCTTACTCACTGTTCTAATCGGTCTGCCCGCAGATGGCGGGAGTCGCGCTTCAATGTTTTCTATGCGCTCCGTGTGCGCGGTGAGCATTTGTGTCATTTGTTCAGAGAGCTTAGCTATCGCACTATTGAACATGACATTCATCTGTGCCACCTGTTTAGCAAAACGTTCATCGAGGCTGGTCTCGATAGTATCGATTTGTTTCTGTAGCTTATCATAACGGCCAAATCGCTGTGTGTATTCGTGCCTGGCAGGATCTAGTGCTATCCTTTTCGCGGTACACGGGCGGTGTCCGCCTGCCCCCTCTCCCGAACTGCTCTCGTCATCCGTGTCCATCCCCGCCGCCTCGGGTCTCGACGGAGTCGAAGACCGAGGCGTCGGTGGTGGCGGCGCCGTCGACTGTTGCTGCGGTTGTTGCATTCGTGGAGCCTCTCCTTTCAATTTGGAATTTTCCGCTCTAAGGGCGGCGTTCTCGCGTTTCAGCTCTGAAATTATCGATTGTAATGGTCCTAGGCGTTGTTCTAGCGCTCGCTCTACCGCTAGCTTGAGCTCGCTTCCACCGCCGCCACCGACGGCGGGACCGCCAGGACGTCCCGCCGAAACAACGCCGCCGGCGCGAAAGGCGGCTACATCCGCCCATCTCACCTGCTGCCATGTGCCCATGGGTCCTTGTTGTTGCGGCTGCCGCTACGTCTGATGCTGCTGACTTTGTTGGGTGCCTTGGTTGACAGCTGCGGCGCCCGGAACGGCGCCACCGCGCGTCTTCGACATGCTTCTCGGCCTTGGTGTCCGGCTGCGAGAGCGGGACCGGGATTTACCGCCGCCGCCTCTCGCGTCTCGGCTTGTCGAGCGTCCTCTTCGGGTGGCGTTGGATGAATGACTGTCAAACGCCGGATAATGATTGTAGTAACCTCCGTTGCCTTCGGTGCTAATGCCGCTGTTGTAGATGCAGTCGGACGCTGCGGCCGCTTGCTCTTCTTCACGCCGCTTTCGCTCTAGGCGGCGACGCTTGACTATGTAAGGAGTCTTGTATCTCGCCTTGCAGACGCGGTCACCCGTGAGATGATCCTTGCCACACAGTTGACACCGCGGCTCGCAGCGATGGTCAGACGGTGGGTTACTGCTTCCGCAGCCACGGCAAATCTTGTCGGCAGGGTTGGGACACACGTCGGAGCGATGGCCCAGCCTCCCGCACGCGTAGCACACGTCGATGTGCTTTCTGTAGAGGGAGCATCTCACAAGCATAGGTCCATAGTATACGTGTCTGGGAACACGGAAACCGTCGAACAATAGGATGATGTTGTCCGTGGTGCCCATTCGCTTGGCATGCAGCACGCTAGGGTTGCGCTGCGTCACTAGGTTGTTAACGATGTCCTCCGGGCTCTCGTCTTTGGAAATGTTCCTAATCAGGCCCTTGGAAGTGTTCTCCGGGGCGGCCTGATAGGCGTTCGCCTCGAACTCTCGGTTCCCGATGCAAAGCTTGCTGATGGCTCCGTAGCGTTTGGCTCTGTCCGCGGACGGAGTGCTGAGCACCACGACGTTCTGTTTAACGTTGAGGCAGATGCTGTCCTCTCTAGCCGCTTTTCTACCGATACCTGCCGCGTTACGAAGGCAGCAGTAAATGCGATCTATCTTGTATTCAGCCCCGTTGAATCCGCCGCGGGGGCGCACAATGATCCTGTAGTCATCGGGCGGTAGCTCTGGCATTCGGCTCGCCTTAGCGAGGTGCTGCAAGTAACGAGCACACTTCTTTTTTTCTGCGCCACTGTGGCAGTATCCGGGGCAACCCCTGTAGTCGCCGCGGCAACCGCCTGTTGCTGCGTCTCCGTCTTCTGGTCTTGCGCTGACTCAGACGCGCCGTCGGCCTGTTTCGTTCTCTTTACGCTGCACCATCCTGCTCCCTCGCCGAAATCTTCCGGTCGAATGTCCTCTCCTTCTACCTCTACGACATCCATTTAGCCCTGGCAAAGGCCTTGTACGCTGCCGTCGGGGATCGGGAGCTCCGAGGAGGTCCGGCGACACGTTAGGCTTGCAGGCCCCACCGCCGCAGCGGCCGGCCTATGGCGTCGTGCGCAGAGACGCTGGACTTGGCGTTCTTGCTTTCGTGGTGGAATAAAAGGCGCCAATAAGTGGCTAAAAAGTGGTCCCACCTGGCAAAACTTGGTGTCAGGGAAGTCCTTGAAACTGCCGCCGATCGATGGTGAGAAGCGTTTTCCACGATAAATTCGACAATCCACCAAAAACATAGGAAAGTTGCGGAGCCGACGCGCAACACGTCCGCACTCCGTGGCCCCCTAGCGGTGTCCCCCATGTACATTGAGCACTATCTTTTATTGTTCAACAACGCACAGAAGAAATCTCTCACCGGCACCACCTTGGAGGTCAAAATGTTATACTTGTCACATACTACAACCGCTACGAGGGACGAACATGTGCCGTTTTAAGGAGCTTCGTTCCTAAAACGCCAGAGAGCACAGACTCGGACGCGTAAATGCCGCGCGCCAGGTAGTGGTTGCGCCCTTTGGAAACTGTATAGTAAAATCTCTCAGCTTTGCCGCTTCGTTCGCTACACTAGGAAAACCTTTCTAGCCACTATAATCTATCCAATCCGCACAGAAAAGTCGTCCACTACTGATTCGTTCCGGTTTCCCGAAGAGAGCTGTCCCATACTATCAGCACCCCAACAGAAAAACCCAAGCATTTCCCCGAGGGTGAACATGGTTAAGTGCGAATGCACGGGGTGATGCTATGAAGGGTATTTATTAATTCGCACTATTATATTTATTAATCACACTATGGTGCCTTTATTGTGTAATGGTTCCTGGGAATCGCAATTTGAACACACGGGGGAGTTTACGGTAACTCACTGGCGAATGCCAACGGATTTTAACTTTACTCCCCCTCATAGCATCACCCCGTGCATTCGCACTTAGCCATGTTCACCCTCGGGGAAATGCTTGGGAGTTTTATTACTGATGATGATGGTGATTAAAGTGTAATGAATGAATTTAAGTGTTGTTTGTCATGAAGCATTCGTCTGAAGACGCCATTGTGCGTAAGTCGGTCCACTGGGGAGGCTCTCAATCCCTTCGGCGCCCAGTCTGACAGACGCTGTCGGAGATTTGAGCAATTATCCAGACCATGCAGCAAGCAAAGGCGAGTTTCCGTCTTTCAAATGCGGACCCTTTTGTCGTCCCTTCAAGCAGCAGTGGTGCCTGATGAGCTCGGTGATTCACTGGCGACGGGGAATCTGCTGTGACCGGCGCCAGAGCTGACAGGAGAGCGGCGCTCCTTTTTAATTCCCAATCAAGTAGACGACCTGCCGGCTGCCTATGCTCGTCAGGCATTGTACGTGCTAGCAGGAGGACGAGACGTCGTGTCGCCAAGACGCCGTTAACCGTTCGAGAGAGGCCAACAAAGATAGCAACTTCCTGGAAGAGACCGCGGCAGCCACCGCAAATCACCCCGCTAATGAAGCGAACAAATCGGCGGACCCTTTGATGTACGCTGTACGGATCGTGGGAACTCTCGACTAGCGGCACACACACGACGAGGAAGAGCCCTGCTGGCGCCACCTTGCAGTGCATTGTTCACGACACAATATTGGACGTTCACGTGGACCGTGCATGCTTGTCCCCCTCGCCTGTTGTGCGTGTGTGATTGGTGCTCCACTCGGGGAGGAGGAGCCCTACAGGGCTTAAAACGACGCCGCAGAGTGCTGGACGTCACTCTGAACCATGTAACGGTTCAACCATCATGCTCGTGGTTTGTGAAACCACTAACCCTTCTTTGCTGTAAATATGTGTAATAGTGCCATAAAATCATGTTTTGTTTTCGTATCCTCCAGCGACCTTCCTTTCGGCCTTAACAACAGGTGGCAGCGGTGGGATGCCATCAGCAGCGACCTTTCTTCCTCCAAGCTTAACAACAGATACATTATATACGAAGTATTATTTATTTACACTTCACGACGCGTCCGGATGAGCAAAGTCTAGGGCTCGCACCCTCTCCCACGCGGCACGTTCACTGGCTAGAACGGCTTCGGGAACGTCCACTCGCCGTTGACGATTGCGAGCGGCATCTTGACGCCGGCCTTCATCGCCCTTCTCCGCCTGACGCTTGCGTTGTCGTTCCGCTTCTTGGGCCGCGTTCGCGGCTCGATGCTGATGCCTCATCTCGGCCTCGCGAGCGCGCAGTTCACCATCCGCTGCACGCTTCGCCCGCTTGTCCTCGGCCTCGCGAGCGCGAAGTTCGGCATCCTCTGCATGCTTCGCCCGCTTGTCTTCGGCCTCACGAACGCGCAGTTCGGCATCCGCTGCACGCTTCGCCCGCTTGCACTCGGCCTCGCGAGCACGCAGTTCGGCATCCGCTGCACGCTTCGCCCGCTTACGTTCGGTCTCACGAGCCCTTCGCAGCGCCGCCTTGTCTTCCAACGTCGGCGAAACCACCGCGGTACCATCACCTCCAACGACGGGTGCAGTGCTGGCATTCGGTTGCACTGCATTCGTTGTTGATGGTAGCGTTGCCTCCGGGACATCCATTGCACGACCCGCTCTCGACGGAAGACTGAGAGAGAAGGCGGGCGCGCGAGAGAGAGGGGTGCGCATGCAGCTGCAGCGAGCGAGGAGAGCGGAGGAGCGAGTGAAGGGGGAGGGGGTATAAGGCGCGTTACTGACACCGATATCAGCGTCGCGTCCGTGGCTTAAGGCCAAACCTCATAAGCGCGAAAATGCACGCGACAGCGACAAGCGACGCGACGTAGATCGGCTTGGCGCGATCAGTCGCTAGCGCAGGCAAACCTCATTCACGCGACGGCTTCGGCGCGCGAATTGCACTGTTGCTGGCATGAGGCCGTCTACTCGCACCAAGAAAACCGCGTAGCGAGAGGTATGCAGTTAAAAAATAAGATATATTGTTGTGTAATGAAACGGAAAGTACTTATTTGTGCCTTGCAGCACTTTTTATATGCACATGCGTAATAAACATTGCGTTTTTTCTTGTTGCGCATACGTGACTCGGGCAGGGTGACGTGCACCTATGTAGTCTTTGTCTTTTCCGGCTTTTCGCTTTTGGCTGCTTGAGCCCAGCACTACCGGGCGATGAGTGACGGTTTCCAAATCTGGAGAACCGAGCGATCGCGCGAAAACGAGCACGCGACACGTTGCGCGAACGCCCTGTTTCGTCGCTCATAGCGTCGCTCGTCGCTGTCGCGTACATTTTCGCGCTTATGAGGTTTGGCCCTTATTCGGTAGAGCGTCGCGCTGCGGCCCGCCAAGTGCTCTTTCTTTTAAAGATAGAGAGAAAACTGCGGACGCCGCCGACGGCGGTGGATGGTTTGGGGTCGCTTATAAAGTGTATTCACACTTAAAAAGTGGCAGCAACTGTTAACTTTCTTTTCACAGCGGCGCCCGTACAAACCAGTTCGACGTAGCGGGCAGCACCCCATGCGCTGCGTAGTCATCGGGTGGCCGTGCATACACGCAGGTGACGACCGACCACGCCTGCGATGCAGGTGGCTCGCGATTACGCTGTCGCGTTCTGCTTATGAATTTGAAGGACATGCGCTCTTTATTAATTCCATTAAAGAAATTGTGCCCGTGGCGACAGGCTTAACTATGCTTAGTTTTTTTATAGGCACGGTTTAGTATTTTTTGTACAACTGTGCGGAAAATGAATTTAGTAACTGAGGCAACCATGTAGGCTTTAAATCATCAGGTTGCTCAAAAAAGCATGGTTGGATGAGCACAATTTGTAACGCTTTTTCTACGTTGTCTCATATCTACCAGGCCCCACGGGACAGCTTCATGTTGTCCCTCAGTAGAGTTGCTAGAATTCTAAATTGGTACCCACTTTTTCTAGACACATCAAGTGTGAGGCCCAGTCAACGAGGTTTGAAAAAATTGTTACAGTGGATCCTGCTGCAATGTTTAGCCAGCAGTACTGAAGCCAGAGTTTGCCAAAGATCGCAGAAAAACTCTATTTTCTGGTGGTGCCCACTTAGACATCAAGTGGCTTTGATTTGTTACTCTAAAGGTTATGTTAATTATAAATTAAAACATAGTTTCCGAAGAAATAATCAACCGAGACTTGAATATTGGCGGCTTAATCTCCATTCTCCAATAAAATTTGCCTTGAATTCGAGGATTACGAAAGAAAACTAGTAACACGCGGACGCACTTAAAGAAATATTTGACCCGAAAGGGTTGCCCTGTTAAACGCGTTGGCCGTGCGAGGAAAACGCTCTTTCACAATTGCCGATCGCCTACAGATCGTGCCCCTAGTAAGATAGCTGCCGCAGCAACCCTCTTACCATTTGCACGGCTTCAGTCATGGGCCCAAATTTCCCCTCCAGCAATTTATTTTAAACCTCCTTGGGCCCAACGGACGCCTTTAAGCTCTCTCATAATAGAGTACCGTGTACTCTAATTCGCTGACAACCGGTGTGTTTAGAACATACAAGTTGTAGTCCTTCAGACTGCACAGCTTAATGCTCTCCTATAGGGAAGTACATTTAACGCCTCCTCTAGATAGATGCCTGCGACTTGAGCCGAAAAGCTGGTCCCGGCCCTCTCCTTGTTCTCTCCTCCTCCGCTCCCCCAAACGATGGATGGATGGATTTATATGGCTGTACCCTTTAGATCGGGCGGTGGTTAACGCCACCAAGCCGTAATACTTAGTGAACCCGAAACTATATTCATATTTTTCCTACTTTAAATAGTGAGGTTGAGGACTGGTACTTTGAAGTGAAAGGTTTAATTTTCATTCGTGCCTTGACTTTAGCCACCAATCAGATAACCTCCTTCTAGTTATTTCTACCCGCTTCAAGTCTATTTTTCCCTCCCCGTCCCTAAACTCCAGTGCTTTGAAAAACTCTGCGCCATCATCCGGAACAATAGGGTGAAGCCCTTTACAGAACATCATCAAGTGTTCGGCAGTTTCTTCTTCCTCTCCACACGCACTGCATACCGTGTCTACCCCTTCGTATTTGGCCCGATATGTCTTGGTTCCAATACTCCTGTCCTGACCTCAAACAGTAGAGAACTACCCCGAGTAATATCATAGATCCATTCCTTGACAAAGTTCCTGCTTAAAACTTTGACAGGGCTTCTTAATCATGCCTGTGCTCCACATATCGGTCTCAGCTTCCTTCACCTTCACGTATGAACGATTGCTCGCGCCCCTACGCAGCTTCCCTTCAGAGGCTCCAGTGCACTCCGTAGGCGCCGCTTGCCACTTACAACACTTCCCTATTCTAGCAACTTTAGCTGTCTTCTGGTGTATATCACTCCGGACCGCTTCCTTACAATCGATGCGCGCAGTCGCAGATGGAGCCGCGCAGCCTCCTGCCTGAGTATCTGTTCACACTTCTTCGTCTAGAGAAAGACTGACAGGGATTCCTTGCCGGTTGAGAAGTAATCGGCGGCAGGCCTGGTACGTGGACAGGGGCGGATTATCCAGGGTATAATTGAACCAGGCCCCGCAGTTTTATGGGGCCCCCCGAGGTCCAGGAAAAATGGGCAACTTCGTTGTTCTGCCTGAAAAAGTTTTACCCTTCCGCTGGAACCGCAGAAAAGATGTGTGCAATAAATGTGTTTTCTTCAGCACCATGAGAGTGAATATTGCCTGCAAAAATTTAACCCTATTACATGTTTGAAAACGAACGATTTGCGAATAAATGAAAATATAGCACAGCGGGATAGAAAACAATATACAACTGATATTTCTCGTATATGAACAATTTTAGAGTAAGCATCCTAATGTTGTCACGTAAATCCTAGTTCTGGCGTCATGAAGAGCGTTAAGAGAACGAGAGACGCCAAGAGAGAATAACAAGATTGATTTTGTATCTTCAGAAGTTGTTTTATGGCAATTATTAGACAGGACGTACGTACACCCACACAACAGAGCAGTCAAGGCACCGCAAACGCCACTCTGAAAAATCTTAAAGCTGCAGGAAAGAAAGTTACGTGATGTATTCGATGCCCAGACTCCCCGTGGGGTTAAATACAAGACAAATGGCGGTGCTCCGCAACTATTGCGTGGCGGCGGCCGCGGCTGCTGGCGTGGTCTCTCTCGAAATTTCGGCGATGGCGTGAACGGCCTGAGCAAAAACGGGCAGTGCTGGTGGCACACAGCTCTACTCGATCTATCATTTATTTTAGTCGCGATGCCGATTAGAATCTCGAAGGCATTTCAGAGAAATGCACGTGATTGATATTCGTTCCGCCAGCTGCGGCAACGATTCCAGCTATTCGTTAGGAAAGCTTCGGCTCTTTCAGTGAACTCACTCAATTATTTCTCATAAATTTTTCTTCTGACAGTCAGAAAGCTCTCATCCGGAGTAAACTAACAGTCATCTACCCCTTATATCTAGTATAACTCACAACTTGAACCACGTACAACCATCAATTTCCTCTCAGTCTTACTGTTCGGAAACACATTTTGTGAATATTCGGGAAAACAGAGTTGAGGGCTCCAGAGTTGAAGTACTTTTGAAGAGCGCTAGCAGAGTTGAAGTACTTTTGAAGAACGCAAAAGAGTCGTTCATTCTTGTGACGCCCAAAAAAGAAGCAAAAAATACGAGATGCTTGGTTCCAGTTAGGTTTCGTCAAATGGTTACGGCATTGATGATCGGTGAATGATGAAACAGCATGAGCTAAAGAAACGATGAGAATACTTAAAATCTTCAGCTGCTGTGCATTTACAACAAGATAAGAATATAGAAACATTTGGGCATGTGCCCAAATGCTGTTGTTCACTGCAGCAGGTGATACGCAGGTAGCGTGAGGAAGCCTTGCAGCCCGACATGCCTCCATGTGAACTTCACTCTGGTCCAGCTATATGCTATTTTGTTTGCCCAACAGATCGAGATATAAATCGACCATATCATTACTTATCATTGTTACATTACTTTTCAGGGACTTGAACCTTGATGAGAGACCCTAGTCAGAAGAGTCAGGGCGCGAATACCGACATGATCTGTCTTTGTTCAGAAAATCATTCAATGACTTGTTGATCGTCTTGCGTGGTAGTGGCCAACCAAATAAGCTATAGCACCTCGCTTTTTCTTTTCGCGCGTCAACTTTTCCATTTGCTTTTCTTCTGTTCTTTTTCCCCATTCCCACTCCCAGGGTAGCAAGCCGGATGCTACAAGGCTGCTTTACCTCCCTGCTTTTCTCTCATATTCTTTCTCTCTCTCCATTTCTGAAGGGTATTTGAGATGAAGTATCGAAAAAAATATCGACAGTGATGTCCATGATGACTGAATTATGGACACTGATTCTGAAATATAAAATTTTCGTTCAAGTTTAAGAAGGTTTTAACGCACGGGGACTGCATGGGTGCCTCACGAAATAAAAATTGTTTAATTACAGTGACGTTGCGAAGCTCATAAACACAATCACAAAAAAAATGTACGGAACGGGATGCATGCGGTCGACTCAAATGCTTTTAAGACCCCCACCGTAAATAATCGGAAAAAATCCGCTCAACAGCATAAAGAATGATCATTGAATCGAACTTTTTCAAAACATTAAAATTTATTGAGTTTCAGGGAGAGCCATACGCGA
This sequence comes from Rhipicephalus annulatus, assembly GCA_013436015.1. Taxonomy (NCBI): domain Eukaryota; kingdom Metazoa; phylum Arthropoda; class Arachnida; order Ixodida; family Ixodidae; genus Rhipicephalus; species Rhipicephalus annulatus. The sequence goes on from WOVY01009992.1 coordinate 501,801, forward strand.
AAGTACTGGCACGCTAATGACCTTCTCTCGGATCTATAAGCGATCCCATGAACAATATGACGTCCTGAACGTTGTCCCTGACTACGAACAGGAATGGATGATCCACGTCGATGTACGTGAGATCATTCGGGTCACGTAGAGGCCAGCTAGCGTTGGCTCTACTGACCTCTAACATGCCGGCAGCGCTCTCTGTGCCGTCCTCGTCCACTCGAAAGTACGTCTCGTGGAAGATGTCCGACAACCAGAGGTCGCCACTATCCACAATGCCGGAGAGATTTGCGACGCCCTGCCTGAACACATCCCTGACGCCGAGCCTTTTCAGGGTGTGCTCAAGATCTGTCTTAATGTCGATCTTAAACTTGGGCATGGTCAGGGCCACTCGACCCGGGCTGAGCTGTGATAACGCCAAGCGAAGCGTATCCACCGACAAGCGTTCCTCGACGGACCGCAGGCCGTCCACCTCGTACGGGAGGAAGATGACCATCGAACAATGTCCCCCCTTGTAAGGCAGCTCTATAGCGACGGACAACAACTGATCGGCGTAGGTGAAGTTGAGTTCGCCATGCATGTGCATCATGACGACGTCCACTTCTCTCTGGGGGTTCATGGAAAATGTTCTCGTCTTCCTAAGTCTGAAGGGCCTTTCCCAGAAGGCCTTGAAGTAAAGAGCGTTGATGAGCACCATGCGCGTACTATTGTCCACGCTATCTTTGGGAAGCAGATGTGTCACCTTCGACTCTGTTTGATCCGATATCCACGAGTTAATCTCAGACCTGGTCCTTTCCGCGTCGTACGTGAAGTCTACAAGCTCGACGGAAGTCTCGAAGAGTCTCTCCACAAGCAGCCGGTACGTTTCGAGTACCTGGAATGTTGCATCAATGTACAGTCGGTTGGCCGTGAGTAAGGACGTTTTAGGGGAGTGCTTGAACAAGTTGGCCATTTGAGTCGAGAGGTACTTGTCCACGCCGTCACTGCAGCGTGCGAGGTGGAGGGCGGAGAACAGTTGCTTCTAGGTGTTGCCTCCGGCTCCGAGGCTCCGAACGCAACCATCGATAGCGCGGTGCCGGTGATGAACGAAGAGCAGAGAATGTTCCCGTGTTCGTGTTCGGACCGCAGCTCTATGTGCATTCCAATGGCGAACCACAACAGGCAAGGTCCTATTGATGACAACATGGCGTTAGCAGCCCTGAAAAACATTACCGAAATATATATACGAAAAAAAAGAGATCTGAGGGTAAACGTCACAATAGCGCAAGTATTGAATGACTTCTCTATACACTGACTTCAAGGCGTGTATATTTTTTGCGATAAATAAAGATTTTTGATTTGATTTGATTTGACTCTGTTATACCTATAGTCATTCAAGATAACTGAATGACTATGGTATAACTAATAACCAATGGCTGTGTATACTACTGATTTCCTATACACCGAATCTCTACAACGAGACCGTTGGAGGTGGGTACATTCTAGCAGAGAGTAATAAATTCACGTAAAGCCCATAATAATGATTTGTCATAAGCAAGAAAATAGCAATGTATAGTCAGTGCTCATCTTTTTTTTGAATCTCCGAAATGTTAATGGTGACTCAATGAGTGACTGTTATTGCGCAACGGTTGTTCCACTCCCTGACCACACTATAGGGGAAAAGGCCGGAACACGCAGGTGTGCCAGTGTTACAGAAGTATTCAGCTAGCGTTTCAGAATGTTCATGACGTGATAACTGGCACTTATAGAAGGTGTCGTACAGAGGAGATGTAATTAAATGCGAACACCACGGCGCGCTGTTTTCATCTCTATCTGACCTTGGTGTATATAAAAAAGATGTTGGAGTATTTCTTGTACTTTATTCAGCTTTATGCTGCTCTTAGTCACTCCAAATCCAACGTGTCTCTGCTGGTTCGCACGGTTTGGCGGAAAACCTACTTTCGTATACCATAGGCCTGAAGTCCCTGTCGAAGGATGTCGGAGGACACGTGTTGTGGAACCATCTGTGAAGATATATCGATTGTTAGCTTCCCCAAGAAAGCAACTGGCTGACTAACCACACGAATAGTTTAATGCCTAAGACAGCTAAGACGCCTCAGACGGCTCGTTGTCGAGCTGTCTTAGGCGACTTCCTGAAGTACACAAAGAGTTTCTCTTTACTCACGTAACACGTTTTACTTTGCAATTTTTCTCTCGCATCCCATTGGTTCATTACCGCACGTTATTTTTTTTAAAAGAGCAAGCATAATTTTTTTACTGCAAAAAAAGAAACGAAGGAGTTGTCATCATTTCTTCATTGAAACCATACTACTTGATTTAATATTAAATGAAAATAAACTCAAATAAAAATCACATATATACACACAGCTCTGCACTTTGTGAGATCAAGGGTCCTCATTTTAGCACGCAAGCACGATGCTGATTTTTGGCGTATCACTCAATACACATTAGAAATGTGCGTGTTAAAAAAGAATAAAACGGCAGCTTTGCCCTAGTGGTACCAAGCGTGGAAGAAGTTCCGAGCTGGGCGGCTTTCTTTCTCTTTTTTCAGTTTTCTCTTTCTCTCCTTCTTTCTTTTCCCCCTTTTCTCTTTTTCAATCTCCTATGTGTTTTTCTGTCTATTTCGATTTTTCTTTTTTTCTATGTCTATCTATTTCTCGTTTGCATTTTTTATTTTTATACGTGGTTTTTGCCTACGTTACGCAATGAGATGGCAGAATACGGCAGTCCTGCACCCCGAAACGCTCCACAATTAATATCGTCCTCAATGTATGCTCAATAATACGGTTTGTCCTGCGTTATTATCATCGTCAACGCGCTCAAAGAATTAACAACAGAAAAAGGACTTCTCTTTGTCAAGAGCGCGCGTTACATGCTACAGGTGACTATGTTATTCAGGGATAATTACGCCAAACGACATGGACAGCATACGATGACACCATACGATAACAGCAGACGACAGGCCCCCCAAAGCGTCATTCACGATCGGATTGAGTGCCACTGGAGGGTCATTCACGAACAGCTTTGCTTGCCGAATTGGAATGGCTCAGTCACAGTGTTGCGTGTGATCAGCGTCAGTGATTAAACTATCGCCCACGTCTTTTGTGGCTATATCATCATTGTAGCTCCTATCTCCCAAGGACAACAGCTTTGAGCAACGTTAGCAGGGCTCGATGAGACGCCGGTTTCAGAGCAGTCAATTTTTGAGTTCCGGAACATTGGACCTTCCAACCAGAAAGCGAGGAAGGCGCAGCTGGAGGTAATTAATTTCTGCTGCCAACGGAACTCGCAAAATGACTGTGACACTCCCGTGCTTGTGTGCGCGCGCGCATTTTTTCAGGGGCGAAGCTCTTTATGGTCTAGGGCGATCCCGCGTCCGTCTGGCGGCGTAGCCAGCCCAGCATATCCACAGACAGACAGACAGACAGACAGACAGACAGACAGACAGACAGACAGACAGACAGACAGACAGACAGACAATCTAACTAACGGACCAGCAGCAAGTGATTAACAAGACACAGTGCCGGATCCGTACCTGATCTCGCTCCCAGCGGAAGCACCGCCGCCGCATGATCTTCCCACAACGCCCGACTCCGAACATCGGGAAGCTGAGGCCAGGCTGGACACTTGTGCGACGCAAGCTCGCGATGACCAACCCAGCGGGTCCGCGCAGCACCCGGCTGCGCCGAAGCCCCTACGTGATCGGCGTCCACCTGACCGATACGGTGACCCCGTCTAAGGGGTAAGGGATGTTGTGTACGCGAGCGTAACCGACACACGGCCACTCCATGTGTTGTGCCTCACTTGCAGGTGCTGCCCGACGTGCCCACCCGCATGGCGCCTTCTTGGGACTCTCGTCCCCAGCTCCTGCATATCGTGTTACACGTGTACACTCGCTCGAGTGACTCTACCCTCGCCATAACCTCCTCTCGTCCACTTCTAAAAGAAAGCAATAAACAGTCTACTGCCAGCCGCTGTCTCGTGTGGTTCCTGCGCCGCGGGGCTCCGGACACCTAACATAACAGTTTTGTTAGCATGTTACTAACAGTTACATAACAGTTACATATGGAACGGGGTTTATTGGCACAGTAGTGCTTGCACAGCAGGTCTATTGATGCGGGAACCGGGTGGCAGGAACCGACGCAGGATACACAACGCTCGGGGCAACAGCTCGCGCTCGGCTCCTCTTCCTAAAGGCGTGACCCACTGCGGCACATATTTTTCTTCCTCTCTACAATACCCCGGCGACGAAGACGAGCCATCCTGGCAAGTCAAGGTGATGAATATTAGGAGTGGGTCGTGATATGGCTTGAGACGACTCACGTGGACAGTCTCACGACCAAGGCGTCGCCTGTCTGTAGATGGCGTGACCGGCTCGATCACGTATGTGACAGGAGATCGACGTTCGACGACGCGATAAGGACCGTGAAACTTGGGGGCAAACTTAGCGGACAGACCTGGGGAGTGGAAGGGCAGTCGAAGCCAGACAAGCGAGCCCACGGCAAAAGTCTCGACTTGCTGGTCGCGGTCGTGGCGGTCTTTTTCGAATGCTTGCTTGTCAGAGGTGAATGATCGGGCCAACTGACGACACTCTTCAGCGTGGTGCAAAATTTCAGAAAGAGGGCTGAACTCTGAGACGTCGGGACGATACGGCAAAATGGTGTCAAGGGTGGAGCATGGCTCACGCCCATATAGAAGAAAAAAAGGCGAGAAGCCTGTGGTTGACTGCGTCGCGGTGTTGTACGCATAGGTCACAAATGGGAGAATGACATCCCAGTTTGATTGGTCGGAATTGACATACATGGCGAGCATGTCTCCTAGCGTTCGGTTGAAGCGCTCAGTTAGACCGTTGGTCTGCGGGTGGTAGGCTGTAGAGGTGCGGTGCACCGTGCGGCATGCCTGAAGGAGTGTTGTACAACTTCGGATAAAAAGACACGCCCTCGATCACTTAGCAGTTCACGTGGTGCCCCTTGACGCTGTACGAAGCGTCGCAAAATGAAATTGGCTACGTCACGTGCACCAGCCGTAGGTAGTGGAGCTGTTTCAGCATACCTCGTCAGATGGTCGACGGCGACAATGATCCATCGATTTCCAGTGGCAGTGTAAAGAAGGGGACCATATAGATCGATACCAACGCGGTCGAAAGGGTGCGCCGGATACGGTAGAGGCTGTAATAATCCGGGTGAATGGGCAGCTGTCTTTCGTCGTTGCCATAATGAACAAGACCGAATGTATTTTCGTACAAAAGTGTACATACCACGCCAGTAGTAACGCTGGCAGATCCGTTGATATGTTTTTAACACACCAGCGTGAGCATGTTGTGGGTCGGCATGAAAATACCCACAGACATCAGATCGCATGTGGCGTGGTATAACCAAGAGCCATTTACGACCATCCGCGTGGTAGTTTCTGCGGTATAGAGTCGCGTCCCGTATCGCGAAATGTGTGGCTTGGCGGCGAAGAGCGCGTGGGTACGCAGACGTTGAAGAGTCGGAAAGAATGTTAAGGAGAGATGTTATCCATGGGTCTTTCCGCTGTTCAGACGACATGCTTTTGACGGAAATGGGAGCGATGGAGAAGTTGGTGTCCGAATGCAGGTCTGCGGTGGATCTCACTGGTGATCGTGAGAGGGCGTCCGCATCAGAGTGTTTTCGTCCTGAGCGGTAGACGACATGAATGTCGAATTCTTGTAGTCGAAGAGCCCAACGTCCCAGGCGACCTGAAGGATCTTTTAGCGACGCCAACCAACAAAGTGCATGGTGATCGGTCACAACGTCGAAACTCTGTCCGTACAAGTAAGGACGAAACTTACTTAACGCCCAAACAATTGCGAGGCATTCTTTTTCAGTTACGGAGTAGTTCATCTCCGCTTTCGTGAGTGCGCGGCTTGCGTATGCGACGACGTACTCTGGAATACCTGGCTTTCGTTGCGCGAGTACTGCTCCCAGACCAACGCCACTGGCATATGTGTGCACTTCAGTGGGGGCACTTGGGTCGTAATGGCGTAAAATCGGTGAAGACGTAAGTAGGCGGCGCAGTGTAAGGAAAGCTTCGTCACATGCCGGGTTCCAGTTAGAAAGATTGGCTGGACCGTTCAGTAGTTGTGTAAGTGGGGCTATTATTGTTGCAAAGTTGTGGACGAAACGACGAAAATACGAGCACAAGCCGATGAAGCTCCTAAGTTCTTTGAGTGAAGTCGGCTTCGGAAAGTATGCTACGGCTCGAAGTTTGTCTGGGTCGGGGGAAATTCCATCCTTTGTCACAACGTGACCAAGTATCGTAAGTTGGCGAGCCCCAAAGCGGCACTTCTTTAGGTTAAGCTGGAGGTTTGCCTTGGTAAGACACTGAAGAATGGTGCGCAGACGGTCGACGTGGGTAGGGGAATCAGGAGAAAATACAATAACATCATCGAGGTAACATAAGCATATCTGCCATTTAAGGCCGCGTAAAATGCTGTCCATCATTCGCTCAAACGTTGCAGGTGCATTGCACAGACCGAATGGCATAACCATGAATTCGTATAGGCCATCCGGCGTAACGAATCCTGTTTTGGGACGGTCACACTCTGCCATCGGAACCTGCCAGTAACCTTAACGTAAGTCCAGCGAAGAAAAGAATTCGGCACCTTGTAGGCAATCGATAGCGTCGTCGATGCGGGGAAGAGGGTATACATCTTTCCGGGTAATTTTGTTCAGTCGCCGGTAGTCGACACAAAATCTAATCGAACCGTCTTTTTTCTTCACTAGCACCACAGGTGAAGACCAGGGGCTAGAAGATGGTTTGATGACGCCGCGCTGAAGCATATCATCCACCTGTTCTGCAATTACAGTTCGTTCCTTGGGTGATACGCGGTAGGGGCGTTGCCGCAAAGGAGGGTGCGTTCCAGTGTAGATTGTGTGAGCGACGGTGTTAGTTTGACTCAGTGCCTTTTGAGGAAGGTCAAATGAATCTAGGAATTCATGGAGAAGGGTCATTAGCTGGTCCCGTTGATCCGGAGGAAGCTTGCTGTCGATGGAACGATTGAAGATATCTGAGGAGTAGTCATCCGGCATGAAAAGAGGAGTAACGGCGTTCAGTTGAAGTTGCTGGCCAGGGTCGTGAACTCAATAGGCACAATAACGTTGTCATCAACAGAATGAACATAGCCCAGTGTTTCGTGAGCTCTTAAGGTGAGAGGGCATGAGCTAGGATTGCAAACGACAATTCCGGAAGTATCCTGATGAGGTGGCAGAACGGCGTATGACAGAGACGTACCGTGGCGGCGACTGAAAACGTCAGATGGCGAGAACACAACGGTAGAGCCGGATAATTCAGTGCGATTGACGGGGACAACAATGGCACTAAGAGGAGGAACATCAACGTCGGAAGCAACAAGAAGCTTGCCCAGGTGAGTGCACTCATTGTCGGTAGATGGCGCATCTTAAAAGACAGATAATTCCACCTGCGCGCGAGCGCAGTCAATTACGGCGTGGTGGCGTAACAAAAAATCCCATCCAAGTATCATGTCGTGGGCACAAGTGGTCAACACGAGAAACTCGATGTGGTACAGGACGTCTTGAATGTTTACTCTCGCCGTACATGCTCCGACTGGTCGAAGTGGTTGCGCACTCACGGTATTCAGCAAAACGTCGGAAGGCGGGGTCGTTACTTTTCGTATCGAACGGCAGAGCTTCTGACTCATCACAGATACGGCGGCACCCGTATCAACAAGCGCAAGAGTTCGTATACCTTCAACGAACACTTCCAGAACGTTTGTGGGGGACGGGCGAGGACTTGTACAATGCGCCGATTTCGCAGCTCGTGCCTCCGGCGCTGCGGCAGTCAGTTTTCCGTCTCTACAGGGTTCGGTCGGCGACGCAGAGGGGACGCAGAACGGTAGCGGCGTGGTGAGGATGAGCGACGGGGACCGAATGATCGGTAGTCGGCAGCAGGGCGGTGGTCTAGTTCGGTTGGTGACGGGTCGCGTTCCACTGATTGTCGGTCGCATTGACGTGGCAGTTCTCGTTGCGCGTTGTACGGGGCCGGTAAAGAGTAGTCAGGGTACCTCGGAGGTGCAGCTGACCCGTTGCGTAGCGCCGGCGACAGAAGCGCGCCACGTGACCTGGATATCCGCATGCGTAACAGATCGGGCGATTGTCAACTGTGCGCCAAGGGTTTCCGTTATAGCGCTGTTGTGTTGCTGGAAATGGCGTCGTTGATACTCGTACAGGCTGGGGAGTCGGCCCAAGCGGAGGTCGTGGTGGAGTAGCAGCCACAGCAGCATAAGTCAATGGCGCGGGGACGGGTGCTGTCTGAGAGACGGACGGCAATGCCTCAGAGACCTGCGCCTGTATTACCTGCCTGATGGCGGGCGCGAGACGCTCAGAAGAGGGTTCCGTTGCCGGTAGATACGACAGGCACGAAAGTTGTCGGGCCACCTCCTCGCGCACATATCGTTTGATTTCGGACATTATTGCGCTGTGGTCTCCACCCAGGCTCAATGCCGCGAGAGTTTCATCGGTAGCCGCTGGACGCAGTGTCATGACTCGTTCTTTGCGCAACTCCTCGAAGCTCTGGCAAAGAGTGGCGAGTTCGGACACGGTACGTGGGCCCTTGGCCAGCAGCATCTGGAAGGCGTCGTCGTCTATCCCCTTCAAAATATGTTTGATCTTGTTTGCCTCAATCATTGAAGGGCCAAGGCGCTTGCACAAGTCGAGCACATCCTCGATGTAGCTTGTGAAGCCTTCTCCTTGAAGCTGTGCGCGTCCCCGTAGGCGCTGTTCGGCACGGAGCTTGCGTACCTCGGGGTGACCGAACACATCGGCAATGCGTAGCTTAAAGGCACCCCAAGTGGCAAATTCCGACTGGTGGTTGTTAAACCAGAGACTAGCCACTTCATTCAGGTAGAAGGGTACATATTGCAGCTTCGAAGGGTCGTCCCACTTGTTGCTTGCGCCTACCTTTTCAAATGACGACAGCCAATCTTCGACGTCTTGCTCATCAGTACCGTCGAAAAAAGGTGGATCGCGTACACGTAGCGCAGTGGGAACGATGACCATCGGAGGCTGGGTCGTACCTTGCTGGATGGTTTCTTCAGCCATGTCTGGGATGGCAGGTAGTTTCCGGTTGCGGAGTTCCAGGTTGAGTTACCCAGCACCTCCACCACTCTGGAACGGGGTTTATTGGCACAAGTAGTGCTTGCACAGCAGGTCTATTGATGCGGGAACCGGGCGGCAGGAACCGACGCAGGATACACAACGCTCGGGGCAACAGCTCACGCTCGGCTCCTCTTCCTAAAGGCGTGACCCACTGCGGCACATATTCTTCTTCCTCTCTACACATAACAAGTTACATAACAGTTTTGATAGCATGCTTTTATCCCGCAACCCAGCATTGTTAACTCGGTACCGAGGGTTCAATAGACAATTGAAGTCGCTGAGCAATACAACATTTTTGTCGAAAATTATATAGAAAAAGACACCAAAAAATAAAGTACGTTCTTGCAGTCCATTCGGGGCGTATATGCCAATAAAGCGGAAATCCACTCCGCAAAAACCAAAATCACATAAACTACTCTTACTGATACACAAGAAATCACACTTCTTACAACAAGACCGTTTAGTTTGTTCACAAAAAGAACAGACCCTGCTGATGTCCTTAAAGCGTGGCTCGCGAAAGCATAATATCTACCCGTGAAACGATGCACCATGCTCCCGGTCTCCTCCTCTTCGTCAACCTTAGTCTCCTGGACGGCCAAGATGTCAATATCTTGGTCTGTGACCAAACGTAAGAGCTGGTTCTGCCTGCGCTCAGCCGCCAGCCCTCTCACGTTCAGCGTTAGAGTAATCGAAACAGGGCCATTGTAAGCACTGCGATAAAAGGAGTAGGCCCGGAAGCATGATGCTTACCTTTCATGCCTATCCTGTGGCTAGCCGCCTCCAGGACCATCCTGCTTGCCATCATTCCTTTGTTTCACTTTGCCGGCTGGCTTCTTGTCAGTTGGGATTTTGGGCTCGGGTCTCAGGGTCGACCGCCTTCCTTGCAGTGTCATTGCACGTGGCTCCTCGCTGTGGCTGGGCGCCGTCTTGTGCGGTTCCGCGGTCTCAGTCGCATGTCCGCTTCAGTGTGGCCGTAGTGTCACAAATCTCGTCCCCGCTTCCGGACGTATTTCCCCTTGGCTCAGCTGCTTCGTCCACCGCTTCTGGCAACACTTCCTTCTCAACTCGTACCTGTTTAACAGGTAACGTTGTGGGGGCAGGGTGGGGGGTGACAGCTGCGGGGCCTCCCCCGCATTCCGCTTGTCCGTCGATGCCGACTCCCCGTCTGTCGCAAGGGTCACTGGGCTGCCCGCTCCTTCGGCAGCTTCTTCAGTCTCAGCCGCATCCATAACGTGCTCAACACACCTTCGTTCTTCGCTGCTCGTGTTGCCTAGGAATACGTCCTAACACCGTCTGCTTCGACGTGCCCGAAACGTGTACAAAGGGAGCAACGAGGAACCTTGCACTCACGGCGGACGTGCCCGGTGCCTTAGCAGCGCAAACATTGCATTGGCCGTCCGGGCACTACCACCAAGGCCAGCACATTGTCACGCAGATCTGATGTGGAAGGTCTTCAACCTTAAGGCCGTTCTTCAATTTCAGTAGCACAGTCCTGGTGGTCGCGCATTTGTCCGCCGTGCCCGGAACGAGCCAACGTTCACGGCTCACTTCGACGACCTTGGCAAATGCTGCCAGTGAAGCACTAACCTTTTCATCGCTCACGCCGGGCAGCCGAAGCTTCACCTGTTGATCTTGCGGGTCGACGATGACGCAACGCTGCCCCTTCACTCGAAGTTCCTTCATTGCAAATAGGCATTTCGTGATGCCGCATCGTTGAAAGTTACCACTCACGAGTGGTTGATCTGATATGCTCCGAGGCTCACCACCTCGGGCAACAGACCTGTCAGTGTCAAACCATCTCGAAAATCTTCCACCTTGCATGATCTGGCTTTCACGTCCCCATGTAAAAACACAGTGTTATTAACAAATTTTCCTTTCGGCAGCTGAGGCCACAAATAAACTGGTAATCCTTATCTTCGTTGCTCCCGTTTCTACGTCTCATACTAGCTGCTATTGACACTCCGCTGGAGCTCAAGATTCTACAATCCGCTCAGCTAGGCTGCCGAAAGCAGAATGGCACCACGCCAGAACGGGGGTCCCCGTCCCTAACAAGAAGTCCCTTCCAGGTGGCTTGTCGAATTATTGGAATCGTGTAAATATTATAAAGTAATAAAAAACAGAAAGGTCTCACCGAGTTTTGAACTCGGATTGCTGGATTCAGAGTCCAGAGTGCCAATCGTTACACCATGAGACCGCAACCATACTTTCCGACGTCGGAAATCGAACCCAAGCCTCTTGGGTGAAAGCCACGTATCCTAGCCACCAGACCACGCCGGAACGGAGGCCACCGTCTCTAAAAAGAAATCGCTTTCGGGCGGTTGAATTATTGAAATCGTATATATAAACGCTATAGAGTAATAACAAAAAGAAAGGTCGCACCACGATTTGAACCCAGATTGCTGGATTCAGAGTCAACAGTGCTAACCGTTTGTCACACCTGTCCCGTTTATTAGGGAGGCGATCGCCGGGCTAATTCCAAGAGCCGAAGTAACGGCCCCCCGAACCGCACCACGAAAGCGTGGACAATTTAGAAGTGGTCCTTTTTGGCGCGCCAGCGGACGCCGGCTGTGGCCCAAAGAACAAGTCAGAGCCGAGAGTTGATAAACCAACAAAATTATATTCTCAATAACGGCAGATCGAAAACAATACACAAAAATGCACACTCCACAATAGTTGCATACAATATGTCACCAATCAAACCAATCAATCAACGTACTGCACAATACAATCAGCCACACTTGAAACAACGGACACGGACAACAATACGTACTACAATGCAGTCGCATGCATTGAACAACCAAGACACTTAAAGACTAAAGGGATAGAAAACCTATTCAGTCCAAAGTTCTTGGAACCAAAGTCTAGATGATACTCTTCCGAGAATCACTCACTCAAAGTCCAGCGTTGTTGTCGTTCCGCAGCCCTCGAAGTTTCTCTTCCAGGAAACCTCCCGTCTTCAATTGGCCACTCTTCAAACTTCAACTTCTTCGCCGGAACCACGTCGGCTTCACACACGCAGCTGTTGCCACGCGTCCTCGCTCAATAGCGGTAAACACACGCTCTCGCCTGTAGCCCGAGCCTTCACCCCTCAGGTGGAAATCCTCTTCATCTCCGGCTTCGTCCCTACGGACCAAAAACCTTCGCCGACTACCCGGCGGAATCCCTACGCACTCTGGCGCTCACTTCCGTCTCCTCCTGATTTCTCGTCTCGGCCGCTCGATTAAATACCTTCCGCGCCACCTTCCAGAACGTTCTCCTCATTTCGTCGGCGCGATGCGCAGCGAAGGCTGGGAAGAGGGCGAGACGGTTGGAAGTCCCTCCGCGTCGGATGACTCAACTCGGCGTGGCCCCGCCCCCTTCGTTCTCGAAAAATCGCGGGCTTGCTGGGCCGCCGATGTGGGGTGAGGAGGTTCGTCTGCGAAGCCATGCTTCTGCGGGGAGAGCGCGCGCCCGGGAGCCGTGGATGTTTGTTTTCTTTTTTTTTCTTTTAACCTCGCGGCGTTTCTCCCGCCCGTTGTCGCAAGAATTTGACGGCGCGCTCATTTTTAGCGCTCGTTCTGTGACACTGCCCCCCACTTTAAGAATATTATCTCATAATATTCAAAACCACACAAACGAGCGCGAACAGTCACCACACATTCTCACAGACTGTAACACAATCCATCGCTCATGACACTTCACATTCACAATATATCACTCAATACGATTGGACATTGTAATTTAATTACACAACACGTGAAAACACAACCACAAGCACATGAGTACAACACTCCACCACACATTCCCAATAATACAATTGTACGAAGTTCTCTCATTACAACAATGGTCCAATACTATTCATCACATCACAGCACAACACTTCGACACTTGTGACACAGGATAACACAATATTAACACAACATACGGCACTCAGCACTGCCAAACACATTCTGATTTGACCTCAGCACTTATACTGTGTACTTTGAGCTGCGCTTGCGTCCTTTCTTGCGGTGCTCGCTCGATCTCTTGTTTTTCCTCGTTCTTTTTCGGCGAGCCCTTTCCAACGACGGTATCTGAGGCGTCGTCTCAGCCATCGTTGTCTCTTCCGACACCGTTAATGCGTCATTACATTCGACGGGTCCTGTCTGTTTATTTACCCGCTTGATCATGCCTCTACATTTTGCCCGGCTGGCCAACTCCCTCTCCTTTACACTGTCGGTCGGTTGAGGTCGTACCGACGTAAGTCCGGTTGCTCGGCCCGTGAACTGATTCGACACGATCGTCTTCTCCTTCGCTGTCTCTTGCGCCAAAGCTTCACCTTGGGCTCTAGTGAGATCCGTCACGGGATGCTCCTCCACTGTTTCTCGCGGCCGCTGTGTTGGCGAGGGCTCTATCTTCGGGTCTTCTCCCAAACATTCTGGATCACTTGGCCCTCGCGCCCCGTCGATGTTTCCGATGACAAGGTCATACAGGGGGGTCGTCATGCATAAAGCAGTAACCTTCCCGCTGAAGTACGGGGTTTCAACCTCAATTTCTGCTTCGGGAAGCATCCGAACCGTACGGTCAATTAGGCAAACCGGTTTCGTTCTGCCTGTCAACTCACTTTTCCGTACCAAATTTCTCCGCACGATAACCGTGGAGCTACCGGTATCTCTTAACACCGTAACCTTCCTGCCCGCAACTTTTTCAGGCAGCGCTGGCATTCCCTTCGTGACACCGGTTGGTTGTTTTGACATTACAGCACCAACAATAGGAATGTTCTCCCCATTTTTCAATTCTACGAATCCGTCGGTGACGGCATTATTATCGGATTTCGGTGCTACTTGCACACAGGATACCTGGTGAGTTTGACTCGCTCCGTTTCGACATGCATCTGCTTTGTGCCCAGTCTGACCACACTTAAAACATTTCACTACCGTAGGGCTCGTAAAGATTGTTCGACAGTTTTTCGCGCGATGACCCACTCGGTTGCACAGAAAACATCGCGGAATGCCCTCTGGTGCACGCTTCTTTTCTTCGGGAGCCAATTTCTTCGAATCATCAGGACACTCCTTCTTGACCTTGGCCAAATTAGTTCCACCTTGCGCTTCCAAGAATTGATCATTCGAGCATGTCTTCAAGTGACTTAGCTCTCCTCTCTTTCAAGTACAGCGACAGGCTTGGGTGGCAACTAGTAAGAAATTGTTCTCTAATTAGGAGCTCTCTTAGCTCATCGTACTCCTGTGCTGTCCCTGAAAGTTCAATCCATCTGTCGAAATAATGGCAAAGTCGGGCGGCATACTGCGTAGCCGTCTCACCATCAGCTGGCTTTCCTGTCCGAAATCTGTCCCGGAATCCTTCCACGGTAAATCTAAATCGCTTCAGCAAAGCAGCTTTCACCTTTACATAGTTGGCTGCATCGGTCGGCGTCAGCCTACCGTACACACTGAGCGCTTCACCACTCAAGCAAGTACTCAAAGCAGTTGCCCATTGCTGTTCCGGCCAATTCTGGCTCCTCGCAATCGTCTCAAATCTGTGGAGGTACGCGTCTAGGTCGTCCTTCCTTTCATCAAACGCTACGAGCAGCTTGCTTGGGTTCAAGCGGAAGCCGTGGTCCTCCCGTTCGCTGCTTTCAACTCTAGCTTGGACGGGAGTTTCACTTCGCTGTTGCAAACGGAGCCGCTCGAGTTCCATCTCGTGCTGTCGCTGCCGTTCCCTTTCCTCTCTTTCTTCTTTCGCCCTCTCAGCTGCCAGTCTTTCTTTCTCCAGCTCCAACTTCAATTGCAGCTCTCTTTCTTCTTTCAGCTGTCGCTCCTTTGCCTCTCTTTCTTCTTTCAGCTGTCGCTCCTTTGCCTCTCTTTCTTCCTTCTCTAGCGCAGCTGCCAACCTCTCTCTCTCCAACTCAGCTGCTTTTTCTTCCTTGGCCCTCTCAGCTGCCAACCTCTCTCTCTCCACTGCCTCTTTTTCGTTCTGGCTTACCCATTTCCGTAGTTCTGCGCCGGAAAGACCCATCTTCTCACCAAGCGCAACTAACTTTTCGAGATCCATTGTGTCTCGCAACTCGCAAATAAAACCTTGCCGCGTGCAAAAAGTATGTGCCTAAATCAGTCTATCGGAACACTCCCCTGCACTCGTTAACGAGAACACTGAACAACACACAAAATTGTTCCGATTGCACTATCAACAACTCGAGGCTCTTTCTCACTACTTTGGACACACTGTGCACCAAAAGGTCCTATGTCGCGGACGCCAGATTAATTGTCACACCTGTCCCGTTTATTAGGGAGGCGATCGCCGGGCTAATTCCAAGAGCCGAAGTAACGGCCCCCCGAACCGCACCACGAAAGCGTGGACAATTTAGAAGTGGTCCTTTTTGGCGCGCCAGCGGACGCCGGCTGTGGCCCAAAGAACAAATCAGAGCCGAGAGTTGATAAACCAACAAAATTATATTCTCAATAACGGCAGATCGAAAACAATACACAAAAATGCACACTCCACAATAGTTGCATACAATATGTCACCAATCAAACCAATCAATCAACGTACTGCACAATACAATCAGCCACACTTGAAACAACGGACACGGACAACAATACGTACTACAATGCAATCGCATGCATTGAACAACCAAGACACTTAAAGACTAAAGGGATAGAAAACCTATTCAGTCCAAAGTTCTTGGAACCAAAGTCTAGATGATACTCTTCCGAGAATCACTCACTCAAAGTCCAGCGTTGTTGTCGTTCCGCAGCCCTCGAAGTTTCTCTTCCAGGAAACCTCCCGTCTTCAATTGGCCACTCTTCAAACTTCAACTTCTTCGCCGGAACCACGTCGGCTTCACACACGCAGCTGTTGCCACGCGTCCTCGCTCAATAGCGGTAAACACACGCTCTCGCCTGTAGCCCGAGCCTTCACCCCTCAGGTGGAAATCCTCTTCATCTCCGGCTTCGTCCCTACGGACCAAAAACCTTCGCCGACTACCCGGCGGAATCCCTACGCACTCTGGCGCTCACTTCCGTCTCCTCCTGATTTCTCGTCTCGGCCGCTCGATTAAATACCTTCCGCGCCACCTTCCAGAACGTTCTACTCATTTCGTCGGCGCGATGCGCAGCGAAGGCTGGGAAGAGGGCGAGACGGTTGGAAGTCCCTCCGCGTCGCATGACTCAACTCGGCGTGGCCCCGCCCCCTTCGTTCTCGAAAAATCGCGGGCTTGCTGGGCCGCCGATGTGGGGTGAGGAGGTTCGTCTGCGAAGCCATGCTTCTGCGGGGAGAGCGCGCGCCCGGGAGCCGTGGATGTTTGTTTTCTTTTTTTTTTCTTTTGACCTCGTGGCGTTTCTCCCGCCCGTTGTCGCAAGAATTTGGCGGCACGCTCATTTTTAGCGCTCGTTCTGTGACACCGTTACACCATGAGACCGCAACCAAACTTTTCGACGCCGAGAATCAAACCCGGGCCTCTTGGGTGAAAGCCAGGTATCCTAGCCACTAGACCACGCTGGAATGGAGGCCACCGTCTCTAAAATGAAGTCCCTTCCAGGCGGTTAGTTGAATCATTGGAATCGTATATATAAACGATGTAGAGTAATAAAAAAAGAAAAGGTCGCACCGCGATTTGAACCCAGATTGCTAAATTCAGAGTCAAGAGTGCCAACCGTTACACCATGAGACCGCAACCAAACTTTCCGACGCTGGGAATCCAACCCGGGCCTCCTGGGTGAGAGCCACGTATCCTAGCCCCCAGACCACGCCGGAACGGAGGCCACCGTCTCTAAAAAGAAATCCCTTTCGGGCGGTTGAATTATTGGAATCGTATATTTAAACGCTATAGAGTAATAAAAAACAGGAAAGGTCTCACCGAGATTTGAACTCGGTTTGCTGGATTCAGAGTCCAGAATGCTAACCGTTACACCATGAGACCGCAACCAAACTTTCCGACGCCGGGAATCGAACCCGGGCCTCCTGGGTGAGAGCCAGGTATCTAGCCACTATAGACCACGCCGGAACGGACGCCACCGTCTCTAAAAAGAATTTCCTTCCAGGCGGTTAGTTGAATTATTGTAATCGTATATATAAACGCTATAAAGTAATAAAAAAGAGGAAAGGTCTCACCGAGATTTGAGCTCGGATTGCTGGATTCAGAGTCCAGAGTGCTAACCATTACACCATGAGACCGCAACCAAACTTTCCGACGCCGGGAATCGAACCGGGATCTCCCGGGTGGGAGCCAGGTATCGTAGGCACTAGACCACGCCGGATTTTTTTTCACGGTATTTAATAAAGTAGTTGCGCAATAGAGACACAATCAAGTGAACAAAAGAGCAATTAAATTGCGAAAGTAAGCGCTCAAGCGTTACTCATAACAACTAAATGGCTAACAGAGCGCGAGTTCCTCACATGGAGAGCTCTTCACATCGTGTTATACAAACAAAAAAGGGGTGAGGTCAAACAGTTCTCTAGCCCCGCCGCGGTGGTCTAGTGGCTAAGGTACTCGGCTGCTGACCCGCAGGTCGCGGGTTTGAATTCCGGCATCGGCGGCTGCATTTCCGATGAAGGCGGAAATGTTGTAGGCCCGTGTGCTCAGATTTGGGTGCACGTTAAAGAACCCCAGGTGGTCGAAATTTCCGGAGCCCTCCACTACGGCGTCTCTCATAATCATATGTGGTTTTGGGACGTTAAAGCCCACATATCTATCTATCTATCTATCTATCTATCTATCTATCTATCTATCTATCTATCTATCTATCTATCTATCTATCTATCTATCTATCTATCTATCTATCTATCTATCTATCTATCTATCAAACAGTTCTCTAAGACGGAGTACCTGTCCGGTCTAAAGTCTAGCTCGTCGTAAATGTTTTTTAGGTGGATAGCCATTCGAACGAAGTGTGCGCTTGAAGAGGTGGTGGGCTCTGCATTGCGGTCTTGCATTCGTATCTTCCACAAGCTGTGCATACCCATGAGGAAAAACATTTCATATGGTACTTCATCCAGCGCTGCTGGTAGAAGATAACGTATTGTGTGAGAAATAATGACGAAACGTTTTTTCAGTGCTCGCTGAAGGACATCCCAAAACAGTATGGCATCTTTGCAGCTAACAAAGCAATGTTCAATCGTTTCGGGCACATCACATAGGACGGCAGTTAACAGACAGAATAAACATACCCTTTCTTTCTAACCATGTGTTTACCGCCAATGTTTCAGAGTGAAGTTTATGGAAGAATGTTTTTGAATTCAGTGGAATATACATTTTGCGCACTCGCTTACACATCGTGGCCTGGAAGATTGGAGTACAGTGAGCGGTATATTTGAGGTGGGAAGAGTGTACTCAGTAGGTCCTTATACAGCACCTTGCGCGATACTGTGTACAGGTATTCTACAGAAAAGCGAGCTTTAAGGAACTGAACGTCGAGGTAAACTTCCTGCATGAATCTCCACAAGCATGGGCGTTCTGAGAAGTTCTATGAAACAATTAAATCTGGTAAGCAATCAAGAAGTGTAACCTGCAAGAAAGAACGGATTACAGGATGGGAATTGTCTCAAAAAAAGAAGAATCGGGACACTATTTGCCATAGATAAAGGTGTTTTAGTCCTAACTCACCCTCACTAACTGGCTTGAATATATTGTCACGACGCATGGGCTCAAAAGTCGAAGACCTTATGAAAGTAGCGAAAATCCGATGAAAGCGTTGCATATAGAATCCTGCGCAATGAATAAGTTGCAATACATAGTAAAGCTTTGTCGCTAAGGACGTATTGCAAGCTTCAGCTCTCCCAAATATCGAAAGTCGATAGGGAACAAATGTCTGTGCCTGTCGTTCAAGCTTCGGGACGCTTTCCTTCCAGTAACGCGCACTGAATCTATATGCATGCAATGGTACACCGAGGTATGTAGGAGGAGTTCTTGTCCAATTAATCCTTGCAAAGTAGTTCGGTGTGCTACCCCGCAAGCCAAACCACAGTCCTAAACTTTTAGAGGCATTTAAACGAGCTCTTGATACTACGCCAAACTTTTTAATAGTATATACCACATTTTCGACACTTGGTTTATCTGTGCAAAAGACTGCGACATCGTCTGCATAAGCCAATACTTTAACCTCACTGCCTAATATACTGAAGCCACGACTGCAACTCGACTGTATTATGCTTAAGCACAGTGGTTCTACATAAAGCGCAAATAAAAGAGGTGAAATCGGGCGTCCCTGTTTTACAGAGGAGCGAATAGAAACTGGCTTGGAGAGTTGACCATTAACTATCAGACGAGTTGAGCATTTATTATAGCATAGTTTAACGCCTTTGAGAACAAGTTTGCCAACATTAGCTTGTTCGAGAAGAGAAAAAAGGAACGAATGACCAACAGGATCAAAAGCTTCTGCAAGGTCTACCTGTAGCATTGCAAGATGTTTTTGAGAACCATACAGTATTGAAGCACTGTTCGAGCGACAATTATATTGGTTTGTATGGATTGACCTCTGATCCCACATGTCTGATGAGACCAAATGAGGAACAACTTAGCAAATTGCAACCTATTTGCTAATACTTTTGCGAAAATTTTGTAATCCACATTTGACTACGATATTGGTCTGTAGTCCTCGACGAAGCGAAGTTCTTCCCTGTCAGTTGTTTTTGGTATTAACACAGTGTGACTTTTGCAAAAAGATTGTGGGAGTGTATCTATGTCATAACTCATCTGAAAAATATTCAGCAATATAGGAGCAAGCGTTTTCTTGAAGGCTTTGTAAAATTCGCCTGAGATGCCATGAGGGCCCGGTGTTTTCAATAAAGGCAAGTAATCAATTGCTTGCTCGAATTCCTGTATAGTGATGGGCCCATTAATGACTGCACACTCATTGTCCTACAAGGGATTCACAAGAGAAACAAAACTAGCCTTGAGGTGAGCGTCTAGATCATCAGAGGGGAGCTAAATAATCTGTTATAGTACGTGTTATAGCACATCGTTAAAGTAGAAGTCTCGAAGAACTTTAGAAATCGCATGACGTTGCTCATCAAGTAAAGCTAGACCACGCTGGAACGGAGGCCACCGT
The DNA here is from genome assembly GCA_013436015.1 of Rhipicephalus annulatus. Lineage (NCBI taxonomy): Eukaryota > Metazoa > Arthropoda > Arachnida > Ixodida > Ixodidae > Rhipicephalus > Rhipicephalus annulatus. Next base: position 521,926 of record WOVY01009992.1, read on the forward strand.
TCCTAAAAAGAAGTCCCTTCCAGGCTGTTAGTTGAACTATTGGAATCGTATATATATAAACGGTATAGAGTAACAAAAAAAGGAGAGGTCTGTCCGAGATTTGAACTCGGGTTGCTGGATTCAGAGTCCAGAGTGCTAATCGTTACACCACGAGACCGCAACCAAACTTTCTTACGCCGGGAATCGAACCAGGGCATCCTGGGTGAGAGCCAGGTATCCCAGCCACTAGACCAAGGCTTTTTTTTCTTTATTGCCTGCTTAGACGTACACATATAGAAACACAAATACAGTCAGGGATCAAAAGTAATAATGCAAGGCACATAAGACATAGATACATAAATGGGCATGGGTAAAAGGAGCAACCAAACTTTGGCTGGCGTGTGATGGCTAAAATCGTCTCATGTTCATGAGTGGCTCGATCCTCGATACCCATTCAGGTATCGGATCTAAAGATTTATGTGCTTCCAGGAACCTGCCCACTGATTCGTGGAAGTACTCGTGTGCCGATCTTGCATCTATATCTACATGTCGTGCAGCCATGCAGGCCTTCCATATGCAGTGCAAACCCAGTAGCATGACAGCGTCAAACGGGACACCTTCTTCGTTGTCCACAGTTAGGAAACGAATTCCTTGTGGGGCTAAAGGGAGGTCTTTCTTTAGCATTCTTTGTAACATTTCACAGAAGAACACGCCTTCCCAACATTCTAAGAAGACGTGCTATATGGTTTCGGGCTTTCTACATAAGAAGCAGTGCACACCCCATGGTGCATACATTCTTTTTTCCTGTAGCCATGTTTTTACCTCTAGTGTCCCGGTGTGCAATCTGAAGAAAAATGACTTGGCTCCTGCAGCTACTTACATATGTTTGACACGCTTTAGGACATCACTTTCAGACTTGGCACTATACATTGTGCGATACGAAGACGCGGGAAGTAGTATATCTACAAGATCTTTGTATAGCTTCCTTCGTTTCACTCCCTCCAGATATTCGCATGAGAATCGAGCACGCAAGAACTTATAAGCCATCACAACCTCCTTCGAAAAACCAAAAACTCCGCCTTCCATGCATTCGGTGGATACCACAAAGTCCGGCACAAGCTTGCTAAGTCTGTGCTTTAATACAGTGCGCAAAAAAGGGTCCTTCTAATCTCTAAAGAAGCAGAAGAGGTTCACTATTTGCCTCAGGAATAAGTGCGACAGGCCAAGACCTCCATCACGTACACGTCGGAACAAGTTGGTGCGGCTCGTCCTCTCCCAAACCTATCCCCAAAGAAAAACGGCCAGAATTCTGTGGAGATTTTGTATCTTAATGCGTGAGCAGTGCAAAACACTCAACACATACCAAAGTTTGGTAATGAAAAACACATTACACACCGTGGTACGTGCAAACACAGACAATTCTGAGCCTTTTGTCCTCTCACTCCTTGCGCGCATTTCCGCAACTTGGTTCTGCCAGTATGGTTCACTGTCACGGTAAAACTCAAAAGGGGCGCCTAGGTATTTCGTAGGAATGGAAACCCATTGCATGTTGGCAAAGGTACTGGGTGTCATTGTCCTAACTCCATGCCAGATTCCGAGGCTCTTGCCCCAGTTAACTGCACTGCCACTAGTAACACAATAACGCTTCACGATTTACACACTTTTCATGATACTGGCGTGGTCCCCACAAAACACCGCGATGTCGTCCGCATAAGCGAGTAGTTTTACCTCCGCTTGCTGCATTTTAAAGCCATTGATGCAGTTAGCCCGTATTACGCTGAAGCACAAGGGCTCGATATATAAAGCGAAAAGTAACGGCGATAGTCGGCATCCCTGGCGCACCGCCCGCTGCACTTCGATAAGCTCTCCTACTGACTTATTATCAGCCTTATCGTGCAACCCCTGTACGCCATTGCGACATCTTCCATAATAACAGATTTCACGTTCACGTACTCAAGAATGGCAAATAGTATGTCGTGCGGTACCCGTTCGAATGCCTTTTCCAGATCCAACTGGAGAATTGCGACCTTCTTGCACAATACGTCACAACACTCTAGTATGCCTCTCGCCGTATGAATGTTCGTTAAAATGGTCCGTTCCTTGACACCGCACGTCTGGTGTGGTCCAACTATATCTTTCACTACTGTTTGCAGTCTTTTAGCCAACACTTTCATGAATATCTTATAGTCGACGTTCGCTAAGCTGATAGGGCGATATGCTGTTACCCGCTTTAATGTGTCGCGATCATCTGTTTTCGGGATAAGAACTGTGTGTGTGTGGACCGGAATGAAGGTGGTAGTCATTTGCGCTCATATGCATGGTCTAAAACTGCAGCTAGTATAGGGGCTACTTCGTACTTGAACGCCTTACAAAAATCGGCTCCTAGCTCGTCGGGTCCGGGAGATTTCCCACGCTTCAAATCGTCTATCGCCACCGCAATCTCATCGGCCGTAATACGGTGCTCTAACATTTCCTTTGAGCTATCATCAATATTTGGCATTAAAGGCATGAATTCCGTCTCGAAACCCTCCGCGTTCATCGGGCAACGCGCGAACGGCTTTCTGTAGAACGCTGTGAACACGTGTTCGATGCCGCTCTGTTCATATAAGATAACACCGTCTTGTTCAACTTCGTGAATCTCGTTCCAGCGGGTCAAATTTCTTTCCTTTGCGAGGGCTCTTTTAGTTGGCGCCTCGCCTGTTATCGTTGCTTCTACTCTAGCTCGCACCAACGCCCCCCGATAGCGTTCGATATCAGCCTGCTCAAGTTTTTGCTTCAGTGTGTTAATGTCTTTGAACGTCCCAGGCGATAGGCTTCCTTCATAAGTTAGCATTTGCAAGCTTTGCCGCAGGTGTTCCTCGTACTTATTCTTTTCGTGCTTTAAAGCGCTGGCTCGTTCAAGTGCCTTCTATTTAGCTGTTTGCTTAAATGTTTCCCATTTGTCACATATTGTTGTGTTTGTCTGGTTCTTTATCTCTTCGAGCAGGGCTAACACTTTCTCACAGAAAACACCATCCTCCAAAATTTTAGCATTAAGTTTCCATGATTCCCACGCAAACTTATTTCGGTTTTTCGCTTCGTTATTAACGTTGAACATGACGGGACAATGGTCACTAAATGACACCGACTGCACACGATATTCTTGCGCAAGTGCTATCGATTCAGCCGGAACGTACACTCTGTCCAGTCGGGCGTGGCTGGCTCCTTGGAAATGCGTGAAGCGCACAATGCGGTCGAAATCTAAGCATTCTGCCACGTCCTCAAGCCCATATTCATCAAATATTTTGTGAAGCTCAGCCACGCTGGCGTTTCTATACGCTATACCACTTGATTTATCACGCGCTGCCAGTACACAATTGAAGTCCCCCATTAGTACCAGGTTCCTATCGACGTTGCAGTAATTTCTGAAACTCTCGAAGAAATGTCTTCGTTCGTCGAGTAAATTAGGGGCATAAAGGCATATCACTCGCTATTCAACTGAACCATAACGAAAATCACACAAAACCATGCGCCCCGCGAAGTCTGACCTCACACCCCTCACTTCAAGGCCCGGGTGTTGGCGCACAAATAGAACGCACCCCGCGGATCGCCCTATGGCGTGACTCACACCCGCGTAGTACATTGACATGAAAGGTAGCGCCATACTCTTTGTTTCATCGTCACTTCCAATTTTCGTTTCTTGTATGGCAATTATGTCTAAATCATGTTCGATCACCAGTCTATACAACTGTCGTTGTTTTCTCCTCGCCGCAAGTCCTCGAAGATTGATTGTAGCAAATCGCAAGGGTTTATCTGGCAGCGCCATTGGAATAATTTATAATAGAGACCCAGAGTATGAGCTTATGCTCCTGTCTACACATGACCTTGGGGCCCGCAGCCTAGGTCGGGGCTTCCACAGCTTACTGCTACGTGACCGGTGGCGGTGGCGGCGGCATCGTCGTCGCCGTCAGCCTCCGATCCCGTGGGATGTTCGGCCGTGGCCGCACTGTCGGTCGACGTACAGGGGCTGCTTTTGCTGGAGATTCACCGGGGCTGCTTGGGTCGGTAGATTCACTCTCTCCCTCGGCGCCTTCGTGTGATCGCTTATTCGTCGTGGTGCCCTCCCTGGAAATGTCCATTGCCTCCACTGCTTCACTGGTGACCAACTCTGTCACGTAGCTTTTGTCCTCCTGCGTCTGCAGTGCTTCCGAGGAATCATTTTTCACCAACATTGTATATTCGGCTTTGAGGTTCGTCGACTTTACGTGAGCTCTCTCACCTGAAATTTGCTCAGCTGGCACGCTGTCCATCGTGGCACTTTCTGCTTCCACTCTCGCTGCTGCCTCGGAATCTGCTTCGTCCATTAGGAGCTCCGAAGTGTAGTCGCTCCCCACGGGCCCTTCAAAACTGGCGTAGGTACGCACGCATTCCTACTCGTTGTGTCCAAAGCGATGACACAACGTGCACCGTGGTACCTTACAGTCCCGACGAATGTGTTTGGTGCACTGGCAACGAAGGCATAGGGGTGCCCTTCCCGGCACCACCACAAGAGCCAGCTCACCAGCAATCCTTATTTGATGGGGCAAATCTTCTGGCTTTACTCCCGCCTTAAGTGTCATCGTCACATTTCGCGTCGTTGACGCTTTGTCAGCCACACCACTGACCTTCCACCGTTCCTTGATAATGTCCGTCACTCAACCATAGTTCAGGAAGGCCGGTCGCACGTCGTCGTCCGGTACGGTAGGCAAGAGCCAGTGCAGCTTCAACCGAAGCTCCAGGTTCGATGGATCGATGAGGAGGCAACGCTGGCCCTTCACTTTCACTCCCGCTTTTTCCAGTAGCCTCTTCGCACCTTCGGCACATTTTAACGTGACGGCCCAAGCGTGATTACTTTGATACGCCCCCATGGCCGTAACCTCGGAGAGCAGTTTAATATCACTCAGCGTATTCCTGAAGTCTTCTAGACGGTAGGGCCGTGCCCTCACATCCGCATGCACGAAAGCAGTATTCAAAACCAGACGTCCTGAGGGCAGACTAGGCAGAAACCGCGATACTCGTTATCCGAGGCAGCTATCACCCTGTTTCCGCGGCCAGAAACGGCCGCTGATACCGCTCCGACAGAGCCCATTCCAAACGCGTCCGCTCGCTATCGCGGTCGGAATAGGAATCCACTGCGCCACTCTGCTGTCCTCTAGCTACGTGAGAAAATGTGCAGTATGAAAGTGCGCACTAATACAAAAGAAAATAAAACTAGCAGAGCGTGGTTTTGATCCACGGACCTCTGGGTCATGGGCCCAGCAAGCTCCCACTGCGCCACTCTGCTGCACTCTAGTTACGGGGGAAAATGTGCACTAAGGAAGTGCGCACTAATACGAAAGAAAATAATATTAGCAGAGCATGGATTCGATCCACGGACCTCTGGGTTATAGGTCCAGCACGCTCCCACTGCGCCACTCTGCTGCCCTCTAGTTACATGGGAAAATGTGCAGTAAGGAAGTGCGCTTAATACAAAATAAAATAAGATTAGCAGAGCGTGGTTTCGATCGACGGACCTCTGGGTTATGGGCCCAGCACGCTTCCATTGCACCACTCTGCTGAATGTATACAATTAGCCGAACATACAAGGAGCTCAACAGTGCAGTTATAACAAAAAAAGAAGAAGAAAAAGAAAGAATAAATAGAGGCGAAACACAATCGTGCAGTGGAAGCGTGCTGAACCCATAAGCTAGACGATCGTGCATTGAAACGGTATACTTTGCTTTATTTTTCCTTCATTTGCTCTTGAATGATTCATTCGCATTTACTCACTGGTGTGTTCCTCTATGAACTGAAAAGGCGCCTTCACAAGCTTGTTTGGGGCATTGGACGACCCACTCGTTATACAGTTCGCAATGGGTGGCGCCTGGCTGTTGTTTTGCTGTTTTAAAACGCTTTGTGACTCATACAAACGCAATTTATTTAACGACATCAAGCCTGCGTAAGGCAAGTTTGGAACGGAGTTTCAAGCCCCTGCGTGACACTGTGGTAGAATACTATTGCCTAAGACGTAGTGGACCCGTGTTGAAATCCCGTGGTGTCCTAGGTGTTTTCAATTAATAAGATTATTTGTCTTCTTATTTCATGGGATAGTGCTAGCGGACACCGGCGGCGGCGGACAACTACGGTGCACGCGATCGTTGTTGTGATCTTTCTACAGCTATCGCTGAAATACTGCTGAAGTTTTTTTTTTGTTTTACTTGGTGTTTTACCTCGTAATGTCATTTATTTAGGGAATAAGCACGTATTTCTTTCATCGTGGAGCCCTACACTTCATGTGCTTGTGAAAACGACTCCTTGCCATCCCATCCGATAACCGAGGACTGACCTTGACCATTGACAGTATGCGTATACTGACCTTTAGTGCTACGGGTCTGGGCTTGAGTCATAGGAACGCGTTTGATGCCTTTTGCAGTTATCTTCATGAAACAAAACGAATGCGCCTCTTAATTCCTATTTGTATATATATTATCACAGTATTAATCAGCAAGTTCGCAACATAAATTTTAAGCACGTTCGATGCCACTGTAGCTTACATCCAAGATATAGACTATACTGTCTGGTCGGAATGACAAAAAGTAAATATCGCTCCCTTTCCGTTTTTAAGTACGTCCTCTTCTCTTGATCTTAGGATTGTCGATTACTTGAAAGGACTAAAAGCTCATATAACCAATTTTTGACCAGTACCCCTGAATGGGTATGAGCCATAGTTGATGCATCACCATCATCCTCGTTGTAACTACATTTTCCTGTCTAAAGCTGCAACACAAGTCAGGGGCGTAGCCAGATAACATCTTGGGCAGTGGGAAGGGGGGGGGGGGAAGAAGGGTGAGTGGCTGTGTTCAACCAACTTTTATGAATGATCGTGCGTGTGCTTGTAATTATGAGCTTACTCATATACTCATACACATGCAGAACAGAAAAACTTCAGTGGGGTGGGTGGTTTGAACCCTGCCTACACCCCGGGTAGGCCGATGGCTGGGAATGAAGTGATTAGTTACTAACAAGTGTATTCTTCGTTCATACAGGAAGTACCCGTATAAAAAGGACAATTTTAAGCGAACGCGACATACTTAACTGCATACGCCGCGATGAACTATCATGCAGATGGCACGGCGAGCTTTTATCTATTTCATGCAGAACGCTTGTAATTACAGCGACCGGTTCACGTCCTTTATATGCGTGAAGGACACCGGTCTACGCAGGGCGAGATCGCTATGCGCTCTTGTGTGAAATAGCTGCTACATGTAAGGCTCCTTGTACTGAGCAGAGTGGCGCAGTGGAAGCGTGCTGGGCCCATAACCCAGAGGTCCGTGGATCGAAACCACGCTCTGCTAGATTTTTTTTTTGCTCGCACACGATATTTTTATCTTTCATCAAGACGCCATAACTGCACATCTGTTTCCAACATGCTCTTTGATGCGTTGTTCTTGTGTTGAAAGCAATGGCTCTGGCCTTCTCTCTCTCTCGTTTTTTTTTCTTCAGTTTAAGAAAGAATTCATCGCACTGGTAAACACGGTGAATTTTTTTACATAAAATACATAATTTTTTATGGGCATTCTGTTACCCCTTGGTATTCTGTCGTCAGACTCCAGTCGTTTTCGCGTATTACCTCTATGCCACTCCCTGCCTCTTAGAAATCAGTTACCAGCTACACCAGTTCGTGCACAACTTGCACAAACTGCATAAAATGCGCAAAATAGCAAGAACAACTGGGCAAAACACTTCATTAGTTACGATACCTTCCAAACCATACATCCGCATCACATTCGAATAAAGAGTGTTAGATACCACACGAAAAAAAATTCAGCGCAGTCGACAGGATTCGAACCTGTGCGGGGAGACCCCAATGGATTTCTAGTCCATCGCCTTAACCACTCGGCCACGACTGCACGCCAACCAAGCGGCACCTATTTTTAAAATGCTCCTTATTGAATACGCATGGCAACCTCGTTCAGTTCCTTATTCTCATTGCAATCAATGCAGAAGCTGCACGGCTGGAGAGAAGGTTGAGCTTCTGCCCCCTTTCCCCCCTCATACTTTGATTGATTGATATCTGGGGTTTAACGTCCCAAAACCACCATATGATTATGAGAGACGACGTAGTGGAGGGCTCCGGAAATTTCGACAACCTGGGGTTCTCTAACGTGCACCCAAATCTGAGCACACGGGCTTACAACATTTCCGCCTCCATCTGAAATGCAGCCGCCGCAGCCGGGATTCGATCTTACGACCTGCGGGTCAGCAGCCGAGTACCTTACCCACTAGACCCGTCATACTTTGAAACCCTGCTTACATAGATACGCCGCGTTTCTTTCTCTCAGTCGGTGTGTTGTATTCAAGGTTGCCTTGAACGGTTCATCGTAACGAATGAGCGTCAGACTACTTTAAGAGCCAGTGTCAGTTTATTCTAAAAAACGCCAAAGATGCTTTAACGCGAAGGGTTAAAAGCTTGTAAGCATGCAGTTGCACCAAGGATGCTTTAACGCGAAGGGTTAAAAGCTTGCAAGCATGCAGTTACACAACTCGCCGATGCTTTAGTAAATGAAATCCCAGTGAAACCGCACTATAAAAGCTTGGAGGTTTTGCGGCGGCATATGCATAAAACCAGTCTTAAGCTGATAATTCGATATGTCACACTGACATGACCTTGATTGAAGAAACAGCGCTAGAACAGGACAGAAATGAGAAGATACAAACGGGGCGCTGACTAAAAACATTGTAATATAGCGTTTGCACGTCGATATATACAAGAAAGTACAATCAATGAGCGCTTCGAGGAACAGGTTATCAATAAAACATGCGGACACAAACTTTCGATAGGTTCTTCGTTTTATTTTTCTCGAAGCGATAGCAAAGCTACGCAGACACAATGATCTCCGCTTTCCTGGATGCATATGACCTCAACAATTTCCCGTTGGCGTTGCTTAGCGTAATTGCATAGAATATCGCTATCATTGAAGACTGCTTCCCAATCACAATTTTCGCAGTGGTCTGCAAGGTGGCTACTCACAGACCTTTTTAGCGATTATGGATGTTCACGTAACCTTTATTTGTGCAGCGGCTCCTTTGGCCGATGTCACATCTTCCGTTAGTGGGGGAATATTTTGCACGACGTTCCCTCGATATTTAAGGAAATGTTGCAAGCGCTTCTTTTTGCAACAAGTTTCTGCCTGATCACCGTCAGTCTTCTTGAAGAGGCCACATAGCTTGTGACGTGCGCTGGAAATGTCTTTGACACCGGATTTTCGTGACAGTTTCTTTAGAGGATTGCGCGTCACTTTATGATCATACGGAAAGACCCGGATGCCTTTGTTAAAGAGATCTTTTGTTTTATTTTTTACTCTAGCTCTTTGAGCGGATACTTCATGACAGGGTCTTCAGTTATATGCTTTTTTTAAGTGTCACACTGACAAAAAAGCGACATGGTGTTTTGTAATTAAGGAAATGAGTTACTATTATCCACTGGACTCTGCAGTCAGGACGCTAACATGTACACCTAAAAGGAGCAGAGTAAAAAAAAAAAAGAACAGTCAGTTTCCAAGGCCCCGGCGAGATTCGAACTCACGATCTCCTGTTTACTAGACAGGCACTTTAACCAACTAAGCCACGGCGCCCATGCCTTTCTCTGCATGCAGAACCCACCGTTGAAGCACAGAGTTTGGAAGATTACCTACTTCAGGCGCGTGATCCGAATAAATAAGCAGGGCGGTAGCTATATTGACACCTAAATGCATTATGTGCAACACGCATGAGATGCGCTGCGTGTGTCCATCAGGCAGTTGTGATTTGATTTCACTTTTTCCGTGACGCATATGTGAACCGTTCCCTTTTTTTTCGGTTTCGGTATTACCTGTCTTTGGTTCATAACACATAGTCCAAACAACACTGTTGTTAAAACCACCCCATGTACTACGTACATACGGTGACATTTTTATTAAGTCCACTGGTATGGTGCCGGTATCGTCGGATTAAAATTTGGGTAATGTGACCAGCGGCTCCTCTCCTCTTGAAAGCCAGTCGGGTGGTTCCAGTGCCGCTTTGTGAATTTCAACAAAGCGATGAATGCTGTCTCTGAAATAGTCTCGGACAGGCCACGCATTTTTACCAAAATGATAGCCTGCCAGTGGCGTACCAACTCTACTATCGCGAGGTGGGGGGAGGGGGGCAACCTACTTCACTCGTCAGCTGGGGATATATATATATATATATATATATATATATATATATATATATATATATATATATATTGCAATTACATTCTTTCGTAAGAAGTTGATTTAATCTTTGAGTGACCATGGGGCGGTTCGGCCCGCCAAATTTTCTCAATTTGGGGGGGGGGGGGCTCGCGCTTTCCTTACCCCCCCCCCCTAGCTGACACGCTTTTGTAGCCTGCCATTCTTGAACGAGTAGAGGCCCATGTGTCGAATGGCAGGCCACCTTTATTCTCTACACTCAATAACCGTCTCCCGTATGGGTCCAACGGGAGTTCTTTAGTAGGAGCGCTCTGCAGCACTTCCCGAAAATAAATCCCTTTCCAACAATGTAAAAACACAAGATCTCTGGTTTTTGTGATCATGCGTGTCCCAAGGCAAATAACATCCTTTACCTTCCAAAAGTTTTTCAACTGGCAATGTACCAGAGTGCAACTAAATAAGAAAGTGTTTGTTACAGGCTGCGCATACACTTTAACTGTCTTTACAATGTAGCTGCCTGGGCCTCCACTGTACAATAACTTGAGCAACGGCACAGTAAAGACAATGCCAAATAAAGCGAAGTATAGTTCGTTTCGTTTAACGTTCTAAAGGCATTTTCTTGAAAACCGTATAATCGTACGCTAGACATATTTCTTTGTGTTAGCCTTCTATCCCTCCTACACTATATTCAGTTGAGACAGCATACATTTCGGCATAAGTCTGCCCAGTCGTAATTGACATAGCGTGCGCAGGAAGGGACATGTGACACCTCGAAAAAACAAAAACCGGTTAACTAGCTGCCACATAGATAGGTGAACTATAGCCTTCCGTCTTTTACTCGTCTTAACGAGTGAGTACGGCAGTAGCATTCCCACGCTGAAACTCGCACAAAGACGGCAAATATTCTGTGGAACTTTTGCACATTCGTCTTTGAGCTATTCAGTACTTTCATTGTACCAGAGCTAGCTGGTAAAGAAGATATTGCAGACGTTGGCCCTGGCAAAGGTCGTGAACGTGTCTCCTTTCCACTCCTTCGCTTTCTGCTGTGTGTCCTTAATTTCACCTTTCCAAAACTGGTCACTCGCGCAATATGAGTCAAGCGACACACCTCAGTACTTGCCAGGGATCGTTGCCCAGGGCACGTTAGCGAAGTGGTCTGGCTTCGTTGGCCACGATCCATGCCAGAGTCCCTAAACTTACACCACTTAACAGCGCTCCCAGTAGCTTGACTGAAAGCACGCACAGCTCCAACAGTCTGTTCTATTTACCGTTTAGTCCAATGAAAAAATAGCCAAATTCATCTGCATATGCGAATATGCGAACAGCCTAACTTCGACTGCCTGCAACTCAAAACCATGAATTCTCTCTCTCTCTCTCTCTCTCTCTCTCTATATATATATATATATATATATATATATATAATAGTCATTATTTATTTTCAAGGACAACGTTTCTATATATATTTATACATATATATATATATATATATATATATATATATATATATATATATATACTCAAATAAACAAAGGGCTGAGGGGGCAATCCTAAGAAGAAATCGAATGATACACGTTAATGAGTGCACTCAGATTCTTATTTCCAATTAACCTCGTTTTTCAGTCTGGCTACTCCAGGGCACTCCGTCGCAAATAACTACACCGAAGTTAACATGATTTTCCAGAGCGAACAAAATTTATTTTTCAACACAAACAAGGGGTTTTTCTATATCAATTTGTAATATGGCAACTTCTTCATCGAAATCATCAGAGAAATCTAGAACGCTGCGTGCTTTATGAATATTTAAGGCTATGGAGCGCCTGTTGATGCCACACGTTTGTCGAGGCCCCACGACGTCCTGTATCACTGCCTGTAATCTTCGAGCTAATACCTTCATGTAATTTTTACCGTCTACATGGGTTAGGGCTACAGGACGATACGCTGAGACAGATTTCAGTTTATGTATACACGCTCTGTTTTCGGTATGAAAACTGTGTGGGATATCCCGTATTATGGTGGCAAAGTATTTAATTTATAGGCTTCATTGAATATTCCTGTCAAAATAGGGCTGATTTCATGCTTAAGCTACTTATATACGGCGGCTGTGAAACCGTCCGGACTGGGCGACTTGCCTGGGTTTAACTTGTCTATGGCGTCTTCTACTTCGGCCAATGTTATTACACGCTCCAAGCTTTCTTTCGTCATCCAGACAGGGTAAGCATAGCATGAAGTCTTTCTGGAAGCTTTCGAAATTTGCTTCGTGCAATGTGAACAACTCGCGATAATGGTCCGTGAAAGCTCTCGTGATGCCTTCAGCATCAGTTAATACAGAGCCGCCCCGCTCTATCTTGCGTACGCAGTTTCTTTCAGCGCGGGCTTTTTCGAAGACTAGAGCGCATTTCGACGGCATTTCGACGGCATTTCGCCTGCTGCGGTGTCATCTGCCCTTGCCCTCACCAGCGAACCTCGATAAGGCTCTTCATCCAACAGCTCTAACTTTTGTTTTACTTTTCTAATATCTTCACTCCACTTTTCCGGGGCTCGGCATTCCTGCTTGAGTAACTTGTCAAGTAGCACCCTCAACTCGGTCTCCTTTTTCACATCGTACCGAATGCTCGTAGCCCTGCTTGTCGTTTTATTTTTTAGCTTTTCTTTGAAAGTTCCCACTGTTACCAGAGGTGAATCTTTTCGCTGAGGCTTATTTTGCTAATTTCTTCTTTCACTGCTAGATTACAAATATCGTCCTGCAGAAAGTTATTATTTAATTTCCACAGTTCCAAATAGAATGACTTATTTTGCTTCAAAATTCCGACAGAGCAGAGGACTAGGCAGTTATCGGAAAAAGACAAAGGTAGGACATTGCAACCGGTGCATTCCGGTAGGATTTCGATGCAGACGTAAATGCGGTCATGTCTTGGAATGTTAGGGCCTTCAAATCACGCGTACTTGACCGCACTTGTACCAGTGATACACTCCGCTACATTTTCGACGTTCAATTTTGCGGCAATACTAGCCAAGGGGTTGGTACTCTTGTCTTTGCAACCCTGAGTACTGGTTTTGTCGTGTGCACTCAGTCACCTAGCGTCAATAATTTCTTTCCTGCACAGAGCTGTTGTTCAAGGCCGAGAAAAACACAGCGCCCTTTGTTTTACCTTGTTGAACGCGTACACGCACACGACCCGCCACTCGGTGATAATCAGGGCGAAGTCTACATCGGCCTGCTTTGAACGAAAAATGGACGTTCCCCTTAAGCCCAGGCAACTTTTTAACAAAAGGTACGCAGCCAGCCGATGTGGCCACCTCATGGCTAACTAGAACAAAATACTTTGGCGCAAAAAGTTGCAAATGTTGCCGGTCTCTGCATCGCCATCGACTTTGGTTTCCTGTACCGCTAGCACACCAATGTCACGCTCCGTTACGAGACGGTAAAGCTGGCTTTGTTTTCTTTTACCTGCCAGCCCTGTCACATTAATGTTGGCGACATTCAACGAAAATGCAGGGGCCATTTTGACGACAAGAAAGGAGACCAGCAGCATTGCGCTCACCCTTCGCGTATAGCCCATGGCTAGACCAAGCCATAGCCAGCGGTGCCGTCCGGCGGAGTTGTTCACTGTCCGACTGGCTCGACGTTGCCGCCGGGATTATCGGCTGGAAAGTTGGGACGCGGTGCAATAAACGGCCGCAGTCCTTGCAAAGTCTTTGCTGGTGGTTCCGCGGGGCCAGGTGTGGTCGTTTCAATACTCTCATTGCTGGCCGGGGGTGGGGACGTTTGGAAGCCGTGGCGACGTAGGTCGGTACTTGAACGCCACTCTTCTCTAGTGGTAGCTCGTTGGAATCCTAATGCTCGGCGACCTTAGTTGCTGGTGAGCTTTTGGGGGCTTTCACCGTCAACACAGATGACGGGGATGTGTCGCCTGCCGCTTCTGGGAGGGTTGGTGTGTCACTCTTACCGGTGTCAACTCTTAAAGCCACAGGCAGAACCTGTGCCGCCGGTTGGTTGACAGACCCTGGCCATGTCGCCTTGCGCTTCTTGGTCCGCCGGGGCATTCCTTTACGGGGCTTCACCACAGGAAGGCGCCAACGAGTCTCGCGGTCTGGCCTGGTTTGTAGCCTCGTCGGTGCCCCGAGCTGCCTCCTCTGCCTCGGCAACATCCATCATTTCCTCACGGTGGTCCGGCTTTGTCTGCCCTGTCGCCGACGCGTCGGTGCGTACGCAGTCCGTGGCCGCATGCCCATAACGAGGGCACTTGGAGCACCGGGGCACCTTGCAGTTCCGGTGGATGTGTCCCGTGCCATGATATTGTAGGCACTGCACGGCTCGCCCGGGCTCCACAACGAGGACAAACTCCCCTGCAACACGGACCTGGTGGGGAACGTTGTCCACTTTGTATCCAGGCTTCGATTTCCGCAGGATGGTTGTTGTCGTTGAACCATTTTTCTTCCTACCTTGAACCCGCCAACGCCCTCGGGTCCCCTCGGTGACGTTGCCAAAGGCCGCAAAGGCTGTCCGAATATGTTCGTCTTGGACGCCGTAAAGCAGCCAGTGGAGGCGAAGCTTCACCGCTGGCCCTCTGGGTCAAAGATGATACACCGGCGGCCTTGCTCTTTGTGTACCTTTACCACGGCTAGTTCCTTGGCGGCTTCCCAGGTGTTCAAGTTCACCGCCCACACATGGTTAATTTGGTATGCGCCTACGGCCAGGACGTAAGGAAGCACACCAACTGATGCGATGGCGTCCCGGAAATCCGTGACTCTGTAAGGCCTCTCACGCACGTCGCTGTGCAAATACAACGTGTTCAGTACAACACGGCTGGTGGGCAACGTAGGCAGCACGATATCGTAGTCTTTATCATGTTCACCATTGATCCTGTTTCCGCGGCCGGCATGGGCCGCTATCGCCACTCCGTCGGAGCTCATGATTCCGCGACCGTCCGCTTGCGCTGCCGGAAAAAGAATGACGAGCTTTGGCCTCCTGGGTGAGAGCAAGGTATCCTAACCACTAGACTACGCCAGAATGGAGGTCACCGTCTCCAAAAAGAAGTCCTTTCCAGGCAGCTAGTTGAATCATTCGAATCGTGTATATAAACGCTATTGAGTAATAAAATAAAGGAATGCCTCACCGAGATTTTAACTCGGATTGCTGGATCTAGAGTCCAGAGTGCTAACCGTTTCAGCATGAGACCGCAACCAAACTTTCCGACGCCGGGAGCCGAGCCTGGGCCTCCTGGATGAGAGCCAGGTATCCTAGCCACTAGACTACGCCGGTAAAGAGGTCGCCATTTCTAAACACAAGTCCTTTCCAGGCGGCTAGTTGAATTATTCGAATCGTATATATGTATATAAACGCTATTGAGTAATAAAATAAAGGAATGCCTCACAGAGATTTGAACTCGGATCGCTGGATTCAGAGTCCAGAGTGCTAACCTTTGCACCATGAGAGCGCAACCAAACTTTCCGACGCCGGGAATCGAACCTGGGCCTCCTGGATGAGAGCCAGGTTTCCTAGCCACTAGACTACGCCGGAACGGAGGCCGCCATTTCTAAAAAGAAGTCATTTCCAGTCAGCTAGTTGAATTATTCTAATCGTATATATGAACGCTATACAGTAATACAAGAAAGGAAATGTCAGACCGAGATTTGAACTCAGATTGCTGAATTCGAAGTCCAGAGTGCTAACCATTACACATGAGACCACAACCAAACTTTCCGACGCTGTGAATCAAACCCGGGCCTCCTGGGTGAAAGCTAGGTATCCTAGCCACTAGACCACGCCGGAACGGGGGTCACCGTCTAGAAGTCCCTTCCACGCGGCAACTGAGTTATTCGAATCGTTTAAACGCTATAAAGTAATAAAAAAAGTAAAGGTGTCACCGAGATTTGAACTCGGATTGCTGGATTCAGAGTCCCGAGCGCTAACCGTTACAGCATGAGACCACAACCAAGCCTTCCGACGCTGGAAATCGAGCCCGGTTCTCCTCGGTGAAAGCTAAGTATCCTAGCCACAAGATCACACCGTTTTTTTTCTTTATTGAGAATTAAGTACATCATATGTACTCATAATAATAAAAACACTTTCGCAAGAAGTACAAAAACGCATTGAAAAATGCCAACCACACTTTGCTGGGCGTAGTGTGATTAAAAACGTTTAAGCGCGGCAAACAGATTCAATACAGGTAGCCACTCTGGCTGCTCTTCGCCTGAAATAAATACATCTCTCATATAGGCTATGCTTTCAATGAAGTATTCTCTGGCAGAGCGTGCATTAACATCATGATGACATGCCAAGGATGCTTCCCAGATAGCGGGCATACTTAACCACATAAACATATAATACGGTATGCCAGTGTCACTTTAAACAGGTGGAAAATGGATACCATAAAGTGTTAAACGTAGTTCTTTTTTTAAAGTTCGTTTCAGAGTGTCCCAAAAAAAGGTCGCGTTTAAACAATCTAAAAATAGGTGATCAGTGCTCTCTTGCTTGTGACATAAAAGACAATTAATGGACCATAGAACAAGTAAACCCTTTTCCTGTAGCCATGGTTTTACCGGAAGCGTGCTGGTGTGAAGTTGAAAGAAAAAAGTCTTTGCTGATGGTAGTACCCCCCTTATTTTAACCCTTTTCAGGACGTTTTTCTCAGGACCTTTTCCGTACATGGTACGATACATCGGCACAGGTAGCATTACGTTGGTAAGGTACTTGTATAGTTGTCTTTCCGTCTCCCCATTTAGATACTGTAAAGAAAAACGTACATTTAGTATAATGAAGCAGACACCACTTCGTGCAGATAACCATGAATGCCTATGCGCCCAGCACAATAGCATGATACAACAAATTCAGGTAGATAACAGCCTAATCTAATTTGAAGCATAGTACGCAGGATGCATCTGATCTTGCAAAAAAATAAACCTCTGAAACTATTTGCTTGAGAAATAAGTGGGCTAGTTCATGCCCACCCGCCTTCACTGAGCGGAAAAGATTTTTACGGCTCGAGCGTTCCCCCTTGGAGTCCCAAACAAAAGTGGCAAAAACTCTGTGTACCTTTTGTATGCTTGAGTAGTTCATGCATAGCCCTTGAAGTACATATCAAATTTTGGCCGCAAGAAATATGTTGCAGACCGTTGACCTCGCGAATATCGAGAGGTTTTTCCCTCCCCACTTGTTCACTTTCTCTCTGAAGTTTTCCGTGTCTTCTTTCCAATATTCAGTGGGATCATTATAACTCTGCCATTGTACGCCAAGGTACTTCGTCGGCACGGAGCTCCACTTCACCTTTTCGAAGACGTCAGGCTTTTCGTCCCAGGTTCCATGCCAGAAACCTGCACTCTTATCCCAATTTAAAGCACTGCCTGACCATTTGGAGCACTTATCTGCTACGCTAACTGCTTCACTAATGCTTTCCCTGTCCTTGCAAAAAAACAGCGATATCGTCTGCGTGTGACAACACTTTGGCTTCAGTCGTCATCAACTGAAAGCCACGTAGTCTAACATTGCTACCTATGTTCAAACAAAAGGGCTCGAAATACAAGGCAAATAACATTGGGGAAATGGGACATCCCTGACGAGCACTCCTAGCAGTTGGAAAGTTTTTTTTTACTTCCTTGTTGATAACAAGGCTAGCAAAACAGTTCATATACGATATTTTTACGCCATCTGATATAATACTTCCAACATTTACATGTTCCAATATTGAAAACATTACCGCATGCACAACACGGTCAAAAGCCTCTTCCAGGTCTAGTTGCAACATCGCTACTTGGCTGTCCCATACATCGCAGCACTCGAGAATGCTCCTCGCGGTTTGGATGTTGGTGCCAATTGTTCGACCCTTAATTCCACATGTTTGGTGTGGTCCTACCTTTATCACACTTTCTAACCTCTTGGCAAGCACTTTCATGAAAACCTTATAGTCTGTGGTAGTGAGGCTTATGGGGCGATAAGCGCTCACCGACAAGAGCTTTACCGGGTCATCACTTTTGCGGATAAGTCCGATATGTGACCTTCAAAAAGACGGCGGCATTTCCTTTACTTTATAAGCCTTTGCAACGAGGCGACAAAGTACCTCCGACAGTGCATTTTTGAATGTTTTGTAAAGGCTGCACCTATATAGTCCATCTGGGCTGAGCGTTTTACCTTCAGTCAATTCGTCAATGGCCTTTTCTATTTCTCCAACTGAAATTGGCTGCTCCAGGCATTCGGTAGTCTTCTTATCTAGTATATAGGCATTATTGACAAAAACTCGCCATCCAAGGCTTTTTATCTTTTACCGTTGCTGCCCAGCTATCCTTTGTAATAGTCGACAAACGCTTGTTTTATCATTTGTTTGTTCGTGGTGGTCACCTCCCCATATTTTATGCGTTTTATTTTATTGTGGAACGCGTAGCGCTTTTCTTCGTACAGTGAGCGTTTCATCGGTGTTTCGACCAACATTAAAGGAAAAGGGTTTCCTTTTAATGGGTCGGTCGGCTCTCTTTCATCTTCGTCCGTTTCCCTTCAATGGTCATCAAGTTATTGGCGAACAGAACCACTTTATATGCGCATGTGAAAAAAAAGAAAAAAGGAAAAAAAAGAAGAGAAAACAAAAACAAAAAAGAACAGTGTCCTTTCTTGTTTTTTTTTGTCTTCTTTTTCCTTTTTTTCTTTTTTTTACATGCACATACAAAGTGGTTCTGTTCGCCAATCACCCTTTCCTTACGCACGTCGTCACGGACCCCTCCCGCCACCGCGGCGACAATCTTGGGTGGCCCGACACACGCCGAGAACTGACCAGCACGGGATTAGAACCGGATGTGGACATACACGGACATTTGGTTTTGTTCTCTTGTCTTGTCTTGTCTCCTAGAAGATTTTGGCTCATACCCAGATGGGGGATTGGCCACACTGTACCTCATGATAGATAATTTTTA
Source organism: Rhipicephalus annulatus (assembly GCA_013436015.1). Taxonomy (NCBI): domain Eukaryota; kingdom Metazoa; phylum Arthropoda; class Arachnida; order Ixodida; family Ixodidae; genus Rhipicephalus; species Rhipicephalus annulatus. The sequence goes on from WOVY01009992.1 coordinate 541,017, forward strand.
TAACGCTTGCTAAAAAATAAAAAAAATAAAGAGAAATTAGATAGAAACAATAATAATGTTCCTTTGAAAAAAAAACGTAATAAAATTGTAGAAAAATACGATAAAACAGAATATATAAAACGAATTAACAAGAATGAGGAAGGGGAAGAAAGAATTGGATATATCTGGCAGTACCACTAGCAGCGTATCCTTCCGGTTGCCTGAATGAATTTATGTAGCGCTGACAGAATAGCACTGTGGCCCACACCCAACTGACTGGCTCCAAACGATAATACGGTGGATGTATTGACTGGCAATCCGAGCATACCAATCGGTCTTTCAAGAATTATTCGGCGCAGTGAGGCGAAGCGGCGGCATGTGAGAAGAAAGTGATCTATTGTTTCCGGTTCATTGCAAACTACACATAGGTTAGTTAATGAAAATCCTGATTTGTTGAGATAAAAATTTAACAGAGGAACTCTACAGCGAAAGCTTGTGAGGGTCACCTCACATTGACGGGAAAGGCATTTTGCGGTGTTCCATGTGAATTGCAAGTGCCGAAATTCTTCAGATTGTAGAAGCGACGTTTCGTTCATTTTTAAGATTAACAGGCGTTTGAATCGTTCGGCAGTAATAAAAGGAAACTGTGGAGCTACTGGCACCACAGGGAAATTTAAAGATGCCGAAGCGAGCGAATCAGCAATTTCATTTAGTTCAATTCCAGCATGCCCGGGGACCCAAATAAACCGAACTTCTGATAGGCTATGCGGTACGAGAGACCAAAATATCCTGAGAAGAGGAGACTTCTTTGCAGACGTTAGATGTGTACATACAGACAAAGCATCCGAAATAATAATAGCTTTTGATTGCTGATAATTTAGTTTTCGAAGAGCCAATGTAATAGCCAGGAATTCTGCGAGATAAATTGGTGTGAAGTCAGGCAATCGGAGCGCAAAAGACCAATTAAGCTGATAAGAAAAAATACCTACTCCAGCCTTCTGAAGATTTTGCGTTGCGTCCATCGAAATCACTACGTATTTAGGAAAATGACTTAGATGGTCTTGAAGGAGGCCCTCCAGAACATGCTTTGGAAGTAACTTGGCATTTTTTGGAAAAATATCATCGAAAATTAAGTCAACTGGCACCGAGCATTGGGTTTGGGGAGTTAAATGCCGGAGGGAAACGTGAAGATTTGATAACAGAGACTCTCAGTGTTGACTGTGGTTCTTCCTCTTTTTTACTTTCTTTTTGCTTTTTTATATTTTTTCGTTTTTTCTCTTTTCTTTTTTTCTTTTTTTTTAGTTCTCTCTCACTCTCGCAAACATCCTCCAAAGCCAGAGGGACGCGACAGCAACGAAGTTTGGAAGTGTATGTTAGTATAACTCATCCCCTGATGAAGGGAGGACCCCTCCCGAAACTGTTGGGAAATAAATATATTTATCCTTATTGACAACGCTCTAGTTGTGCCATATCCCATATATACATATATATATATATATATATATATATATATATATATATATATACGTACTGTAGAAAAGCAATTTGTTTTCACAATTTATCCTTTATGCAAAAAAGACTACTACATACAGCATCTTACATCTATCCACGAGGTGATCATTGCTTCAAAGAATAGGAACTTTCGCAGCATCCAGTACGCTAATTCAGTTTTGGCGAAAACATGTCACGAGTGGAACAACTCTACTCTATCTCAGAAGTTCCCTTTATCAGAGTTCGTGCACATCCGCTCCTCGCCAAAGGGAACTACCTTAATTGAACTTTCCTTGCAAACCGGACCCATTCCAAAACATGATGAGATTAGAGAGAGTGAAAGGAAGGCCGGGAGGTTAACCAGATCATGAGTTCAGAGTACTTTTCTGTTTATTTATGAACCGAGTTGATACAACACTGACAAAACTGCGTAAGGTGTGGGACCAAGTGGGTCCCCACCAGGTTCGCCACCTTACGCCGCTTGCCGAGTTTCTAACAAGCGAGGGGGGGGGGGGGGAGATTACGTTGCAGAGACGCCTTGCGGCTGGCACAGGCATTCGTAACCAGTCGAGTCCTCTACTTGGCTTCTCACCTCCACCTGCGCAAGTTGATTGATTGATTGCTTTATTTGATTCGTCACATTACAATGCAACAGGAGGCGGAGGGAGAAGCCGTAATGACGGCTTGAGGGAGCCTTCACCTCATTTGTGAACAACCAAGTTCGACAATAACGCCGTTGAGGTGATTTTCCGAAAGATGTACAAGCGTGCCCCTAATCTTCCAATAAATATGTCCAGCCAGCGCCTTATGGACTTGGGGATGGTAACTCAAGAGACAGTGGGATTGGGCGTGTTGGTATAACATCATAAAGAGTGCTTACCAACCTCATGTTGTCGTTCAGCGCTCAGTCTCGTCTCGTCTCCTGTCCCCTCCTGCCCTGTCATTTGCGCTGGTGAGCACCCTTTATGTTGGGGACGGTAAACACTTTCGGAGAGCTCCGGGAGGCGCACACTTGACTAATCCATAGACGCGAGTTTCAAACGCTCCTTCGGGTCTCCGCATTAGCCTGAGTCTACCATCCAACAGATACGGAGGAGGGCGTATGCACCCCAGAAGTCTGGAGATACGCCCCTCACGTGCGCCCTCTTCCGGCCAACATGACACGTTTCCTTTCTTGTCAGATAGTGCTCAATGTACATGCCAGTGGTTGCTGATGGGGATTGCAGCGGGCGCGTTTACTAAAAGCCTAACGCTCCGGTCTCTCATTCCCCATTAACAGCCATTGGCATGTACATTGAGCACCATTTTTTATTGTTCAACAACGCACAGAAGAAACCTCTCACCAGCACCACCTTTGAGGACGAAATGTTATACTTGTTACATACTACAACGGCTACGGGGGACGAACAGAGCCCGTTTTAAGGAGCTTCGTTCCTAAAACGCCAGAGAGCGCGGACTCGGACGCGTAAATGCCGCGCGCCAGGTAGTGTTTGCGGCCTTTGGAAACTGTAAAGTCTCTCAGCTTTGCGTCTTCGTTCGCTACACTAGGAAAACCTTTCTAGCCATGATAATCTATCCAACCCGCACAGAAAAGTCGTACACTACTGATTAGTTCCGGCTTCCCGAGCAGAGCTGGATGGATGGCTGGATGGATGGATGGATGGTTATGGCTGTACCCTTTCGATTGGGCGGTGGCTAGCGCCAGCAAGCCGTAATACTTATTGAAATAAACACTATATATATATTTTTTTTCTTTAAAAACTGAGGTTGAGGATTCTTACTTTGCAGTGAAGAGTTCAATTTTGACTCGTGTCTTGACTTTAGCCACCAATTAGATAACCTCCTTCTATATAACCTCCTTCCTGTTCTAGCTACCCGCTTAAAGTCTATTTTGCCCTCCCTGTCCCTAAACCCCAGTGCTTTGCAAAACTCTGCGCCATCATCCTGAACTATAGGGTGAAGCCCTTTACAGGACATTATCAAGTGTTCGGCTGCCCCGTACTATCAGTGCCCCCACAGAAAAAAGCGGCAGCAACTGTCAAGTTTCTTTTCACAGCGGCACCCGTACAAACCGGTTCGACGTAGCGGGCAGCACCCCGTGCGGCACGTAGTCATCGAGCGGCCGTGCATACATACAGGTGATGACCAACCACGCCTGCGATGCAGGCGGCTCGCGATTACGCTGTCGCGTTGTGCTTATGAAGGTGAAGGACATGGAGTCTTTATTATTTTAATTAAAGAAATTTCGCCTGTGGCAACAGACATAACCATGCTCAGCTTTCTCATAAGCAAGGTGTTGTATTTTTTTTATAACTGCGCGGAAAATGAACTCAGTAACTGAGGCAACCATGCAGGCTTTAAATCATCAGGTTGCTCAAAAAACGAACGGCGGGGTGCGCACGATGTGTATCGCTAGTTGTGCGATGTGACTATCGGACGGCTTTAAGCTCTCCCATAGTGGAGTACCCTGTACTCTAAATTGTTACCCGTTTTCTAACCCCCCCCCCCCCGTTCTTGGAAGGTCTTATTTGCCCCGGGACAACTTATTGCTCTCGCTTAGTAGAGTACATCGTACTTTAAATCGTCGTGCATTTGTTCTAAACACATTATTTTATCTACCAGGCCCACGGGACGGCTTCATGTTCTCCCATAGTAGAGTTGCTAGTATTTAAATCGGTACCTACTTTTTCTAGACACATCAAGTGTGAGGCGCAGTCAAGGAGGGTTGAAAAAATTGTTAGAGTGGATCCTCCCTCAAAGTTTAGCCAGCTGTAGTGAAGCCAGAGTTTCCGAAAGATCTCAGAAACATGCTATTTTCTGGTGGCACCCACTTAGACATCAAGTGGCTTTGATTTGTTACTCTAAAGGCTATGTTAATTATAAATTAAAAAAATAGTTGTTTCCGAAGAAATAAACAACCGAGACTGGAATATCGGTGGCTTAATCTCCATTCTCCAATAAAATTTGCCTTGAATCCGAGGCTTACGAACGACAACTAGTAACACGCGGACGCACCTAAAGCAATATTTGACCCGGAAGGATTGCTCCGTTAAACTCGTTGCGCGTGCGAGGAAAACGCTCTTTCACAATTGCCGAACCCCAACAGATCGTGCCCCTAGTAAGATGGCTGCTGCAGCCACCATCTTACCATTTGCACGGCTTCAGTCATGGGCACAAATTTCCACTCCAGCAATTTATTGTAAACCTCCTCGGGCCCAGTGGACGCCTTTCAGCTCTCTCATAATAGAGTACCGAGTACTCTAAATCGCTGACCACGAGTACTCTAAATCACTGACAACCTGTGTGTTTAGACCACACAGGCTGTAGTCCTTCAGACCGGCACAGCTCTCCCCTAGGGGAGTACATTTAACGCCTCCTCCAGATAGTTGCCTGCGACTTGAGCCGAAAAGCTGGCTTCGGTCCTCTCCCGTTCTCTCCTCCTCCGCTCCCCCAAACGATGGATGGGTGGATTGATATGGCTGTACGCTTCAGATCGGGCGGTGGCTAACGCCACCAAGCCGTAATACTTAGTGAACCCGAAATTATATTCATCTTTTTTTCTACTTTAAGCAGTCAGGTCGAGGACTGGTACTTTGAAGCGAAGGGTTTAATATTCACTCGTTCCTTGACTTTAGTCACCAATCAGATAACCTCCTTAGAGTTAATTCTACCCGCCTAAAGTCTAGTTGGCCATTCCTGTCCCTAAAGCCCAGTGCTTTGAAAAACTCTGCGCCATCATCTTGAAATATATGGTGAAGCCCTTTACAGAACATTAGTAAGTGTTCGGCAGTTTCCTCTTCCTCGATCTCCACACGCACTGCATACCGTGTCTACCCCTTCGTATTTGGCCCGATATGTCCTGGTTCGCAATTATCCCATCCAGGCATCAAACAGTAGAGAACTACCACGAGTATTATCATAGATCTTTTGCTTGGCGATTTCCTGCTTAAAAGTTCGATAGATCTCTAGTGTAAGATGCCGATTCTCCACATATTGGTCTCAGCTTCCTTCACCTTCTTCTTAACCGATAATTGTTTTTGGTTTGGACCCCTGCTGTTTTCTAAGTATTTACCAGTCAATTTTCTGGTTCGCTTCCTCCATTTTGTATCGACAATCTTCATGTACAAGTAGCTGAAAACCTTCCTAGCCCAACGCTCCTCCCCCATTTCTCTCAATTGCTTCTCAAATTTTATTTTGCTGCTAGCTTCTCTGCCCTCAAATGATTTCCATCCCATATCACATTGTACCCCCTGATTTGGTGTATTCCGGTGAGCTCCTTAGGCAAGCTTACGCATTCCACGTTGCTTAATTTCTAATCTTTCTTGAACTTCTGATCTCACGCACAAGACCAAATCGCCAAACATCAGCCCAGGAACCATGACCTCTTTCCATACTCATCTCACAACATCATACCTATTGTAATTTCACAATGCTCTATTTTTCATCACTGCTGCATTCCTGTTACCTTTAGTCGCCACGTATATTTCGTGTTCCCATAGGTACTCGGTCCCATTGCTTATCCATACGCCCAGATATTTGTATTTATCCGTTATCTCTAGCGTGACCACCTGTATTCTAAGTTTACTACCTTCATTATTCTTAAAAATCATAACTGCTGATTTTTTCTTACTGAATCTGAAATCTAACCTATCGCCCTCACACCGCAGATGTCGATCAATCTCAGCAAATCTTCGTTGTCGGCAATTTGCACTATATCATCTGCGTACATAAATGCTGGTAGTGCCTGCTGAATGAGTTTTTCTTGTTTGACCAAAGAGAGGTTGAAGCCAAGTCCACCTCCCTCTAATTTGGCTTCTAATCCTTGTAGGTACATCACGAATAACAAGGGTGGCAGGGGACACCCATGCTAAGCTCCCGTTTTACCTGTGTGGGCATGAATACCAGTTTTTCCCACTTTATAACTTTGTTGTTACCTTTAAAAATATCGTATGAAACATGAGTGACTCCATCTTCCACACCTAGTGTGTCCGGTATTCTCCCGAAGTCCTCTTGAACCACACTATCGTACGCTCCCTCAATATCCAAAAATGCTAGCCACAGGGGCCTGTGTTCCCTTTTTTGCGATTTCGATGCACTGCGTCAGTGAGAACAGATTATCTTTCAAACTCATGTGTTTCCGAAACCCATTCTGCAGTTCCCCCAGCACCCCCTCGTCTTTTATTCATGCCTGCAGCCTTTCCATCTGCATCGCCAGCCTGGACACCTTTGATGTCACTGTTATAGGACGGTAGTTGTTTATGTCAGCTTTGTCCCCCTTTCCTTTATAGATCATGCTCATACTGCTAAGTTTCCATTCATCGGGGACTTCACCATCGATTATTATTTTGCTCATGGCCTCTCTCAAAGTATGCTTAGATTTCGGACCCAATGTCTTTATCAGCATAATTGGAATGTCATCTGGGCCTGTTGATGTACTACTAGGAACCCTCTTCTCGGCCCTTTCCCATTCTCGTTGTGAAAATGGAGCCATCGCGCTTGATTCATCCTTGTTTATTGTGGAACATAAGACATTTCTTTGTTGAAATTTTTCTGTCACCATTGTTCTTTTATAATCAACAGCTTCGTCCACTTCTGGCCTAGCTCATTGAGCTGTAATTGTAAACCTCTGATCTAGGCTCGTCTTATTTCTTAGAGAGTTTAGATGGTTTCAAAATTTCGCAGCTGCCTTTCTGTCCTTTTTATGTAATTCTGCCAGCCACTGAGCCCCTTTTCTTCGAATCTTTTCATTGATCAGAAGGGATTCTTCTCTTCTGCAGCCTAGAAAGAGGTCCCATTTCCTTTCAGCGTCATCTGTTGGTTCACCCCGCTGCTTAACATGTCTGTGTTCCCTAGAGGCTTCCTGACATTTTGTTATGGCTCTCTTAACTTCCTCATTCCACCAACTTTTGTGTTTGTGTCTTCTTTTCCGGGGTGATTTGTCACGTGCCTTCGAGAGATCTAGCTCAAACGGTCTAATTAGATTTGTGTATGTCCACCCTGTTTTATGATCCTGAGTGATTACTTTCTCGATTTGTTTAGTAGCTCTTTATATTTGGCTTTCTGAATAAAAATTTTCTTGTAGTTGCTTATTTCGTCTCCTTCCCACTTTCAGTGCTCTTCCGAAACTTAGCTTGATACGTTTGTGATCACTACCCAGACTTCTGGAGCCACATTCATCTATGTGCATTCCTCTGAGCCTATCATACATCCTATGTAACATCAGTGTGTAATCTATCGTCGTCTGCAGACTTCCTACCTCCCATGTTATTTGCCCTTTACACTTCTCATTACTGTTACAAATTATCAAATCATGCCTTTCACACATATCCATAATGATGTTGCCTGTCGGGTTGGTATAACCATCTATATCTTCTCTGTGCGCATTCATATCTCCTAGGATAATTATCTCCTCCTAATTCTTCAATTTCCTTTCATATACACTCCACGATTGCCTGTTTTTCCTCTCTGGCGTTTGCTCCCGTGCACAAGTACACCAAACCAAGGAGTGTCATTTTTCCTGCCCATTTCCCGTTTAGCCATAAATGTTCCTTGCACTCCTGCTTGACCCTTTGTGAGTCTGTACTTTTATGAATGAATGCCTCTATAGCACCCCCTCCCCCTTTTCTGCTGCCTTCTGTTTTTTACAATATTCGCCCACGTTGTCCGGATTGTTAGGAGGTTGTTCCATGTCCTTAAGATATGTTTCTACAAAACCGTATACATCGGCCTCTCCTCCTTCAGCTGTTCTTTTATCCCTTCCCTCTTCAGCCTGTTCCAGCCTCCCTGCATGTTAATATACCCTATGTCTGAATTAGCTCGGCCCTAGTGGCTACGTCTATTTCTTCCCCGGACTCTACATGTCTTATTTATTGGTGCCACTTTGGAATCGTATCTGTCCATATTATCTGTCAAAGAGTCTCCCTGGTTATTTTCCTAGTTACTAGCTACCCTGCACTCCAAATAATAGCACACATTGTCGAGTGCGAGCGCTCGCTGCAGCGGCCGCTTTAACACATCTCGCCTCTGAGATTAAAGCAATGTATACTGCTGGGAGGCAACATGGTTGTTTCTTTGTGATGGCGTCACTTCTGAACTTAGCGGAAGTAGTAGTGTTGGCTGCTAGCACTCCTTGCGGAGAAAGCACTAAACTACGAGGAACCTTCCACGGCCTCCGAGATTGCACGCGCGCGGCGCGGTTCTCACCAGCCGTCCCCGTAGAAAACCACGCCGCGAGTGACCCATGTTCAACTGCGGTTCACATGAAACCCTTCTCCACTTCAGTCATCAAGGTTCTCACTTGAGTATTTGCTACTACCACCAACATTTGCACCAGTGGCGGCTGGAGGCGGGCTCATGCCCGACCTCTTCAACGCACGCCGCTGCTGTCCTCCTACTTGTCGCGGCTTAGCACCCCCAAATTTCCTGCTGCTCTGCTAAGCGCTGACCGGGGAGAGGCGCGACGCTAGAGCGCCATTCATTTTCAGCGCTATATTTGCTTCTGCAGGTGAGTTGTTACACACGCCTTAGCGGATTCCGACTTGTATGGCACTTCTATGGATTCCGGCTTCTACAGACAGGCAGGCAGGCAGGCAGGCAGGCAGGCGGACAGACAGACAGACAGACAGACAGACAGACAGACAGACAGACAGACAGACAGACAGAAAGACAGACAGACAGACAGACAGAAAGACAGACAGACAGACAGACAGACAGACAGACAGACAGACAGACAGATAGATAGATAGATAGATAGATAGATATCCGCCAACGACTTCTCGCTCTCCTTGCCGTTCGGATAATGGGATCTAAACAAAAATTGGTACCCATAACATGACTGTCAGCACCCTCTTATGCAAAGCTGCAGAGGGTGCTAAGAATCTCTGAGTTCAGGCAGGTCTTATCTTTATCCACAGAAATGTAGCTGGTAACATAGTGGAATACTATAGCATTATTGACAGGGTTGTAGGTATCGTAATTAAACTCAATAAGAGATACAAGATGAAGGTGGCACAGGCTTACGCGCCTACATTCAGCCATGGTGACGCACTAGCAGAAAGCTTCAACGAGGTCGTGAATGAGCGATGAGTCAGGTAAAAAAATTTGCAGATCCCACGTACAGTCGAATAGATCATATGCAAAGCAGGAATAAGGAAGGTTAATATATATCGCTTTGAAATCAGTACAACGTTACGAGGCAGACGTAAATTATGCCGTACATGACTTCCATGTCATTACTGTCATGTGTGCGCTTGGCATTTGTGTTCTTCGTCCAGTCACGTCATGAGATACCCAATTTGGTATGTGTGGAGCTAGCGAAACGGCACTGAGCGCGCTATGAGCGTAGCATGTACTGATGATTTACATGGCACGTACATCTTGATTATTATGTTTGGTCGTGTCATTTACCTTCTTCGTCCACTCATGTCACGTAATACCAAATTCGATATATGTGGCGCTAGCGAAACGGCCGCGAGCACACTATGAGTGTGGCATGTAGTCTTGTTTCACATGACACACGTACCATAATTATGATGTTTCCACAAGTCATATACCTTTTCCATCTATTGAAGTCATGTAACAACAAAGTTTGTACATGGGGAGCTAGCAAAACGACCGCGATCGCTTCATGAGCGTAACATGTAGTCGTGTTTTACACGACACGCATGTCATGATTATCATGTTTGGACGTGTTCTTTACCTTCGTCGTCTATTAACGTCACTCACTACTATACATTTGGAATATGTTAAGCTAGCGAAATAGGCCACGAGCGCGTCACAAGCGTTGCATATAGTCGTGTCATCATACATGTGCCGCTCCTGTTAGAGCTACTTCTCTCGCCAAGGTAACCTAACAGTAACCTGTGCCACTCCCGCCCTCCTCCCCGGCACTCCTTCTCTATGTGTGTACTCAACCACACTGGTTTCCATCCACCAGTAGTGTAGCCAGGGGGCGGCACACCAGGCCCGTGCCTCTGCCCTCCCAATATTTTCCTATGGTATATAGGGGCGCAGAAAATAACGGCCTACCACATCTACTTGCCTAGCTGGGACCCATTCTAATCAAGGTGGCGCCCCCTTCGAAAAAAATTTCTGGCAACGCCTCTGCCATCTGCGACTTCAGCTCACAGGGTTCTTTGCTTATAGATTACGTCTGTAGGATGGGCCCATAGCAACCGTCACTTCCACTCAATGCTGTTTTGATCTACAGGTGAAAACTTGGTAAGCTTCGAAAACTGATTCATCTTCCAGAGCTGCCGTGAAATATTGCACAGTTTGTGAATAAAGCTTAAAAAACTGGACACTCCCTATTTCATTGAAAGATCTGAGCCCTCCCCCCTTTTTTGCCTTGAAGTTGCCTCGTTCCGGCCACGGTCCTGGCGATGGACATCTGCAGTACTGTCGCTAGGTCAACGGGTGCACGCCGTTTTTACTTTACCTAGTCGAACGCGCCTTCAAAGGAGAGCCGAAGCGATACCTAACCACACGGTGGAAAAAAAGAAGATGGGAAGTTGGGGAAGGGGAGGTGTAGTGTTTTGGAAAATTTCTTGGCTTGAGATTCTAACCCGTGCGGGGAATCCTAAATAGCCCACCTTTGCTATTTTACACCAGTGCTGTGCGAAAAAGCGTATTGAGATTTAGAAGGGACTGTTATCCCTAGTCACGGGCCACTGCACATAATGTTCACTTACTCATGCGTTTGAACGCTGCCTAATTATGAGTATCAGTGTAATCACTGATGGCTAAATATGCTACTGGAAATAATTTGGAGCAGTGTATAATATTTGTTCCCTAAAAAAGCAAACCAAATTGTGCACCAGTTTTTTTTAACCACCTGTGCACTTCGGTTTCAGGAATCTCAAAAATTTCATGGTCGCAAGTTTGGCAGATCCATATTTAAATTCGCAGTCTGTCAAATGACTTTACAGGCACAGCAAATGCTAATATAGACTTTATCATTGTTGGCTCAGTGGGGTGTTTCATTATACCACTTTCATTGAAGAGCAGTGCTCATGTTTACACTGCACAGTTTAGGTGATGTCGAATGGTTTATCCATATTTTGTTTCTAAATGTAAGCCTTCTTTTTTATACTGCTCAAAATTTGGTATCTAGTGATGAAAATTTCATACTTTGTTCCCTGTAACCTGCTCGAAATATACATTTTAGTGCTCCAAAAGTAATATTTTGCTGCTCCAGAAATTGCTCCAAGTTGTATTTCGGCTGTTGCACTGCTAATGTTGTTAAACAGTAGCGTTCAGTGACACTGTGTTCAATAAGAAAACAAGTTGGTATTCGGATATTCTTTTCGCATTTCTTCTGGTGCCCCCGTAATCTAACATGCACCTACCAGTCTGACCCATATAACTGTTGGCGCATGACTGAGGAATCTTGTACACTACTCCTGTAACACAAGGAATGGAGGAGCTTCGGTGTTTCTGACCACATTCACCTTTATTTTTGGTTTTGCCTTTGGTCCCGAGCTTAACAAGTGTGGAAGTGCTGCCCAGCTTCTGAGAGCCGTACATACCACTGCCGCATCATATCTGGATGTGACACTCCTAATTGTGCGCCATTTTGTGAACAAGTCTAACGAGTATTGTGTATTTTCATGTACTAATAAAAGCTTGTATCAATAAAGAACTTGAACGTAGGGCAGCAGGCTAAAGCGGCTTTCATGATTTTTCTCACAGACTTCGAATTTGCTACAATGTTTATCCATCTCGTCACCTTTTCGCAGAATCTATTGACCACATAATCTGGAAACCCTACTGTTGGAAACCTCTGGATTTGAGCATAAGCACTGCTCAATACCTTGTGCACACATGACTTGCACACAGCCTCCGGTACCAAAGATGCAGCCAATCTATCTTTGATCACTTTGGAATAAGCTAATGTGTAAAGCAAAAGAGGCTGTTGCGACCTGGGCCTGTACTGCCAACACACATGCATTGGTAAGGAGTGAGACAGCTGCTCACTGTGCGCATTTTTCATACATTTCCGTTTTATTAAGCCAAGCTGCTCTAAAAGCATAGTAATCGAGAAAATTGCACCGAACTGCTCCGAAAGCGCCTCGAAAGCTAGAAGTTTCGGGCCGACCTCAGCTTCAGTAGAAAAAAAATGGCGAGTTCGACTAAGACGCACCCAATTGTGTGTGTGTTTTTTTTCACATTTCATCTTTCCAGTGACAAAGACTTCCATGGTGCCGCCATAATCTTTAAACTTTAGAAAATATGCGTGACCCCACAAAAATGTGCTGCCGTGCATCGAGCGTGTTGCTTAGCAAGGCAGCGTGTTCTAGCGCCACTGTCGGCTAGCGAAAACCACCGAGTTGGGTGGCAAGCATAGCGGGGTTGACTCTCCGGTTCTCTGTCGTGCATAGCGGGTTCCTCCAGGCATTGTGGCTTTCATGTTGACGCTGCTGCAAGCGGTCACCTACGAGTACGCGCTTGCTGTGAGCGAGTAGCTGTAAACGTGGAGTTATTTTTTCCCTGCATCTAACGTGTCTCCCGGATGCTCTGGTACGTGCACGTAAGTTCTCAAAATGGGTTCCGTGAGCGGCAGAATGTGTGCAACCTATTCCCGGTTGACAGCCATTAGCTACTAAGTTATTTAGACAGGCGAGTTCTCATTGCAATTTGCATTTTAAAAAGCCATCGCAAATGAAATCCGCACATCATTGTCTGCAGGTATAGAAAAACACTTGGTTACATGCGAAGCCGTGGTGACAAAACGAGTGTTCAAACCATTGCAAACAATAATAACCGGAACCTTGGTGCTTTATTCGCGACTCGATACGCATCGGCAATCACTTGGCACAGTTTTTATTAATGGCAATTTGCGACTGCCTCGTTTTGTAATCGAAGCTCGCAATAAGTGCTTAAAGAGGTGTCGCTGCATGCGTGCCGGCCCTGGGCTATGCAAGCTTTTGGCTTATCTCAACCAGTGCTTCGGTCGGCGGCAGTGTGACTTCATTTTCTTTTTTCTTTCTTTTCTTCTTTTTTGCAATAAAACCTGCCTCTCTATGATCAGCAGTTTGTTTACATGCACAGGGATTTTTTCACCTGTGGTGCACAAGCACTTTACGCGAGTCAAGGAGCGGCGCAGGCAGCAATCGCAAGTCGATGTATTATCGGGAGTTCTTCATCGACGGTGATGACCTATAGATATTGAAAAAATATAAAAGTGGCCAACTTGTGCTCTAATAATAGTGCATGGTTTCTCATGTGGAGAGGCGTTGTCAGTACCACTCGCTTATCACTTAGTGCCATATGCCCGTGCTTTACGAGATAGTCTATGCGGCGAGATTTCTTGGCTCTCGCGTTGCACTTTTGGAGGTGGTCCTGCATGAGGCGGCCGAGAAAGGCGGTGCAGCATGCTTTTGTTTGTTAAAAGCTCTTGACGCTATCGTGCCAGGCTTCTGTTAAGCGAACGACCACTGTTACTTCACTAAGATTCTTGTGCAATCACAATTTTTGATATTATTTTTGAGTGTGATGTGTGTGTTTTTTTAATGTTTCTGCAGAATGCAGCGTTCAACAAAACCGTTTTAGATGTTATTTCATGTGTAACGAGGGTTAGATAGGTCACGTGCGTGTTACGTAAAAAAGTAGTGCAGTTCATACCTAGTGTCACAAATCGAGCGCTCAAAAAAGGGCGTGCCGCCAAATTCTCGCGACGGAACGCCGGAGTGACGCCGCGAGGTCAACGATAAAAAAAGCATGCAAAGACTCCCCGGCCACGCGTCCCTCTCCTCTCGGAAGCGTAGGTTCGCCGATGAACCTCCTCAACCCACATCGGTGGCCGAGCAAGCCCTCGAAATTTCTCGTTGCAAAGGGGCGTGGTGATGCCGGGTTGAGTCATTCGTCGCGGACGGCCCCCGTATCGCCTCGCCCTTTCCCCCAGCCTTCGCTGCGCATCGCGCTGACGAAATAATGAGAACTTTCTGGAATCTTGCGCGGGAGGTATTTAATCGAGCAGCCGAGATGGGAGATCAGGAGAAGACGGAAGTTAGCGCCGCAGCGCGTAGGGATTCCGCCGTGTAGTCGGCGAAGGTTTTGTCCATAGGGACAAAGCAGGAGAAGAAGATGATTTCCACCTGAGGGGTGACGACTCGAGCTACAGGCAAGAGTGTGTGTTTACCGCTATCGAGCGAAGACGTGTGGCAACAGCTGCGTGTGTGAAGCCGACGTGTTTTCGGTGAAGAATTTTGAAGCTTGGAGAGTGGCCAATTGAAGACGTGAGGTTCCTGGAAGAGAAACTTTGGCGAGGTTTCCTGGAAGAGAAACTTCGGGGGGCAGCGGAACGACAACAACGCTGGACTTTGAGTGAGTGATTCTCGGAAGAGTATCATCCAGACTTCTGTTCCAAGAACTTTGGACTGAATAGGTTTTCTATCTCTTTAGTCTTTAAGTGTCTTGGTTGTTCAATGCATGCGACTGCATTGTAGTGCTTATGGTTGTCTGTGTCCGTTGTTTCGAGTGTGGCTGATTGTACTGTGTAGTACGTTGTTTGATTGGTGACATATTGTATGCAACTATTGTGGAGTGTGCATACTTGTGTATTGTTTTTGATATGTCATTATTGAGAATATAATTTTGTTTTGTTTATCAATTCTCGGCTCTGATTTGTTCTTAGGGCCACAGCCGGCGTCCGCTGGCGCGCCAAAAAGTACCACTTCTAAATTGTCCATGCTTTCGTGGTGCGGTTCGGGGGGCCGATACTTCGGCCCTTGGAATTAGCCCGTCGATCGCCTCCCTAATTAATGGGACCAGTGACAATTAATCTGGCGTCCCCGACGAGGACCCTTTTGGTGCACAGTGTGTCCAAGTAGTGAGAAAGAGCCTCGAGTTGTTGATAGTGCTATCGGAACGATTTTGTGTGTTGTTCAGTGTTCTCGTTAACGAGTGCAGGGGAGTGTTCCGACAGACTGATTTAGGCAGATACTTTTGACACGTGGCAAGACTTCATTTGCGAGACACATGGATCTCGTAAAGTTAGTCACTCTTGGTGCGAAGATGGGTCTATCTGGCGCAGAACTACGGAAGTGGGTCACCCAGAAGGAAAAAGAAGAAAAGGGGAGAGTCAAGGAAGAAAAAGCAGCTGAGTTGGAGAGAGAGAGAGGTTGGCAGCTGAGAGGGCCAAGGAAGAAAAAGCCTCTGAGTTGGAGCGAGAGACGTTGGCAGCTGCGAGAGCGAAAGAAGAAAGAGAGCAGCAATTGAAGTTGGAGCTGGAGAGAGAAAAATTGGCAGCCGAAAGGGCGAGAGAAGAATGAGAGGCAAAGGAGCGACAGTTGAAAGAAGAAAGAGAGCAGCAATTGAAGTTGGGGTTGGAGAAAGAAAGACTGGCAGCTGAGAGGGCGAAAGAAGAAAGAGAGGAAAGAAAACGGCAGCGACAGCACGAGATAGAACTCCAGCGGCTCCGTTTGAAACAGCGAAGTGAAACTCCGGTCCAAGCTAGAGTTGAAAGCAGCAAACGAGAGGACCATGGCTTCTGCTTGAACCCAAGCAAGCTGCTCGTAGCGTTTGATGAAAGGAAGGACGACTTTGAAGCGTACCTTCACAGATTTGAGACGATTGCAAGTTGCCAGAATTGGCTGGAAAATCACTGGGCAACTGCTTTGAGTACTTGCTTGAGTGGTGAAGCGCTCTGTGTGTACGGTAGGCTGACGCCGACCGATGCAGCCAACTATGCAAAGGTGAAAGCTGCTTTGCCGAAGCAATTTAGATTTACTGTGGAAGGTTTCCGGGACGGATTTCGGACAGGAAAGCCAGCTGATTGTGAGACGGCTACGCAGTATGCCGCCCGACTTGGCCATTATTTCGACAGATGGATTGAACTTTCGGGGACAGCGCAGGAGTACGATGAGCTTAGAGAGCTCCTAATTAGAAAACAAGTTATTACTAGTTGCCACCCGAGCCTGTCGCTGTACTTGAAAGAGAGGAGAGCTAAGTCACTTGAAGACATGCTTGAATTAGCTGATCGATTCTTGGAAGTGCAAGGTGGCACTAATTTGGCCAAGGTCAAGAAGGAGTGTCCTGAAGATTCGAAGAAATCGGCTCCCGAAGAAAAGAAGCGTGCACCGGAGAACATTCCGCGATGTTTTCTGTGTAACTGAGTGGGTCATCGCGCGAACAACTGTCGAACGATCTTTACGAGCCCTACGGTATTGAAATGTTTCAAGTGTGGCCAGACTGGGCACAAAGCAGACGCATGTCGTAACGGAGCGAGTCAAACTCACCAGGTATCCTGTGTGCTAGCAGCACCGAAATCCAATGGTGAAGCCGTCACCGACGGATTTGTAGAGTTGAAAAATGAGGAGAAACTTCCATTGTGGGTGCTGTAATGACAAAACAGCCGACCGGTGTTACGAAGGGAATGCCAACGCTGCCTGGAAAAGTTGCGGGCAAGAAGGTTACGGTGTTACGAGATACCGGCAGCTCCACTGTTATCGTGCGGAAAAATTTGGTACAGGAAAGTGAGTTAACAGGCAAAACGAAACCAGTTTGCCTAATTGACAGTACGGTTGGGATGCTTCCCGAAGCAGAGATTGAGGTTGAAACCTCGTACTTCAGCGGGAAGGTTACCGCTCTATGCATGACGGCCCCCCTGTACGACCTCGTCATCGGAAACATCTATGGGGCGCGAGGGCCGAACGAACCAGAACGTTTGGGGGAAGACCCGAAGATGGAGCCCCCACCGACACAGGGACCACGAGATACTGCAGAGAAACATCCCGTGAAGGATTTCACTCGAGCCCAAAGTGAAGCCTGGGCGCAAGAGACGGCGATAAGTTCACGTGGTGGGCAGCTGGAATTACGTCGGCACGACCTCAACCGACCGACAGTGTAAAGGTGACGGAGTCAGCCAGCCAGGCCCAATGTCGTGACATGAACAAGCGGGTGACAGGATCGGTTGAACGCTATGACCCGTTAGCAGTGTCGGAAGTCACAACGATGGCTGAGACGCCGCCTCAGATACCGTCGTTGAAGGGGCTCGCCGGAAAGAAACAAGCAAAAACAATAAGGGATCGAGAGAGCACCGCAAGAAAGCGCGCAAGCGCCGCTCGAAATGCATCGGATAG
Organism: Rhipicephalus annulatus; assembly: GCA_013436015.1. NCBI lineage: Eukaryota > Metazoa > Arthropoda > Arachnida > Ixodida > Ixodidae > Rhipicephalus > Rhipicephalus annulatus. The sequence goes on from WOVY01009992.1 coordinate 558,566, forward strand.
GTGTCGAGGTCGATTCGGAATGTGTTTGACAGTGCTATATGTTAAGTTAAGGTGGTTGTTGTCCTGTGTCACAACTGTATGTCGAGTGAATCAAAATTTTTGTTAAAGTGATGGGATGTATGGTATGGAACAATTGTTGTAAAGACAGACCTTTGTACTTTTGTATTGCTTGAAGTATGTGATGGAGTATTGTATTCATGTACCTGTGTCTATATTCTATGTGTTGTGAGATTGAATTGTAATGTACAATTGTATTGAGTGATCTATTGTGAATGTGACGTGTCATGAGCGACAAACTATGTTACAGTCTTTGAGAGTGTGGGGAGTGTTCGCACTCGTTTGTGTGGTCTTGAATATTATGAGATAATATTCTTAAAGTGGGGTGCAGTGTCACAAAACGAAGGCTCAAAAAAGGGCGCGCCACCAAATTCTCGCGACGAAACGCCGGAGTGACGCCGCGAGGTCAACGATAAAAAAAGAAAACAAGCATCCAAGGACTCCCCGGGCACGCGTCCCTCTCCCCTCGGAAGCGTAGGTTCGCCGACGAACCTCCTCACCCCAAATCGGCGGCCGAGCAAGCCCTCGAAATTTCTCGATGGAGAGCGGCGTGGTGATGCCGGGTTGAGTCATCCGTCGCGGACGGCCCCCGTATCGTCTCGCCCTATTCCCCAGCCTTCGCTGCACATCGCGCCGACGAAATGATGAGAACTTTATGGAATCTCGCGCGGAAGGTATTTAATCGAGCAGCCGAGATGGGAGATCAGGAGAAGACGGAAGTTAGCGCCACAGCGCGTAGGGATTCCGCCGTGTAGTCAACGAAGGTTTTGTTCGTAGGGACAAAGCAGGAGAAAAAGATGCTTCCACCTGAGGGGTGATGACTCGAGCTACAGGCAAGAGTGTGTGTTTACCGCTATAGAGCAAAGACGCGTGGCAACAGCTGCGTGTGTGAAGCCGACGTGTTTCCGGCGAAGGCGTTTGAAGCTTGGAAAGTGGCCAATTGAAGACGCGAGGTTTCCTGGAAGAGAAACTTCGGCGAGGTTTCCTGGAAGAGAAACTTCGGGGGGCAGAAGAACGACAACAACGCTGGACTTTGAGTGAGTGATTCTCGGAAGAATATCATCCAGACATTTGTTCCAAGAACTTTGGACTGAATAGGTTTTCTATCTCTTTAGTCTTTAAGTGTCTTGGTTGTTCAATGCATGCGACTGCATTGTAGTGCGTATGGTTGTCCGTGTCCGTTGTTTCGAGTGTGGCTGATTGTACTGTGTAGTACGTTGTTTGATTGGTGACATACCGTATGCAACTATTGTGGAGTGTGCATACTTGTGTATTGTTTTTGATCTGCCATTATTGAGTATTTAATTTTGTTTTGTTTATCAACTCTCGGCTCTGACTTGTTCTTAGGGCCACAGCCGTCATCCGCTAGCGTGCCAAAAAGGACCACTTCTGAATTGTCCACGCTTTCAAGTAGCGGTTCGGGGGGCCGATACTTCGGCCCTTGGAATTAGCCCGGTGATCGCCTCCCTAATTAACGGGATCAGTGACACCTAGCGATAATCTGTTCAAAAACTTCCTTCGAAATATGTTTAATTGAAATGTGTATTATAGGCCAATAAAATATGCACTGGTGCCCCCACATTGCTAAACATAGGTACTTTTAAGCTCCCAGGACAACTTACTAAAGGCTGCTAACTGCTCCAAAAATCAAATTTTGCTGCTTCAAAAACTGTTCCCAATTTAGTTTCAGCCGTCACACCCTGAGTAAGGCGTGAGCCTTAGGTCGAAAAACTGAAGGTTCAGTTCCTGCAGCAGTTCTGTCATAATGCGAAGTACGACTTCTGTCTATTTAAAGGGACAAGAGAGCAACACAATTTTTTGCATATTAGTAACTGTAGTTTCACTATCCCGAAAACACCTCTCTTGCGCGACATGTTCCTCGGCAACGGAGAAAACATGCAAGCAGAACCTTTGGGTGGAGATTTCTTTGAGATTGCCGTGCCAAACACAGTGACGTACGAAATATTGAAGGCGTCTACTGGGGGAGTCCCACATAGCTTCCACTCAATAAAAATGAAGTACATTGTGTTCAGTGGGTGCTAAACCTAGCATATGATGGTTGGAAAAGCTCATTGAGCCAATTTCGTGAAAATACGAAAAATACATTTTGAAATTTGCTACGTGATGCTCAGATGCAGGCGTACAACAGCTGCGCTGATTACGCCAATTTGATGAAATGCCTTATTTGTGCGCCGAGCTGTGCAGAAACTATGAAATTTGCCAAAATTGCGCCACACTGCGTCAAATGCCCGACCAGCCTCAAAATTTTCTAATTGCCCTATTTTTAGTGAGAAATGGAGACCACTTTAGCCACTTGTAGCTTGCATCATCAATATATGCGGGCAGACCCTAACCATAAACCGCAGTGTAAGATAGCTGCTCATTTGGTCAAGACGTTCGCGAAACTCGATCGACCAGATGAAGTAACAACGCCGCATGCCTGTCGGTCTGCTGACCACAGAAGATCATGTCATATATTTACCAGCGGGACGACGCAACTACAACACAAAAGATGTGTTGCCGTAGCCAGTAGCACTTCATTGGAAACATTATTTTCTTGTCCGCAAGTGCGGCCATGGCATGTTAGGAATTATTAGGAACTAAAGCTGGAAGTGTACAAACTCTCAGCATATCGAGCTTGCACACTGCGAGCTTTAGTTCATGCCGTGACCAGGTCAGTGGCCATAGCAACGCCACATGCGATAGATATCCGGTGCCATTGCGAGGCCAACTGGCACGTGCCATTAGTACTTTAGCTCGTCAAACGCGCCTTGCAAGCAAGCCAAAAAGTTGTGCCGTAACCTAACCTCTTGATGAAAAAAAATGGAGGGGGGGGGGGTTATGGTTTGAAAATTTCTTGGCCTTGTTCTAACCTGTGCAGAAACACTGCTTAAGCCACCTTCGCTATAGTACATGGGTGGCCTGCGAAAAAGCGTTATAACATTTAGAAGGGGCTTATAGTTGTACTCCCTAGACACTGCACAGTTGGTTGAATGACTGATGTCTGTATATGACACATATTTGTGAGAAATAATATGCTCGCTGATGCCTAAAAAGTTACTGGCAAAATTATTGGGAGTACATTATGACATCTCTGCAGCTGTAAAAAGTCAGTTTTTTTTCTAGTTTTACGAATTTCATGGTCACCATCTTGGGAAATCCTCATTTGAATTCTCAAACAATTTGGCAGGCCTGGTGACTTGTAATGTGGACCTCATCATTGTTTGCTGAGTAGGGTGAATAAAGTAAATACTAATTTGTTGAAATAGCAGTGCTCATATTCACTTTGCATGATTTAGGGAATGATAAATGGCTTGCACGTATATATATATATATATATATATATATATATATATATATATTTAAAATCTAAGCCTTCTTTCTCAAGCTGTCGAAATTCTGTCTGTCGTGGTAAAAAATTGAATGTTTTTTTGCTTGTAACCTGCTCTGAATTTGAGTTTTAGTGCTCTAAAAGTAACATTTTGCTGCTCCGAAAATTGCTCCAAATTCTAGTTCGACTGTTGCACCCCTGCAAAATGTTTAAGCACGAAATTCAACATTAAAATTTTGACCTTGATTTTTATTCATTATTAATGAAATGATGACAGTGAAACTTGTAGCACTAGAGTTCTCAGACCAAAGTTTGTTATTCTAAGTCAATTCATTGTCTTTATTTATTGTCCCGAGTATATCTACCTGCGGCCAATCTGGAGGCGCACGCTCGCCTTTTTTACGGCCTGTGCATAGTAAGGAGGCTGTGCTTCTACCTATCGCTGCAATCGCCGTCCAAACTAACTCACCACCGTCCATTGGTAAAAAAGGCTAGCGCACTCAAATAATGCTTAGGTTCATTTCTACTGTCGTACTTCCTGGTGGTACATATGAAATAGAAACGTGGTAGGAAGCATATAAGACAACTCTTTCTGATACTTCAAGACCGGAGTAAATTGATGAATATTCCATTTTGCACGCATGTAACATTGTGCGTCGCGTTCAGAAGGCTCGGCCACATGATGCGGCACTAACTGGCAGTTGAAATGACAGACAACGTAATCTTTTTTTATTTCCTGAGAAAAATAGTTTTGGGAACGTTTACTTCAAATACACATGCCGGCAGCCAGTGCCCATGAAAGTGATAAATTTTGCGCATTTCAGTTCAAGGTATCTTATTTCGTGTTTATTTAATTAAGTCCTTCAAAAAGGTTAAAGTAAAAGCAGAATAGAGATGGTCACTATTTTTCACGAGTAGGAGTGAATAGCACTCGCAATAGCAGGAGTAATGGCAATAATAATCAGAATGTCAATAAAAACAATAATTGTTCAAAGTGGAAACACAAAATTTAGGAACATAAAAGAGCATGTAGTGATACAGTTTTGGAAAGTTGTTGTAGTAAAGAAAAAAAAACCCCAAGCCCACACAATTCCAGATGCAATCTTCAATGCCGATGAAAAAATGTGAAACATTTTCATATGCAATATAGCTCGCCAGAGACGCAGGGGAGCAATACAATTTCAGAGAATCAGAAAAAGTTCAGAGTAGAACTAAAACATATTCATTACACCTGAAGAAAAAAAGTGCTGTTGGCAAAACATTGTCGTGATGCTTTTAGCTGAAGTAGCGACATTGTTTCTAACCGGAAATGCTTTTGTATGGGCTTGGTAAACAAAGTCAGATGGCATGTCATTTTGATCCATTACCCTTTATACAATTAACTAGAAGAATTGGGAGAAACTTTTCAGAATTAGTGCCGGCCCTTCTGCGTGACTCTTGTCCACCCTTTTCAGACAGGCCAGTAGCAGGGAATCTTCAATGTATGGCTCAAGAATCAACTGAAATTGTCAAGGATTTTTGTTCGAGGAAGTTATTTCACTGATATGTTTATGAAGGACGCCATAGTGGAAGGCTTTGGGAATTTTCACCATGTGGCGTTCTTTAACGTGCACTTAAGTGATAAATACAACTACACAAGCCTCCAGCATTTTCCAATTCAGCGAATAGATTGCGTTGGAGTTATGAAAAAAAAAACATCTTTGTGCCGTTGTGTGTGCGTATTCATTACCCAATGCATGAGTGCCAAAAAATGAAGGCTGTGCCCACGCACACCTCTACTACTCACACTGCTTCCTACAAATGGAAAAGTCATTGGTTAGAGAAAGTGGCCGGGTACAGCTGATTTACAGTGCAATGCGCATGCGGCAAAAGGCGTTCTGAAGAGTTGGCTCGCCCTCATGCGGAGTGCGCTGACACTGTATAAAAACAACTATATTTTACTCACGGTGGCTGCTTAGGCCATAAAAGCACGGAACTAGGGAGCGCATATAGACCGGCTGCGATCTACTATCCGTTTGTTATATTGTTCCCTTCACAATTGATCAGGTAATCATGCATGTACCGAAATACATACTGCCAAATCATCTATTATTACTGCCCCGATTCATCTTGTTGCAATCACCCAAAGGAGTACTGAGACGGATTTTCAATATTTAGGAATTGTTGTTTTATAGAAGACGGTTGGGTTCAAGAAGAGAGTTCTGCGTTGCCCGCGAAAGCATCGCATATATTCTTAATACCTCTACCTTTAAAAGACACTTTCAGATTCGATATCAAATGGGTGGCTTCTCCGTAACATGACAAGGCAGTGTGACGTTGCAGGAACTTGGCAATTCGCTACGTACTAACGGCAAATAAGTGATCTGCTCGTGGTACATATAAACGATGAGTGCATTGTCCACTCCATTGCTTGCCAATACTCTGCAACGAAAACTTTAAAATCAGAGTAACTATCTTATGCATGTTAGTAGACTATTGTGTGTTGAGTGGTAATACTACTTGCGTACAGAGAAAACTGAAAATGTTCCTCTCGCGATGTCTCAAAATTGTCTCGGTACACCTTTAAAAGACACTAAAACCAAAAGCATTTTTTCGCGTATTAGTCAAGTACAATTTTTCAATCCAGGAATTGCCACTTGTACCTCGAAACGATGCTTCGTAAGTGAGAAAACGCGAGAGAAGAAAATGTGGGCGGAGATGCCGCTTTGATCTTTTCACACGAAACCATGCGACATCATGAAATTCAAACGCGTTTACTGGGTCTTACGTAAGTAATAATTCATCAAAATTAAGTACAATGTCATCTGTCGGTGTGATGGACCTAAGATACGAAGTTTCAGAAATATACATCAAGCCAATGTTGCAAAAATACAATACATATTCAAAATTTGAGCATCACAAAATTGACAGATAAACTTCAATCCTAAATTTCTCCACTGATAACGAACTTGTGGCATGAGAGGTCTCGTATGCAGCATGTCAGTCTAAACTGAGACGTTGGTTCTCTTTAGTGTACCTTTAAGAAAATATTGCCAACGGCTGGTGCAACACCAGTCACTGCAAACACTGCTTTGAAGCAATGTTTGATTTTATTCAAGTTAAACAGCAGAGGTTCACTGACATTTTAGTCCTATCACTTCGTTGAACTTGGCCTTGTCGTTAACCTCGTGTTGTAGTGCCTTAACAGCAGTCATGAGTTCTTTTTGGGGCATGGCGTAGCGTTATTATGATCCCTTCATAGTGCCCAATTCAGGGGCTATCATGATATTTTTGCGGCAGAATGATCCGAAGACATGCAGTGAATTCAGCTTAGATGTCGAAGACCTGTACTACCGTGAAATGGGGTTACTTTGTGACAGATTTTCCATGTTTTTTTTTCCTTGTTGGAGAACCGTCAATGTAAAGGCAAATGAATACTAGCAGAACGTTTATAAAACCTTCTCTCGCACTACGGAGTGTTCTATTGATCAACAATTTTAATATAAATGGCTCTATTGAGGTGGAGAGGTGAGGTGGGGCAAACAAATCGTCATCGTGTGGGGCAGCTTTGTTACAAAGTTGTTTTTGGCTGAATATGATTAGGAAAAAAAGCCTAACACAAAGTTACACAATATAAAGTTCATTTGAGGTATCTACAACTGGTTTCCGTTCTAGAAAACTCAGTTGTGTGAAAAATTATTCGTACATGTACCTCCTTAATCAAAATGTTTTACCTGAAAGATACCTTGTTTGCATAGTGGATTCAGTTCCGTACAAAATTGCATCTTCACAGTCCTGCCATCTCCACTTTTTTGGGGTCCTCCATATATAGTGCTGATGATTTGCCTATTAGGTTTGACTTCTGTCACTCATCCCAGGTAAAAGAGTCGTTCAAAGTTTTCTATGTTGAAGTTACCCTTCTCCAAGGTTTTTTCTCCGGAACCCGCACCATCGAATCGTAAACGTTGCTAGTATAGGGAACCAGCGTTGGAGTTTCCGCGGCCACCCTGGCGGTGAGAGCGCTCTCCAGACGAGAGTGGCGGCTGGCACAGATGGTGCGTGCGCTCTTCGCCGTAACAAAACCGAAAGGATTGGCTATTTGGGCTGGTTGGTAGTGCACTTTTTGAGAGACATATACTTCCTTAGTGCGCAGAGAATGTTTCAGAGGGAAGATATAGCAGAGAGACAGGACAGCGCGCACACTTACAGCCAATTTTATATCACAGTTGGCGGGATTACGGTCAATAGGGGGAAAGGATTACGCACAGAAGAAAGGACAAATGATGACGCACGCACCAGACCACCTTATTCCAATCTTAAAGTGACAACAGAAAAGATATCTCTCAATCTGTTGGATAATGAATACAGGTATCTTTTTAGTTAAGTTGTTATTTTAAGACTGGAATGAGGTGGTTTAGCGCATGCGCCATCATTTGTCCTTTTTTATGTGCGTGATCTCCTCACCCTTTTAACCGTATATATATTCCCGCCATCTGTGCAATAAAATTGGCTGTAAGTGCGCGCTCAGGTCTATCTTTCTGCTATATGTTCCTTTTCCGATGAAGGTGGAAATGGTGTAGGCCGGTGTGCTCAGATTTGGGGGCACGTTAAATAACCCCAGGTGGTCGAAATTTCCGGAGCCCTTCACTACGGTGTCTCTCACAATCATATGGTGGTTTTGGGACGTTCAACCCCACATATCCCTCAATGCTATATCTTCCTTCGGAAACGTTCTCTGCGCACTAAGGAAATATATTTCTCTCTCTCGAAAAAAAAAACCAAAGCGCATTGGCGGTACTGCTGCGTATTCAAGCGCAACAGTATGTAAAAAGGAGGACGTATAGAGGAAAGGGAGAACATAGGATGAGGAGGCAGCCGCTGCACTCAAGCGACCAGCCGAGAAAAATTCTGCTCTCGCTCTCTTTTCTAGTGCTGTCGGGCTCGTTTCTGAACCGGATGGCACGTGTCTGCTATTCTTATTCGATAGTAAAGACAGCCACCAGTGGAAACCAGGGCCAAACAGTCTAGTTTAAACGGTGTTTTGCCGGAAACGAAACGAGCATATTATGCAACAAATGGCATTGTAAACTTTTTTATCTCGACCGATGAGCGTTGAGTAGTGAACTTCAAGACTAGCAAAGTTTCCATGCGTCCGTCCATTTGACCATCACCACCAAACTCTATCTGATGCCACTGCGTGTAGTGAACGAAACGATAAGAAGGTAGTCTTCTTTTTTTTTTTGTAAACAGTTGCGCGTAAACGAAAGCTGCGTTGCCTGCAACACTAGTGAAGGGTTACGTTCATACGTTTCTGAACTGTTATAAAAGATACTCTCGTGGTGTAAACTCGATGCCAAAGTGCCTCTGTTTAACTTAATTTGTGCAAAATACAGGGTTCTTGTTTTTTTTATTTTTTACTTTATGTTATTTTAATTTTTGTTACGAACAAAGGAGCGGACTACACAAAGCTTAGCTTTATGAAGCCAGCCAATTCGGTAAGCGTTTTTCTCACTTGCTGCCGTGGCTAAGTAACATCGGAATTTATGCGTTGCTAGAGAAGTACCAAATGTCTTCGATGTTTACTTGTTGTTTAGTTACCCTAGCACACAATTTCTGTTTTTTCCACTTGCCTGCGTCGGCCTAAAATGAACATGTCTGTTCAACATCGATAATTGCTAGGCTTTAATGTACCAACAAGATATCATTCTGAAGTACGCTGTAGGGTGCGTACCAAGATTGTGACCGCTTGGATTTCTCCAATGTGTACATAGGTATCTTTTGGTTCACTGGTGTTCTTTTTATAATTCGTCCCCATCTAAATGCAGCCATTGTGGTCGGAGATATATCCCACGCTATCAAGCATAAGGCCGCGACACCACCCGTGCTATGCTGTCACAGTGGTTTGCTCGATCAACGTCCACGTACATACATACCGCAGACAAGATGTACAGTATGGTCCACTCTTGGAGGGAACACGGCAACGCGGGGCTGGCAGCCCGCGTGGCGCAAACTGGCGGCGAGATTTGTAAACACAGCGCATGCGCATGACGCGAAAGGATGGGGCTTGCCGCATTTTGTCTGCTACTTTCCAGTCCGCCGCTTGCAGTGCGCTGGATAGCGCCTTCGCTTTTCCGTGATGCAATTTATGTCCCCACCACTCTCCCTGCTCTTCCCCGCCTAATCAGCGCTCAGAAAAAAAGTGCTGTTCGTTCGTTGTGCTTTCTCGGCAGCTTTGTTGCAATTCCGTTCATTGCCCCAGCGCCCGATTTCAGAATACAGGCGAAATGCAAGAAAAAAAAAAGGCCATGTGCGCGTAGTACTTAGAAGAAGGTTAAGGAAACACGTGTTTGAAAATACTTCAATGTATTTCACTACGGCGGGACACAAAATTATGTAATTATTGCGGATTGCAATACCCACCAAATGTTATAACTCGCGTTTTCTTCGTTGAAGCGAGAACCCTAGAAGCTCCTTATTTGGAAAATGCGATAGCGTTCACTTTTCTGAAAATCATTACGTTTCACCAATACGCGCGCTGAAAAACTGTGTTCGTAGAACATTTCGGAGTAAACAAAGAAAAATTTATTCCTAAAACTTTTGTGACAGAAAGCTCGAATTAGGTAAGATCTGTAGCCTCGAAACATTTGAATAGTGCAAAGGTAATGAAACACATCTGTGCCCTGCGAAACACACAATAAAATGCAGATCTGTGTAAGCAAAATAGGACTACGCGTGACAGAACTAGGCACTCCAAAAAGTCACGTTCGTAATGCTGATGATTACGTTGGTATTGAGAAAGAGGCCTCTTCGTTATGGTAGTGACAGCATGCTGGCTCTATTCTTTGGTGTACAGCTCGACTATTCAAAGCCTTTCATCCTCGGGTACTCAAGCCATGCCGCTTTTAAAAACTAGTTCTGCCGAAAACGTGATCAGGGAGTAAATACGCCCCCAGCTGTGAAATTTTGTGAAAGTGATAACGAACCCCATTACTCGCATAGCCTGGGGTTTTTGCTCACAAAAAATGCAATGGTAAGCTTTCCCAATGCTCTTAGACCCAGCCAGCCCAGCCGCTTTTAATAACAGGCATATAAATCGATGGTTGATGAAGCGAGCACAGCAAGCTTGTCGCTAGCGCGCGCCGAGCGTATAGGGCGGGAAAGTAGCAGACGACGCGGGCAAGTACCACCCTTGCGATTCAGCGCGCATGCTCCGCATTTCCAAATCTCGCCAGCAGTTGGCGCCCCGCAGACCACCGGCCACGCGTTCGCGTGTTCCCCCTAACAGTGGATCGTACTGTACATATGCCTCCAGAAAAAAAAAAGTGATGCCGCAGCCACTACTTATTCGTTTTTTTTTACTACAGAAGTGCGCAGTGTAGTATCGTCGCCACACGGGCATATAAGCCGGTACTACCATAGCACAAAATCCCAACCAGACATTGATCACAAGGGGGTTGTCATCACTGCACAACACTGTCTCTTCAATGCCACATGCATAGATGCAGTCCGCTTTGCAGCGCTTCTCTCCGTTTTCAAGTGCTATTTATGTGAGAGTAGCCTTCGGACAGTTTTTTTTAAACCACAGTGCAGTATTACTGGCCCAATGGCTTTTAGAGCTGTTTGTTCCAAAATGAAGCACGGCAGCGCCCCAAGTACGTGCTCTCTCTGCAGCCGGTCGTCTGGGCACGAATGGCTTAGTTGTATCGCGACTCTCTGCCAAGTGCTGTTTTTTAGTGAGCCACCTATCCAGTCCTGGTCTCTTATGAAACCAAGACTTCGGATCAATAAAGGTCTCAAAAAGCACGTGAAATTGTGGAGGCTCATTTAATGCGAAAAGAACAACATAGTATACCACATCAGCACATCTTTATTAAAATTTGGAGATAACATTTTAAAATTAATACAGGCGCCTTGCAATAATCCACAAGTGTCAGTGCTGAAATTGGGTTAGCTAGATTCTTTCATCATGTGTTGTCTATCTAGTGGTCAGTCATCCTCTTGTGCAGTATTAGCTGATGTGTGCCCAAGAATAATCTAGAGTTGAAAGTTCGTGCTGTCGTGTGTCTTGTTGTCCTGTTAGAAATTTATACAGCCACAGACTATAGCTGCAGACTAGTTCACCTGGCTTGCAACACTGTAAGTCATGTTTAGACATTATGAAAGACCTTGTGTTTAATTTTAAATTAGTCAAACAAGCTTGTTTTACCTAACTTTCATTGAAAGCTATTCTTAAATATTTTGGTCTGTGGCAGATTTTTTTTGCACAATAACTGTTGAAGTATATGTTCATTTCTTTTCATAATGGCCACATGGCATTTGATCTAGGTAGTTCATGAAATGTCTGCTGTCATTGTTTTTCACTGTTTTAGCTTGCATATATGGTATACTGCATCGCTTAGTACTTATTTTGCGGTGTTTATTTCAATTCACGTATGCAGGTGTTTGAAAAAGCTCAGCGTTTCATCAAGACGTGGCTGTTGAAGTTTGTTGGCCTCGATAGAGGTTAGGAAAGGCACTTCACACATTTGCAGCCCGATCGATGCTGCCCCTCAGAGCAGGGATCTGCGACAGCCTGTGATTGTTGGTTTCCTGTCCAATCGCTGCTTGCAGGACCCTGAGCAGCCCACCGTCATTGCGTAATCTCCAGCTGCAGCCTCTAAATCATCGCCCCACCTCTGCTGCCCTGGCCAGCCATATGCCCATAGAGCCTTGCAGAACTCGCCTCCTAGTTTGGGCTGCACTACTGAACACCAGTACCTTAAAAAACTGAACTGGAAAATAAATGGTTTGACTTGGTGTATTTAGAAATAAAGTTGCGAAAATGGTGTTCTGGTATATTTATTTATAGATTGCTTGTGTGCAGAATATTTGCACCGAGCTGGTATTTTAGTTAATGTTTTTTAGCTAATACTAGATGAAAATTGTAACAGCCTATGTTACAATTTCTCGCAAGACTGAGGAGGAATGTGTGGATAAAACTAGACAGTAACTAGGCTCATGCAGCCTTGTGCTCTACGTGTGGGGAGGGTAATAGGCAATGCAAGAAAAAAGGCAAAATGGACGATATAGTGGAATCGTGTAGTGTTTCTACACTAGTCATCCAGTGGTCGGTTGCCTTGAAGTGTACTACACCGTGAAGCTCGTACAGGGCTGCTATAAGCTGCTAGGGCAAGTTCTGGGAGTGTAATGTAAAGTTTACCTGCCAAGGAACGCCAGTAGTAAAAATCCCATATTAATAACGGTGGAATATTGGCAAGCCAAAGGTAGCCGATATTCGTCGTAAAGCGAATACTGCGTAATAATGACATTTCATTGGCAACAAAGTGGCCCAAGAATGGTCCTATGCTGGATGTATGTTGGCAACTACGTCAGTGAAAGAATGGGCCTTCATCGGCATGGGTAGAGTGGGCCGGCGTCAGCTGGATATTGGAAAATGCAACGGCAGAACGTCAGCCCCAGTTCGGCTTGAACATCGGTCCTACATAGGAAGAAGTTGCACTTGCCCGAGATGCCGATCTTGACCCAATATTGCAGCCGACGTTAGCCAATACGGGTCCAAGTTCGGTCCAACGCCTGCGTGCTGCCTGGCTTTCGAAGGGGGACCCTCGCAGCCTCCGTCGTCGCCTTCCAGTCCGTCTTCGTTGTAAACGTGCCCCTGGGCCTCTTTGAGCTACACGCAGTCAAGTCCATGCCTTCAGCGGGCTCTTCAGCGGCGTCTATCTCCGGGGAGCTTCGCGGTGCCTCCACCTGAGTAGTCACCACCTGTGGGCGTACCGAGGTTCCTTCCACTGCAGGCTCGGTTTTACTTTTCTTGTCCTGAGATTCATCCCTCTGGCCGCTGGGCTGACATTGATCATTAGTCTTCAGATCAGGCCTCTGCTGCAAACCATATGAGCCGCTAGTCCCTCCCGAAGTTGCTTCCGCGTCAGCCTGGTCCATCATGTGTTCCTCCTTGATGTCGCCCCGACCACAGCCGGTCAATTTGGCGTAGCTCCTCATGCACTGGGTCTCATCGTGGCCGTAACGACGACAGAGCCCACAGCATGGCACTCGGCACTCGCGCCTAATATGGCTGGTGCCGTGGCACCAGGGGCAGAGCGGAGCTCTGCCATGCACGGACACGAGTGCATGGTCTTCTCCCACTCGTAGTTGGTGTGGTATGTCTTCAATTATCATGCCAGCGTTCAAGCACAGTGAAACCAGCCTAGTGTGAGAGCCTTTGTCCCCAAATCCAGGCACACGTTACTTTTCCCTGCATATCTCTGTCACAGTGCCGAAGGGCGCTAAGGCTGTTCGAACGTCCTCGTCGGGCGTTGTGTGAAGAAGCCAGCGCATCTTCATTCTGATGTCTTAATGGAAAGGGTCGATGGCGACACACCGGTGGTCCTTAACGCAGAGCGTTTTTGCCGACAAAACCTTCTTTTTCCCTTCTTCGTCCTTGAATGTTATTGCCCAAACGTGGTTCATCTGATACGCCCCTAGGGCCATCACATCCGGCATCAGCCTAAGACGATCAAGCGCATCGCGAAAATGCTCAACTCGGTAAGGGCAAGCCTTTACATCACCATGCAAAAACACTGTATTGCATACAGTTGCACCAAAGGGAAACTGGGGCAAAAGTAGTTGAAAATCCTGGGTCTATATTTCCGTGAGCCTGTACCGCGGCCAAGGTGGGCCGCACGAACCGCCCCAGAGGAGCACAACATTTCGCGTCTGCAAGCGACGGTAGCCGGAAGTGGGGTACTGCGCCACTCTGCTGCACTGTAGTTACGTGGGAAAATGTGCAGTAAGGAAATGCGCACTAATACAAAAGAAAATAAAATTAGCAGAGCGTGGTTTAGATCCACGGACCTCTGGGTTATGGGCCCAGCACGCTTCCACTGCGCCACTCTGCTGCACTCTGGTTACGTGGGAAAATGTGCAGTAAGGAGGTGCGCACTAATACAAAAGGAAATAAATTTAGAAGAGCGTGGTTTCGATCCACGGACCTCGGGGTCATGGGCCCAGCACGCTTCCACTGCGCCACTCTGCTCTACTTTAGTTACGTGGGAAAATGTGCAGTAAGGAGGTGCACACTAATACAAACAAATATAAAATTAGCAGAACGAGGTTTCGATCCACAGACCTCTGAGGTATGGGCCCAGCACGCTTCCACTGCGCCACTCAGCTGTACTCTAGTTACGTGGGAAAATGTGCAGTAAGGAAATGCGCACTAATACAAAAGCAAATAAATTTAGAAGAGCGTGGTTTCGATCCACGGACCTCGGGGTCGTGGGCCCAGCACGCTTCCACTGCGCCACTCTGCTCTTCTCTAGTTACGTGGAAAAATGTGCAGTAAGAAGGTGTGCACTAATACAAACGAAAATAAAATTAGCAGAGCGAGGTTTCGATCCACAGACCTCTGAGGTATGGGCCAAGCACACTTCCACTGCGCCACTCAGCTGTACTCTAGTTACGTGGGAAAATGTGCAGTAAGGAAATGCGCACTAATACAAAAGGAAATAAATTTAGAAGAGCGTGGTTTCGATTCACGGACCTCGGGGTCATGGGCCCAGCTCGCTTCCACTGCGCCACTCTGCTGTACTCTGGTTACGCGGGAAAATGTGCAGTAAGGAGGGGCGCACTAATACAAACGAAAATAAAATTAGCAGAGCGTGGTTTCGATCCACAGACCTCTGAGGTATGGGCCCAGCACGCCTCCACTGCGCCACTCAGCTGTACTCTAGTTACATGGGAAAATGTGCAGTAAGGAAATGCGCACTAATACAAAAGGAAATAAATTTAGAAGAGCGTGGTTTCGATCCACGGACCTCGGGGTCATGGGCCCAGCACGCTTCCACTGCGCCAGTCTGCTGTACTTTAGTTACGTGAGAAAATGTGCAGTAAGGAAGTGCGGACTAATACAAACGAAAATAAAATGAGCAGAGCGTGGTTTCGATCCACATACCTTAGAGGTAAGGGCCCAGCACGCTTACACTGCGCCTCTCTGCTTTTTTTTCTTTATTACCTGTCTTCGGTACATAACATACAATACAAACAACACTGATGGTAAAACTGCACTATGAACCACGTACATACGATGACATTGCTGTCAACCAGCGTGATATTGGTATCGTCGGATTAAAATTCTGGTAACGTGACCTGTGGCTCTACTCTTGAGAGCCAGTCGGGTGGTTCCGGTACCGCTTTGTGAATCTCAACAAACCAGTGGACGCTCTCTCTGAAGTAGGCTCGAGCAGGCCGTGCATCTTTATCAAAATGATAGCCTGCCATTCTTGAACGCCACAACTATTGGAGGCCCATGAGCATAATTGCGTCGAATGGCAGCCCATCTTCATCCTGTACACTCCAGAACCGAATCCCATGTGGGTTTAACGGGAATTCTTTCTTAAGAGGTCTGTGCAACACATCCCAAAAATAAACTCTTTCCCAGCAGTGTAAAAGCACATGGTCTATGGTTTCTGGGAGCTTACAAATTAGGCAATGCGCGCCCCAGGGCAACTAGCATCCTTTTCCTTCCAAAACATTTTCTCACAGGCAATGTACCAGTATGCAACTTAGAGAAAAAGGTTTTTGCTCCAGGCTGTACATACATTTTCTCCACTCTCTTCAAAACGTTTGTGCCTGGGCCTTTGCCGTACAATGACCTGTGCAACGGAACAGGAAAGACAATGTCGCATAAAGCGAATTTCAGTTCTTTTTGTTTAACAATCGCAAGGTATTCTCTTGAAAACAGTATACTTAAAAATATTCTACTAGACACTATTCCTTTGTAATAGCCCCCTATCCCTCCTACACTCTCTTCTGTGGTTACAACATATTCCGGCAGATGTCTACCTAGTCGCAATTGGCATAGGGTGCGCATGAAGGGAACGGTAACGTCTCGAAAAAACAAAAACCGTTTAACTAGCTGCCGTAGAAATAGGTGACCTAACACAAGTCCTCCATCTTTCACTCTTCGGAACAAGTTAGTACGGCTGCAGCGTTCCCTTCTTGAGGCCCACACAAAGACGGCAAATATTTTGTGGAACTTTTGCACATTCGTCCTTGAGCAGTGTAGTACCTGCATGACGTACCACAGCTTGCTTATAAAAAATAGGTTGCAAACGGTGGCTCTGGTAAAAATCGACAACGCGCCTCCTTTCCACTTCTCCCCTTTTTCCTGTGTGTCCTTAATTTGGCCTTTCCAAAAATAGTCGCTGTCACGATATGCGCCAAGCAGGACGCCTAAGTACTTGCATGGGATCGTTGCCCAGGGCACGTTAGCGAAGTGGTCTGGCTTCGTTGGCCACGATCCATGCCAGAGCCCCAAACATTTTGACCCGTTAACACCGCTCCATGTATCTTGACTGAAAGCACGCACAATACCAACAGCTCGTTTAATACTGTTTTGATCCTTTGAGAAAACAGCGACATCATCTGCATACGCCAGCAGCTTGACTTCAGCTGCCTGCAACTCAAAACAGTGAATTTCTTTGTCGTTGATTATTTTCAATCACAGTGTTTCTACATATATACAGAATAACAAAGGGCTGAGGGGGCATCCCTGGCGAACCGAACGCTGCACGTTAATGGGGGCCCCCAGATTCTTAATCACAATCAACCTCGTCGTGCAGTCCCTGTACGCCAGGGCCATTCCCTCACAAATAACAGAACCGACGTTAACGTGGTTTAACACAGAAAACAAAATTTGGTGATCAACACAATCAAAGGCTTTTTCTAGATAAATCTGTAACATGGCAACTATTTCATCGGAATAATCACATAAATCTAGAACGCTGCGAGCTTTGTGAATATTTAGGGCGATGGAACGCCCTTTGATGCCGCACGTTTGGTGCGGCCTTACGGTGTTCTTTATCACTGCCTGCAATCTGCGAGTTAATACCTTCATGTAGATTTTATAGTCTACGTTTGTTAGGGCTATAGGACGATATGCTGAGACAGCTTTCAGTTTACGTGAATCCTTTGTTTTTGGTATCAGAACTGTATGGGACGTCCTGTATGATGGCGGCAAGTTAATTAATTTGTAGGCTTCTTTAAATATTCCTGTCAAAATAGGGCTAATTTCGAGCTTAAACTTTTTATAAAAGGCAGTTGTGAAACCGTCCGGACCGTGTGACTTCCCTAGGTTTAACTTGTCTATGGCAGCTTCTACTTCGGTCAAAGTTATTGAACGCTCCAAGCTCTCCTTTCTTTCGTCATGCAGACGGGGTAACAAAGGCAGAAATTCAGTGGGGAAGCTCACTGATTTTGCGTCGTGCAATGCGAACAACTCGCGATAATGGTCAGTGAAAGCTCTTTTGATGCCTTCAGTATCAGTTATTACGGTTCCAATTCGCTCCATCTCGCGTACGCAGTTTCTTTCAGCGCGGGCTTTTTTCAAGCCTAAAGCGCATTTCGACGGCATTTCGCCTGCTGCGGTGTCATCCGCCCTTGCCCTCACCAGTGCACCTCGATAACGCTCTTCATCCAACAGCTCTACCTTTTGATTTACTTTTCTAGTATCTTCACTCCACTTTTCAAGGGCTCGGCATTCCTGCTTGAGTAACTTGTCGAGTAATCCCCTCAGCTCAGTCTCTTTCTTTTTTGCCTCGTACCGAACGCTGGTGGCCCTATTCATTGCTTTAGGTTTAAGTTTTCTTTGCAAAGTTCCCATTGGCCCCGCCGCGGTGGTCTAGTGGCTAAGGTACTCGTCTGTTGACCCGCAGGTCGCGGGTTCAAATCCCGGCTGCGGCGGCTGCATTTCCGATGGAGGCGGAAATGTTGTAGGCCCGTGTACTCAGATTTGGGTGCACGTTAAAAAACCCCAGGTGGTCGAAATTTCCGGAGCCCTCCACTACGGCGTCTCTCATAATCATATGGTGGTTTCGGGACGTTAAACCCCACAAACCAACCAACCAAAGTTCCCATTGTTGCCAAAGGTGCTTCATTTCGCTGGGACTGATTTTACTAATTTCTTCTTTCACTTCCGGATTATAAATGTCGTCATGCAGTAGGTTATCGTTCAATTTCCACAGTTCCCATGAGGTTGGCTTATTTCGCTTCGTAATACCGATAGAGCAGAGGACTAAGCAGTGATCAGAAAAAGACACAGGAATTACATCATAACTAGTGCATTCCGGTAGGATGTCGACGGAAACGTAAATGCGGTCAAGTATTGCTTGGCTAGGGCCTTCAAAACGCGTGTACTTGACCGCACTTGTGCCTGTAATACACTCCGCTACATCCTCGACGTGCCATTTTGCGATAATACTAGTCAAAATGTCGCTACTCTTATCTCTGTAGCCCCGAGTGCTTGTTTTGTCGTGTGCGCTCAGGACGCAGTTAAAATTGCCCAGCATTAGTAATTTCTTTCCCACACAGAGGTGTTGCTCAAGGCCGAGAAAAAACTGTGCCCTTTCTTCAACCCTGTTGAGCGCGTACATGCACACAACCCACCACTTGGTGTTATTCAGAGCAAAGTCAAGAACAGCACATGGACCCGCTTCACAAGAAAAATGGGCGCTCACTTCGAGCCCAGGCAACTTTTTAACAAAACGTACGCAGCCAGCCGATGTGCCCACCGCGTGGCTAAATACAACAAAAAACCTTTACGCAAACAGTTGCACCTTGCTGCCCGTCTCTGCATCAACATCAACTTTCGTTTCTTGTACCGCTAACACGTCAATGTCGCGGTCCGTTTCGAGACGGTAAAGCTGGCTTTGTTTTCGTTTGCCTGCCAGTACTCTGACGTTAAGAGTGGCGACATTCAATAGAAAAGCAGGCGTTATTTTGAAGATAAGAAAGGAAACCATCCGCATTGTGCTCACCCTTCGCGTCTAGCCATAGGCTAGACCGTACCATCGCCGGCGGTGCCATCCGGCAAAGATGTTGACTGCCCGACTGGCTCGATGTTGCCGCCGGGATTATCGGCTGGAAAGTTGGGACGCGGTGCAATAGACGGCCGCAGTCCTTGCAAAGTCTTTGCTGGCGGTTCCTCGGGGCCAAGCGTGATCGTTTCAATACTCTCATTGTGGGCCGGGGGGTGGTGACGTTTGGAAGCCGCGGTGACGTTGGTCGGAGCTTGAACGCCACTCTTCTCCAGCGGTGGCTCATTGGAATCCTTGTGCTCTCCAACCTTGGGTGCTGATGAGGGTGCTTTCACCGTCACCACGGATGACGTGGATGTGTCGCCCGCCGCTTCTGGGAGGGTTGGTGTGTCACCCTTACCGGTGCCGACTCCAACAGCCGCAGGCAGAGCCTGTGCCACCAGCTGGTTGACAGACATTGCCGAGTCGCCGTGCGAATATCTTCGTCCAGGACGCCGTGAAGCATCCAGTGGAGGCGGAGCTTCACTTGCTGGTCTTCTGGATCCAAGATGATACACCGGCTACCTTTCACTTTCAGTTCCTTAAGCGCAGCCAGTTTCTTGGTGGCTTCGAGACGAAGACGAAGTGTTGCTGTAGCTGAGTGTTTGCCGTTCATCTTCAGACTTTTCACTTATTTTCGCAGTTATAAGAGAAACATAGTTCCCTTTTCGGCGGCGATGGAAGTGGACTCATCTGCACGCCCACCCGAGTTGCTGGCGACAGCGCCGGCAGCCTCAAGGAAGCGAAACTGCCTTTCCAGTGATAGCGAGGCTACCCTCATTGGCACTGCCGGGAGCGTCGACAGCTTCGACGACGAATACGTGACCGTCATGAGCCAGAAAGCAAAGCGGAGGATGCTCAGGGCATCCATGGACGCATCTGCTGGGGGGGGCTCTGCAAAGCCAGCCAAGGTACACCGTCCTATTCTTGCCTACGCAACCATCCATCAACATGAGACTACTGAACAGACAAGCTGTATCTTCAGAGCTCGAGGCACTGGTGCCGAACAGTATTAAGGATATCAGAGTGAATCCCCGGAAAAATGTTGTAGCAGTGGACGTCGCTCAAGCATCAGTGTTAGATTCACTCAGCAAAGTTACCGTCCTTGGCGGCATGAATGTTGACACTATCATTCCGCTAGAAAATCAGGCAACTACAGGCGTCATATATGACATCGATGTGACCATCTCGAACGAAGATCTGCCGATTCTTATTAAGCCTGCTAATGATGGGCCCCAAATACAAGTGTTCCGTCTAGGAAAGTCGGGATGTGTGAAGATAGACTTTAAGATTGATTGCCTGCCGACACATGTTAAGGTGGGTCATTTCCGACATACTGTGCGGCCATTTGTCCCTAAGCCGCTTCAGTTCCGAAAATGTCAGAAATTCGGTCATGTGAGTGCCGTCTGTGGAAATCCTACAACATGTTCTCATTGTGGTGCACCACACTCTGCCGAAAACTGGGAGGCTAATTCCTGTAAATGCCCGAATTTCCAAGGGTCCCACGATGCCACATCAAAAGAGTGTCCGAAAATAAGGCAGGAGATTTCGGTTTTGAAGAAAATGGTGAGGGATCGTTCGACTCGCCGAGAAGCGGTTGCTGTCGTCAGGCGACATCATTCTCGTCGCCGACGCTCATCTAGAAAGCCTGCCCACAGTATCAAGTGTTCTGTAAAGCCCCTTTCGTTGACTAATTATGAAATGGAAGCGCACAACGTAGATGCAGACGGAAAGACAGGGACAAGCGCTAATTAGTCATGTATCACCAACTCGCCCAATCAACCATTTTGACAAATTCCCTTTCGTTGAATCGGCTTCACCAACACCGCTGGACAGAAAGAACACGTGCACTGAGAATGCTGCCCCTGAAAAGGAGGCTCTGGAAGAAGCATGGCCATCACTTCCAAGGATACCCCCTGCAGAAAAGCTAGAACGTGCACCAGTAGCACCACTTTCTGCATCTCGCCAAGATGAGGCGACAGAGCGTGACCGAGAAATTTTGACGATGATCAAGTCTCTCATCAATGCCATTCGCACGCTTATAGGCAACACGAACATGCCTACAGCACGATGCGCAGTGCAAGTATTGGATGCCCTGAGTTCAGTGCTTGCCAACTTCGCATAGACAAAATGGCTCTTTCACTGGCTTCATTCCGAGACGAAGTACGTAGTGCGACAGTCTTACAGTGGAATGCCAGAGGACTTAAATCACGGATATCATGTTTTCGACTTTATGTTTTCCGCAACAGATTTCCTATATTGGTAATATGTGAACCAAATTTGTCAAAAGCGATAAAGCTTTCTGGCTACGAAGCCTTCACTTCAACGACTTGTGGTGAGCCCAGCAAAATAATTATATATATCCGCACAGATTTAACCTACATTCCACATTTGGTGCAACCCCATAGCGGAAATCAATACGTATGCCTCCGCAATGCAAAGAAGAAGGTAACCTTCACACTTATCAGCGCATACATCTCACCATCTGGTCAGTTCAATGGTGAAAGACTACATGACATCTTGACTGCTACACCTGGACCTTGGATTGTTATTGGTGATTTTAATGCTCATCACTTGCTTTGGGGAAGCACAAAGATTGATTCCAGAGGCCGGAAACTTGCTGAATTCGCCTCACGCCACGAACTTAACGTTATGAATGACGGCAGTCCAACGTATTTGCGTGGTTCGAGATATAGCAGTTGCTTGGATCTTGCCTTGGTGTCACGGCAATTCACCCAACAAGTGCGATGGTTCACTGATATTGAGACTCACAGCAGTGATCATATTCCAACGTATCTGAAGGTCACAGGTTTTGCAACTTCCTCCTCATCAACTAACAGAAGAGTTAATTGGACAATGTACAAAGCAAAGGTGGAAGAGGCATGCGATGATATCGCGTGCGGCCTCGAGGAGGTAATGAAAATGTGATGGAAGAGGTTACGTGCGCCTTTAAATACACATCAAAGCGTACAGAATTTGATATAGAACTTGAACGACTACGAACGATTTGCAGGCGGGCGGAGAGGAGGTACAGGCGCACTAATTTGATTCATGACCTCAGAAACGCTCGACGTCTACAAAAGAAAATCCAACGTCAAATGGACAAGCTGGAGGACCAACGGTGGAAGAAATTTTGTGAATGACTCGATCCTCGCAAGCCTATGTCCCATATATGGAGGACGGTGCGTGGTCTTGGCTCGACTCCACAACATCGTCCATTCAGCACATTGGCTCTCCATCAAGGCCGCCTGCAGGTTGACGTTGCTGAAGATTTCTGCGTGAGGATTGCGGGCAATGTGGTTACCATGAGTGACGAAGTTCTCGGGGATGCTCCCGTAGCACGAGTTTGTGAACTGAATATGCTTTTCTCACTCGAGGAACTGGATGCAGCTCTAGCTACCAGCAGACCTTCATCGTCACCTGGGCCGGACGGTATTACATACGCTGCTTTATGCCATCTTTGAAGACGCGGCCGAGACCAGCTATTAAAATGCTACAACCAGTCATGGAACAATGGCGTCGATCCAGAAAGGTGGAAATCAAGCCGCTTGGTACCAATCCTCAAACCTGGAAAGTCGCCGCCGCTTGATCTGGCATCATATCGACCCATTGCGCTATCCAGCTGCGTGGGGAAAATAATGGAAAGAATGGTTCTGACACGCCTCGAGTGGTACCTTGAACGCTATAATATATACCCAGAGGCCATGGCTGGTTTTCGAAGAGGCCGTTCTTCTATTGATAATGTCATCGACCTCGTAACCTCTGTGCAACAACAGAAATACCTCAAGCGCATCTCGGTTGCAATGTTCCTCGATGTGAAACGTGCATACGACAACGTAACGCACGATGCTATGCTAGATGCCTTGGCGAACATTGGAATCGGTGGAGAAATGTTTCGATGGATTCGGAGCTACCTACAGAGGAGATCCTTCTTCGTGCTCACTGCGGAAGGCCGCACCGTTGATCATTACACCGTTCGTGGCATTCCAGAAGGCGGGGTTCTCAACCATACGCTGTTTAACCTCACGATCATTGACCTTGTACAAAGTCTACCTCGATCAGCCAATATCTCTACATACGCTGATGATATATGTATCTGGGCTTCAGCAGTGACACGGCTCCAGGCACGCGCACGGCTCCAGAAAGCAGCGAGAATAACGTCGACGTACCTCCAGGCTCGAGACCTCAAAATTTCCACCGAGAAGTGCGCCTTAGTCCCTTTTACCCGCAAGCCCATGATCTGTTATCCTGTTTCTATCGACAACGTGAACATTTCGTATATGATACGTCACAGATTCTTGGGCGTCATTATCGACAGAGATATCTCGTGGACTGTTGTCACACAGGTCCCGTTAATTAGGAGGCGATCGCCGGGCTAATTCCAAGGGCCGAAGTGTTGGCCCCCCGAACCGCACCACGAAAGCGTGGACAATTTAGAAGTGGTCCTTTTCGGCGCGCCAGCGGACGCCGGCTGTGGCCCAAAGAACAAGTCAGAACCGAGAGTTGATAAACAAACAAAATTATATTCTCAATAACGGCAGATCGAAAACAATACACAAGTATGCACACTCCACAATAGGTGACGATAATATGTCACCAATCAAACAATGTATTACACAGTACAATCAGCCACACTTGAAACAACAGACACAGACAACAATACGCACTACAATGCAGTCGCATGCATTGAACAACCAAGACACTTAAAGACTAAAGAGATAGAAAACCTATTCAGTCCGAAGTTTTTGGAACAAAAGACTGAATGATACTCTTCCGAGAATCACTCACTCACAGTCCAGCGTTGTTGTCTTTCCGCTGCCCCCTGAAGTTTTTCTTCCAGGAAACCTCGCGTCCTCAATCGGCCACTCTCCAAGCTTCAAACTTCTTCGCCGGAACACGTCGGCTTCACACACGCAGCTGTTGCCACGCGTCTTCGCTCGATAGCGGTAAACACACGCTCTTGCTGTAGCTCGAGCCTTCACCCCTCAGGTGGAAATCCTCTTCTTCTCCTGCCTTTTTCGCCACGGACAAAACCTTCGCCGACTACACGGCGGAATCCCTACGCGCTCTGGCGCTAACTTCCGTCTTCTCCTGATCTCTCGTCTCGGCTGCTCGGTTAAATACCTTCCGCGCGACATTCCAGAAAGTTCTCTTCATTTCGTCGGCGCGATACGCAGCAAAGGCTGGGGAGAGGGCGAGACGGTTCGAATGCTCTCCGCGTCGGATGACTCAACTCGGTCTGACCACGCCTATTTCCTTCTGGAACTTTCCAGCGCTTGCTCGGCCGCCGTTGTGGGGTGAGGAGGTTCATCGGCGAAGCCACGCTTCCGAGGGGAGAACGTCGCGCGCCCGGGGAGCCTTTAGATGTTTGTTTTCTTTCTTTTTTTTGCTGGCCTCGCGGCGTCACTCCGGTGCGTTATCGCAAGAATTTGGCGGCGCGCCCATTTTGAGCGCTCGTTCTGTGACAAGTGCTCACATCTCGCACTTGAAGAAGAGGCTCAGTTCTATCACACACGTGATGAAATTTCTCGCTGGTAAAACGTGGGGCAACTCAGTGTCATCTATGCTTCAGCTGTACAGAGCGCTCTTCTTGGTATATTTGCGGTATGGCACGGCCGTGCTTTCCAACGCCGGAAAAATTAACATCAGGGTCCTGCAAAGCATTCAAGGCCAAGTCCTCCGCACATGCTTGAGGCTACCTCGGTGCGCTAATACGTTAGCAACAATCGGTATTGCTAAAGACCATCCGATCACGACATATATAACTGTCGACACACTCCGGACACATATCCGTCACATATCCAGAGTGCCTAACCATCACCTTGCTTGCTTGCCACTAAAAAGACCAAAGGCAGCGTTTTCCAAAGTTGTTGCGGCTAACCAGAATTCCATCTCGTGGAAATTCTCGCCCGCAACCATACCACTGTCTCCAGAGTGATGCATGAAAATACCGACTGTGCACCTTGAAGTGCCGGGGATATCTAAAAAAGCAAGCCTGTCATCTGCAGCCCTCAAGCAGATCTCACTGAACCTTTTGCATTTGTCGTATGCTAACCGAATTCATGTTTTCACGGACGAATCGGTCTCAGGAAGTTCGACAGGTGCCTTTGTCATACCATCTCGATCAATCACCGTCAAATTCAAGACATCACACGACATCTACATCCCAACATCTACGGGATCCGAGCTTGCCGCTCTTCGAGCCGCTGTGGAGTTTGTTGCGCAAGAATGCCCTAGTAGAAGGGCCATTTTCTGCGACTCCAAGGCAGCCCTTCAATGCGTGCGCAGTGTACGACGTGGAAACTACCACCAGATGGTGTATCGTATTAACGAAATTTGTCATCGCGCTGTTGATCAAGGACACGACATTGTTTCACAATGGTTGCCGGGCCACGGTGGCATCAGTGGTAACCACCTCACCGACGACGCTGCCCGATGTGCCCACGATGGAGCTCCCACACTGTTAATACCCTTGTCAAGAGTAGACGCAGCTATAGAACTTCATCACATCACACATAATGCCAAGCTTGCGCACTGGAATTCTCCACTTAACTCCAATCATCGCCCTAAGAATCTTAAGTCATTACTCCGGAAACAACTTCCATCCAAAAATTCTCTACGTGACGCTACAATGCTGTGCTTGCTGTGGACTGGGATAGCGTTTACGAAGTCATTCAGCCATCGCATTGGCATGGCGGATTTATCCATGTGTGAAAGCTGCAACTGTATAGAGACCATTGAACATCTCTTGTGCCACTGTGCCCAATTTGATGAAGATCGCCGGACTCTCCAGTGTGCCGTAAATAGACTCGATGACCGGCCATTTAATGAAGCAAAGATCTTAGGAGCCTGGTCGCGCAGCACATTAGCACAGAAAGCCACACGAGCCCTCCCGAGATACTTGACAGCAACTTCGTTGAGGGACCGCCTGTGAAACTCGGCATTGTGTGCGATGTGACATGTGTCTATCCTTCTCTCTCTCTTTTACTCTCCTCTCCCCCTCCCCATATGTAGGGTAGCAAACTGGACGCATAGTCTAGTTAACCTCCCTACCTTTCCTACATTCCTTCTCTCTCTCTCTCTTGGTGGCTTCACTGGTGTTCAAGGTCACCGCCCACACGTGGTTAATTTGGTATGCGCCTAACGCCACGACGTCAGGAAGCATGCATACTGATGCGAGGGCGTCCCAGAAATTCTCGACTCTGTAGGGCCTTTCACGCACGTCGCCGTGCAAAAACAACGTGTTCAGTACAACACGGCCGGTGGGCAACGTAGGCAGCACGATCACGTAGTCCTTATCATCTTCGCCATCGATCCTGTTTCCACGGCCGGCATGGGCCGCTATCGCCGCTCCGTCGGAGCTCATGATTCTGCGTCCGTTCGCTTGCGCTGCCGGAAGAAGAATGACTGCGCCACTGTGTTGTACTCTAGTTACGTGGGAAAATGTGCAGTAAGAAAGTGCGCACTAATACAAACGAAAATAAAATTAGCAGAGCGTGGTTTCGATCCACGAACCTCTGGTATATGGGCCCAACACGCTTTTACTGCGCCACTCTGCTGCACTCTAGTTACGTGGGAAAATGTGCAGCAAGGAAGTGCGCACTAATACAAAAGAAAATGAAATTAGTAGAGCATGGTTTCGATACACGGACTGCAGGTTTGTGAGCCTAGCACGCTTCCACTGCGCCACTCTGCTGAATGTATGCGATTAGCCGAAAATAGAAGAAGCGCTACAATGCAGTTTAAACGAAAAAAAAGAAGAAAAAAAAGAAGCAATAGAGGCGACACGCAATCGTACAGTGGAAGCGTGCTGAACTCATAACCTAGACAATCGTGCATTGAAACGGTGTACTTTGCTTTATTTTTCCTTCATTTACTCTTGAATGATTAATTCGCATTTACTCACAGGTGTGTTCCTCTATGCACTGAAAAGTCGCCTTCACAAGCTTGTTTGGGGCATTGGACGACCCACTCGTTACACAGTTCGCATTGGGTGACACCTGTTGTTTTTGCTGTTTTAAAACGCTTTGTTACTCATATAAACGCAATTTATTTAACGACATCAAGCTTGCGTAAGGCAAGTTTGGGACGTAGTTTCGAGCCCCAGCGTGACACTGTGGTAGAATACTATAGCCTAGGACGTAGCAGACCCGTGTTGAAATCCCGTGGTGTCCTTGGTGTTTTCAATTATTAAGATTGTTTTCTTCTTATTTCATGGGACAGCGGTTGCGGACACCGGCGGCGGCGGACAACTACGGTGCACGCGACCGTTGTTGTGATCTTTCTACAGCTATCGCTGAACTACTGCTGAAGTTTATTTTATATTACTTGGTGTTTTACCTCGTAATGCCATTTATTTAGGGAATCAGCACGTATTTCTCTCTTCTTGGAGCCCTACACTCCATGTGCTTGTGAAAACTACTCTTTGTCATCCCATCCGATAACCGAGGACTGACCTTGACCGTAGTATGCGTATACCTTTGGTGCTATGGGTCTGGGCTTCAGCCATAGGAACGCGTTTGATGCCGTTCGAAGTTATCTTAATGAAACAAAATGAATGCGCCTCTAAATTCCTATTTGTATATATACTATCATAGTATTAATCAGCAAGTTGACAACATAAATTTTAAGCACGTTCGATGCCACTGTAGCTTACATTCATGATAAAGACTATACTGTTTGGTCGGAATGACAAAAAGTAAATATCGCCCACTTTTCGTTCATAAGTACGTTCTTTCCTTTTAATCTTAGGATTGTCGATTACTTGAAAGGACTAAAAGCTCATATGACCAATCCTTGGCCAATCTTCCTGAATGGGTATGAGCCATAGTTGATGCATCACCATCATCCTCGTTGTAAGTAAATTTTCGTGTCTAAAACTGCAACACAAGTCAGGGGCGTAGCCAGATATCTTCTTGGGCAGTGGGAAGGGGGGGGGGGTGAGTGGCTTTGTTCAACCACCTTTTATAATGTTCGTGCGTGTGCTTGTAATTCTGAGTTTACCCATATACTCATACACACGCAGAACAGAAAAACTTCAGTGGGGTGGGTCGTTTGAACCCTCCCTACACCCCGGGTAGGCCGGTGGCTGGGAATGAAGTGATTAGTTACTAACAAGTGTATTCTTCGTTCATACAGAAAGTACCCGTATAAAGGGGACAGTTTTAAGTGAACGCGACATACTTAACTGCATACGCCGCGATGTGACAACAACAACTGTCGTGCAGATGTCGCGACAAACTTTTATCTATTTCATACGGAACGCCTGCAGGCGGATGCAATTACAGCGACTGGTTCACGTCCTTTATATGCGTGAAGGACACCGGTCTACGCAGGGCGAGATCGCTATGCGCTCCAGTGTGAAACAGCTGCTACGTGTTAGGCTCCTTGTACTGAGCAGAGTGGCGCAGTGGAAGCGTGCTGGGCCCATAACCCAGAGGTCCGTGGATGGAAACCACGCTCTGCTAGATTTTTTTTGCTCGCTCACAATATTTTTACCTTTCATCAAGACGCCTTAACTGCACATCTGTTTCGAACATGCTCTTTGATGCGTTGTTCTTGTGTTGAAAGCAATGGCTCTGGCCTTCTCTCTCGATTTTTTTTTCTTCAGTTTAAGAAAGAATTCGTCGCACTGGCAGACACGGTGTATTTTTTAACACAAAATGCAAGTTTTTTCAAGGGCATTCTATTACCCCCTGTTATTCTGTTGTCAGACTCCTGTCGTTTTCGCGTATTACCTCTATGCCACTGCCTCCCCCCTTAGAAATCAGTTACCAGCTACACCAGTTCGTGCACAACTTGCACAAACTGCATGAAATGCGCATCGCAGCAGGAACAACCCGGCAAAACACTTCATTAGTTACGATACCTTCCAAACCATACACCCGCATCACATTTGAATAAAGAGTGTTAGATACCACACGAAAAAAAAATAGAGCGCAGTCGACAGGATTCGAACATGTGCGGGAAGACCCCAATGGATTTCTAGTCCATCGCCATAACCACTCGGCCACGACTGCACACCAACCACACGCCACCTATTTTTAAAAGGCTCCTTATTGAATACGCATGGCAACCTCGTTCAGTTTCTTATTCTCATTGCAATCAATGCAGAAGCGGCACCGGTGTTGAGAAGGTTGAGCTTCTGTCTCCCCCTTTCCCCCGTCATACATTGATTTATTGATATGTCGGGTTTAACGTCCCAAAACCACCATATGATTATAAGATACGCTGTAGTGGAGGGCTTCGGAAATTTCGACAACCTGGGGTTCTTTAACGTGCACCCAAATCTGAGCACATGGGCCTACAACATTTCCACCTATATCGGAAATGCAGCCGCCGCAGCCGGGATTCGATCCCACGACCTGCGGGTCAGCAGCCGAGTACTTTAGCCACTTGACCCGTCATACATTGAAAACCCCTTTACATAGGTACGCCGCGTTTTTTTCTTTCAGTCGGTGTGTTGTATTCAAGGTCGCCTTGAACGGTTCATTGTAATTAATGAATGTCAGACAACTTTAAGAACGAGTGTCAGTTTATTCTAAAAAACGCCAAGGATGCTTTAACGCGAAGCGTTAAAAGCTTGCAAGCATGCAGTTACACAGCTCGCCGATTATTTAGTAAATGGAATACCAGTGAAACCGCACTCTAAAAGCTTGGAGGTTTTGCGGCAATAAATGCATAAAATCAGTCTTAAGCTGATAATTTGATATGTCACACTGACATAACCTTTTTTGAAGAAACAGCGCTAGAACAGGACAGAAATGAGAAGATACAAACAGGGCGCTGACTAAAAAAATTGTATTATAGCGTTTGCACATCGATATATACAAGAAAGTACAATCAGTGAGCACTTCGAGGAACAGGTTATCAATGAAACATGCGGACACAAACTTTCGATAAGTTATTCGTTTTATTTTTCTCGAAGCGATAGCAAAGATACGCTGACACAATGATCTCCGCTTTCCTGGATGCATATGACCTCAACAATTTTCCGTTGGCGTTGCTCAGCGTAATTGCATAGAATATCGCTATCATTGAAGACTGCTTCCCAATCACAATTTTCGCTGTGGTCTGCAAGGTGGCTGCTCACAGACCCTTTTAGCGATTATGGATGTTCACGTAACCTTTATTTGTGCAGCGGCGCCTTTGGCCGATGTCACAACTTCCGTTAGTGAAGGAATATTTTACACAAAGTTCCCTCAACATTTAAGGAAATGTTGCTAGCGCTTATTTTTGCAATAAGATTCTGCCTGATCTCCGTCAGTCTTCTCGAAGAGGCCACATAGCTCGTGACGTGCGCTGGAAACGTCTTCGACACCGAATTTTCGTGACAGTTTCTTTAGATCATTGCGCGTCACTTCATGAACATACGGAAAGACCCGGATGCCTTTGTTAAAGAGATCTTTTGTTTTATTTTTTACTCTAGCTCTTTGAGCGGATACTTCATGACAGGGTCTTCAGTTATATGCTTTTTTTTAACTGTCACACTGACAAAAAAGCGACATGGTGTTATGTAATTAAGGAAATGAGTTACTATTATCCACTGGACTCTGCAGTCAGGACGCTAACAGGTACACCTCAAAGGAGCAGAGTAAAAAAAAAAGAACAGTAAGTTTTCATGGCACCGGTGAGATTCGAACTCACAATCTCCGGTTTACTAGACAGGCGCTTTAACCAACTAAGCCACGGCGCCCACGCCTTTCTTTACATGCGGAACCCACCGTTGAAGCACAGAGAGTTTGGAAGATGACCTACTTCAGGTGCGTGATCCGAATGAATAAGCAAGGCGGTAGCTATATTGACACCTAAATTCATTATGTGCATCACGCATGATATGCGCTGCGTGTGTCCATCAGGCAGTTAGTGATTTGATCTCACTTTTTCCATGACGCATATGTGAACCCTTCCCTTTTTTTTCTGTATTACCTGTCTTTGGTTCATAACACATAGTCCAAACAACACTGATGTTAAAACCACCCCATGTACTACGCACAAATGGTGACATTTTTATTAAGTCAATCGGTATGGTGCCGGTATCGTCGGATTAAAATTCGGGTATGTGACCAGCAGCTCTACTTTTGAAAGCTAGTCGGGTGGTTCCGGTGCCGCTTTGTGAATTTCAACATAGCGATTAACGCTTTCTGAGAAATAGTCTCGGGCAGGCCACGCATTTCAACCAAAATGATAGCCTGGCCGTGGCGTACCAACTCTATTATCGCGAGGTGGGGGGAGGGGGAGGGGCAACCTACTTCACTAGTCAGCCGGGGATATATATATATATATATATATATATATATATATATATATATATATATATATATATATTGTAAGATGGCGTCGATAACACTCGAGACTCTCCTTTTATTGACTCAAGTATGTGCCCCACAACCTAAACTTGACTGGTCATGATGAGTATGTACAGATGAAAAGATGGGACGCATAAATAATGCTCACACTTATTTTCCCCGCGCACTTGAGCGGCCGGCCCGGCCGAGACTTAGGCGGGAAAGGTACGGCGCACAAAGGGTTTGAGACGTGAAACGTGGACTATCTCGGAGGCACGGTAACGACGGTCCGAGGAACCCTCGACGGGAGTGACAAGGTAATTGACCGGAGATGTTCGTTCACAAACAACGTAAGGTCCTAGAAAGCGAGACTGAAACTTTTCACACAATCCGGGTGTGCGAACAGGCGTCCAAAGTAGTACTTCATCTCCAAGACGGAAGGTGACGTCTCGACGAAAGCTGTCATAGCGTTGCTTGCGGTCTTGCTGACTGGCCTCCGTGTTGAGTTGAGCACGTTGCCGTGGCTCAGCAAGCCTGGAGACGAAATGTTCTGGCGTAGTCGTCGACGTTTTTGTGATTACGTTGAAGAAAGAGGCGTCAATGGTGAATGACGGCGCACGACCATAGACGAGGAAAAAAGGTGAATACCCGGTGGTTCGTTGAACAGCGGTGTTGTGCGCAAATGTTACGAACGGCAAGATTTTGTCCCAATTATCGTGGTTCGGTCCGATGTACATGGATATCATGTCGATTAGAGTCCGGTGGAATCGCTCTGTCAACCCATTTGTCTGCGGGTGGTAAGCGGATGTGGTCTTATGAAGTGTGCCACAAGTTTTTAGAATTTCGTCAAGAATTG
The DNA here is from genome assembly GCA_013436015.1 of Rhipicephalus annulatus. NCBI lineage: Eukaryota > Metazoa > Arthropoda > Arachnida > Ixodida > Ixodidae > Rhipicephalus > Rhipicephalus annulatus. The sequence goes on from WOVY01009992.1 coordinate 590,924, forward strand.
TCGACATGAAGGCCTTGCCCCGGTCACTCAACAAGGTGCGAGGTGCACCATGACGCAACACAATGGCTTCTAAAAAGAAGGTGGCAACGTCTGAGGCGGAGCTAGTGCGTAGAGGAGCGGTCTCCGCGTATCGTGTGAGGTGGTCGACGGCTGTGATGATCCAGCGGTGGCCCGCTGGCGTTACGGGAAGTGGCCCGACGAGGTCTATTCCGACAACGGCAAAAGGTGTGTCGGGACATGGAATGGGTTGTAATAAGCCAGCAGGAGCTGAAGTTGGTCGTTTCCGGCGTTGACAAAGTGCGCAAGAAGCGACATAGTTAGCCACAAAGGTGGAAAGACCAGGGAGAAGAAACGGCTCCTAACGCGGTTGTAGGTCTTTTGAAATCCCAAGTGTCCAGCTGATGGGTCGTCGTGCAATGCTTCGAGAACTTGTTTTCGCAGCGAACGGGGAAGTACTGGCACCCACCGATGCCCATCCGCATTGTAAGTATAGTGCTGCAGGACATTGTTCTCTACCTTGAACAGTCGTAGCTGACGAAGTAGTCTGGCATTAGGTGGAGAAGGCGAGCCATTCAAGTATCCGATGATGCGGTTACAGTAGGGGTCGTCACGTTGGTACGCGGCAAACTGGGCGCTGTTGTTTAAAGGTAGCGACCCAGCAACTGCCAGGGGTGATAACGTGAATGAACAGGAAGCCGCTTGATCACCTGAGGGGCATTCAGGATGCGTGGTTGGAGATGAAAGTGGCAGAGGGCAACGAGAGAGAGCGTCAGCATCTTGATGCTGTTCGCCAGACCTGTACACAACGTCAAAAGTGTACTCGTGCAAACGCAGTATCCAGCGACCGAGGCGCCCAGACAAATTCTTCAGCGAGGACAACCAGCATAGGGCATGGTGGTCGGTAACCACAGTAAAGTGGCGTCCATACAGATAAGGTCGAAATTTCTGGATCGCCCAAACGACAGCGAGACATTCCTGCTCTGTTATCGAGTAGTTCAGCTCTGCAGGTGTTAGAGCGCGGCTGGCATACGCAACTACTCTCTCACGTGAAGTGTCGTCGCGCTGGAGGAGGACAGCACCGATTCCGTGGCCGCTGGCATCTGTGTGCAGGAAAGTGGGTGCACTCTCATCGAAGTGATGGAGGACGGGGTCTGATGTCAAAGCACGCTTAAGGGCTTGGAAAGCACACTCGCACTCGTCAGTCCACGTGAAATCCGTCCCTGACGTCAGAAGCTTGCGTAACGGCCCCGCAATGGCAGCAAAATGACGGATGAAGCGGCGGAAGTAAGACGCCAGGCCCACGAAACTTCGCAATTGTTTTTGATTGCGCGGACGTGGAAAACTAATTACGGCAGCAACCTTGTCGGGGTCGGGTCGAACGCCGTCTTTGCGGACAAGGTGACCCAATACTTTGATGCTTGTGCTGGCGAAGTGGCACTTTTTTTTATTGAGCTGTAGGCCAGCGTTCGAAATGCACGTTAGAACTTCGTCCAAACGCTTAAGGTGCTGAGAAAAAGTAGAAGAAGAAATGACGATGTCGTCTAAATAACAAAAACAGGTTTTCCATTTGAGACCACGTAAGAGAGTATCTATCATGCACTCAAATGTTGCTGGAGCGTTGCATAAGCCAAAGGGCATGACGTTGAATTCGTAAAGCCCGTCAGGCATCGCAAACGCTGTTTTCTCCTTGTCTGCTTCACGCATAAGTATTTGCCAGTACCCGCATCGAAGGTCGAGGCTGGAGAAATATTCTGCGCCTTGTAGGGAGTCCAGGGCATCATCTATGCGTGGCAACGAATATACGTCTTTTTTCGTGATCTTATTGAGCGCCCTGTAATCAACACAAAAGCTGACAGAGCCATCCTTTTTCCGGACCAACACCACAGGAGACGACCAGGAGCTGGATGAAGGTCGAATAATATCCCGTTTGAGCATGTCGGCAACGTTTTCCTCAATGATTTGCTGTTCTGCCGAAGAGAGACGGTATGGGCGGCGGCGTACAATGGAGCTGCCTTCGGTTTCGATGCTGTGCTCTGCAACGGAGGTGCGGCCCAAAACTTTGCAATGTACATCAAACGAAAGGCTGTGCTTTTGGAGAAGGTCTAAGAGGTCTCTCTTTTGCTCGGCAGTGAGGTGAGGACTTATGGTGTCATTTAAGGTAACAGTGGTAGCCTCGATATCAGTAGTAGCAGACAAAGGCGGTGATTCTGCGTGAAGGGGAACCAGTGAAAAGGGCTCACTGTCAGCGAAGCAGCTCACAGCAGTGCCCTGGGGCAGCATCACTGGCGACGAAGTTGGATTCAAGGCGGTGACCGATGCTTTACCGTCGTTAAACCGCACAAGGCCGGTTGCTATGGTAAGCCCCGCAGGTTTGGAGCGAACTGATAGAGCTATGAACATGTCACCATTAACTATAGTATCCGAAGCGATCGTTAGAAGTTGTTCATCTCCTGGCGAAATGAAACAATCAGTAGCAGCAATGAAACGGAAACTGTATGGATCGACATCCGATGAAATCTCAGTAGCTGACATTCGAATGACTCGCTGACGACACGATATGAAAGCTGATGCCGAAGAAAGGAAGTCCCATCCTAAAATTACTGTGTGAGTGCACAAAGGAAGTACAAGAAAATGAATGTGGTGAAGGATGCCATCTATGAAAACACGGACTGTGCAAACACTTGAAAGCTGAATAGGGACTCCATCTGCGCAACGAAGGGGAGGACCATCGTAGGGCGTCCTAACTTTTTTCAAGCGGGCACAAAAGTCTGCACGAATTACAAAAAGTGATGCGCCTGTGTCCACCAGTGCCTGTGTCTGTATACCTTCAACATACACCAATAAAACATTCGATGGGTGGTCCGGAGGAGTTTACGCAGTTCGAAAGATACAGCTTTCCCTCCCGAAGCTGCACTGCTCAGTTTTCCAGTTGGCGGTCGGGAATTGAAGTAGAAGGTCGGAGAGGAGAGGAAGAACGCCGCATCGGTGAAGGTGAGCGACGACGTGAGAACCGGGAACTGCCAACTGGGTGAAAGTTCTGCGGAGACGGCGACCGACGTGTGCTGTTCGGATACAGCCGACGATAGGGGGGTCCAGTCGCGTAGAAGTCGTCCCGTTCAAGCATAAATAATGCTCACAACATATATATATATATATGACAATTACATTACATTCTGTCATACGAAGGTGATTTTGTGATTAGAGTGACCATTCTCGAAAGAGGTGAGCTGTTCGGCCTTCAAATTTTTTCAATGGGGGGGGGAGCTCGCGCTTTCCTTACCTCTCCCCAGCTAACACGCCTATGTAGCCTGCCGTTCTTGAACGCCACAACGAGTGGAAATCCATGTGTCGAATGGCAAGCCATCTGCATTCTCTACACTCAAGAACCGACTCCCGTATGGGTCCAACGTGAGTTCTACACGATCAACTACGTGAAGACCCACCGATTCCTCGGAGTCATAGTTGATCGCGACCTCTCCTGGAGCCCTCACATCGCCCACATGAAAACTAAACTCACCATGATCACCCACGTACTGAGGTTTCTTGCTGGAAAAACGTGGGGTGCATCGGTGCAAGCAATGCTCCAACTCTACACTGTTTTGTTCCTCGGTTATATGCGATACAGCTTACCCGTGCTTTGCGGGATCCGAAGAACAAACTTGCGCGTCCTCCAGTCGATCCAAGCCGAAGCCCTGAGGATATGCCTTGGTCTCCCGAGATGCGCGTCTACAGCAGCGACAGTCATCATTGCGCGTGATTATCCAGTCAACGCATACATCCGCGTAGACGCTTTGAGAATGCACATAAGACATTTCGCTCGGCTTCCATCTCATCACCTAGCCTCACTTCGAACTTCAAGCCCCACTCAGCGTTCAGCGCAGCTGTAGCTCAGCATTGCGCAGTGCTTCCATTGCACTTCACGCATGCAGCACAGCCGCCGATACCATTATGGTGCCTACACCCACTCAAAGCCCTTCTTACAATTCCTGGCATCCAAAATAAGAAAACGTCATCGCATCTAGCCCAGAAAACAGGCCACATTACTTTTCCTGCAAGAGAAGCACAACGGACGCCTTCACATTACACGGATGGCTCGGTGTCTTCAGTAAGCTCTACAGGGGCGGTGGTTATTCCCGCGAGGAACATCACAATTAAATTCATGACATCGCATTTGACGTCGTCGACAGCTGCAGAACTTGCAGCCATTCGTGCAGCTCTGGAGTTTATAGTGAAAGAACCTTCGGGTCTTTGGTCGATATTCTCGGACTCGAAGGCATCTCTTCAATGTCTTATATCACCCTTTCGCCATGGACCTAATGAACAGTTAGTAGCTGAAATAAGGCTTCTTCATCACCAAGCAACCGAAAAACAGCACAGCATAGTGTATCAGTGGATACCAGGTCATTGCGGTATATATGGCAATGACCGCGCAGATGAGGCCGCTAGATCTGCACACGATGGTACCCAATACACAGCCATCCCGTTCTCAAGAACCGACGCAGCTACAAGACTTCGTTCGCTTGCACGTGACCTCACACTGGTACAGTGGAACTCGACAGACTTCACAACGCGCGCCTGCATAACTTGATCCCGATCTGCAGCTTCGTCTTCCCCCAAGGATATCTCGAGCTGAGGAGACTCTTCTATGCCGCCTGTGGCTTGGAGTGGCCTTCACGAACGCATAATCTTATCTCATTGGGATAGCCAGCTCTCCTACATGCACTTACTGCAGTTGCGAAGAAACCATCGCGCACCTTCTGTGTGAGTGCACCTATTTCAACGTGCAAAGACAAGAATTCACTGCAGCTCTGGATAGACTAGACAATCGGCCTTTGTCGGAACAAAGGATTCTGGGTCATTGGCCAAGCCCATCCTCAGCCCAGAAGGCTTTGAAGCTTTGCTGCGCTTTTTGTGGACAACTGGCCTCAGAGACAGACTTTAGTGTCTTATACTCTTTGATGTGCCTTTCCTCTGTCGCAATTTTTTTTGTAATTTCTCCCTCTCTTCGCAACATTCTTTTTAACATCTATCATTCCCCTCACCCCTTTCCCCAGCACAGGGTAGCCAGCCGGTCTAAGAACTGGCTAACCTCCCTGTCTTCCGCTTAAACTTTCTTCCTCCTCCTCCTCCTTTAGTAGGAGCGCTCTGCAGCACTTCCTAAAATAACCCCCTTTCGAACAATGTAAAAACACAAGATCTATGGTTTCTGGGATCATGCGTGTCCCAAGGCAAATAACATCCTTTACCTTCCAAGAGTTTTTCAACAGGCAATGTACCAAAGCGCAACTAATTAAAAAGCTTTTGTTCCAGGCTGCGCATACACTTTGACTCTCTTTACAATGTTGCTGCCTGGGTATTTACTGTACAATGACTTGTGCAACGGCACAGTAAAGACAATGTCACATAAAGCGAAATATAGTTCTTTTTGTTTAACGTTCTAAAGGTATTCTCTTTGAAAACCGTACAATCGTATACTAGACATATGTCTTTGTGTTAGCCTTCTATCCCTCGTGCACTTTAATCAGTTGAGACAACATACCCTTCGGTATGAGTCTGCCCAGTCGTAATTGACATAGCGTGCACAGGAAGGGATATGCATGTGACATTCGAAAAAACAAAACCGGTTAACTAGCTGCCGCATAGATAGGAGAAACTAGTCCAAGCCTTCCGTCTTTTACTCGTCATAACGAGTGAGTACGACAGTAGCATTCCCACCCTGAAACCCACGCAAAGACGGCAAAGATTCTGTGGAACCTTTGCAGATTCGTCCTTGAGCATTTCAGTACCTTCATTGTACCAAAGCTCGCTGGCAAAGAAGATATTGCAGACGTTGGCCCTGGCAAAGATCGTGAACGCGTCTCCTTTCCACTCCTTCGCTTTCTGCTAAGTGTCCTTAATTTCACCTTTCCAAAACTGGTCGCTCGCGCAATATGGGTCAAGCGACACACCTCAGTACTTGCCAGGGGTCATTGCCCAGGGCACGTTAGCGAAGTGTTCTGGCTTCGTTGGCCACGATCCATGCCAGAGTCCCTAAACTTACACCACTTAACAAGCGCTCTCAGTAGCTTGACTGAAAGCACGCACAGCTCCAACAGTCTGTTCTATACTGCTCAGTTCCATGAAAAAAATAGCCAAATCATCTGCATATGCGAGCAGCCTAACTTCAACTGCCTGCAATTCAAAACCATGAATTCTCTCTCTCTCTCTCTCTCTATATATATATATATATATATATTGTAACGTGGAGAAATAAGACAAAGAGACAACGCCTTTGCTGCAGGCCGGCTGTTCTTTATCTAACTTCGTCTTCCTCTGCCTTTCCCAGCTCGCTGTCCCCGCGCCAGAAACCCCAGCGTCTTTCTTCATCATGACACTCGGCCACGACTGCGTGCGCGCAAAGGGCAATTTTCTCTGGAGGGCGGCACTGGGAGTGCCGTGGTAGTCTGTCATGTGCACGCCTCGAGCTGTCCTGTGGAACTGTCCTGTACTCTGGTGGACGACCCTGGCTGTGTCGAGGTGGTCGTTGCAGGTCGCGTCCGCGCGGCAAGTTAATGTAGTCACCTGGAGAATGTAAACCCAGCAGGTGATACTGGCTGGTGCGGAGTGATCGCATTGGTGGCGGACCATCGCGATGACTACCCCTTCGCTGCTTGGATGACATTGCAGGGACACCAGTATGCAGTACTGCGGCCCACACTGAGCGGGGACGCCTGCGTTGTTCAGAGCGAGGGAAGGTACGATGGGCTATATCGATAGATATCAGCGACATCGCTGTGTAGACTTTGCGCGTAGACTTGCGACGCAAGTCGTGCTCTAGCGGCTTCGCTGATGCACTGCTGGTCGAAGTGGAGGTTTTTGCCAATCCGTCACGTGCGTTCATGTCGACATGGCCAGTTGCCTCGCCATCCGGAGTAACCGTGAACTGCACCGGAATGACTTCGATGGCATCCTCCTCAGGTGGAGTAGGCACTTGTGGCTCGTTAGGGAAGACGGCATTTGGCAGGTTACGAGCGTCCACGCAATCGGCCAATGACGGCAAAGGTGGCAGGGGATGGTGCGGCTCCTTACTATGGGTCAAACTGGCCGTTGTGACGTGTGCTTGGTCTCCGGCTGGTTGTGGAAGAGCCGCCGTCGTCACGCAGCAGGTCAATGGATCCAAGCCATTTGAGGCTGACCAGCTTGGAGGCTGGCTCACTGGCTTCTGTGCTTTATAGGCGGTCCTAAGTTGGGTCAAGGGTAATTGTGTGTCAGGTGTCGACGCGGAGTCAGAGATCTGCCCGGAGGGAGTACACCGTCCAGCTTGTCTCGATGATTGCCGCAGGGTACTCCGAGAAGCTGTCCGGGGAGGGGGCACGCGGCACAGCTGTAGGGGGGCGCGGCGCCTCGTGAGGTTGATCTCCGAGGTAGGGCAGGTTGGCAGAGGGTGCAGCTGCCTCGTCGTTGTGCTTCTCAATAGCCCCTTGCTCGGTAGTGGCGAGGGTAGAATGAGAGGTAGCAGTGAGGTCAGACTCAATTCTTCCAAACGCAGCAATGAGCTTGGCGCTCCAGTCCGCCCAGGACTGCTGCCGCACGCCTTCGTACCTGTGCCACGCAGCAGCAGGATTTTGAAGGCGGTCTAAGGCTACGCACCACTTCTGATTGTCGCTCCATCCCTTGCGAGCTCCGAGAGCATTGATGGTAGCCACCCAATCGACGGCATCGTCCTGGAAGCCGCGAAACTCGGGTAGCTCGGAGGCAGCCGGTGGTGGTGTCACGGCAGGCGAAGCTCCCGAAAATAGCGACGCCACACAGCCAAGTTGGTGTGAAAGAGCCGCGAGAGTATACTGGAGCTTGCTGCGGCTCTCGGGGGAAGTTGTTGAATGGTCTTGCGAGGCGGCCGCGGCCAACGCCTCATCGATAATGTGAAGTCCCGGCAAAGCAGCAGGGAGTATCGCAGAACTCGACGCTGTCAGGGCGCCGACCTCGAGGCGGAGTCGCGCAATGGTGCGCGAAAGCTCGGTGGCACTCTCGGGCGGCCCCACATGCGGAGCCAGTGGGGACGTGTTCCCCCGATCAGCGTACTCACTGCTGTGGTACCCTCGGCCGAGGGAGCTTGAACAGCACCCTGAGCGGCTGAGGTGCCGATGAAGCACTGAGCAGGACGTTTGTCGCAGTGGGAAGCGTGAACGGCATTCCCGGTCACGACAGGCCATGTACTGTCGTGGTGGGGCCGGGGCAAGCCTGCCCAGGAGCCATCGAGAAGGCCTGGACGCCGTCCCCGAATGGCGGCACAGGTGCTCCCGGCTGCAGGAGGGCTGTCGGCTCCATGATCGAGGAAGCGTGAACAGCGTTTTTACGATGAGAGAACCACGCTGCCGATGATCCACGAGGATACGGACAGGTGGCTTGTGCCGCAGGGTTCACTTGTCGACCTGTGCTCACGGCACAATCCGTGGCGAAGGACGCGTAGACGGTGTCCCTTTTGATGAAGAAATACCGGTGATGGGTATACTAGGGCCGCCGAGGAGGCCTTGGCGCCATCCCCGAACGGTGGTGGCAGTGGCGGCAGGTGCACAGCTGCTGAGGAGGCCTTGACGCCGTCCCCAAGCGACGCTTACCGCATCTGCACGTCGGCGGGCGTCCTGGATGACGAAGCCGGGACGTATGACGTCATCCTGCCGACTGCGCCATTGTAACGTGGAGAAATAAGACAAAGAGACAACGCCTTTGCTGCAGGCCGGCTGTTCTTTATCTAACTTCGTCTTCCTCTGCCTTTCCCAGCTCGCTGTCCCCGCGCCAGAAACCCCAGCGTCTTTCTTCATCATGACAATATATATATATATATATATATATATATTGTAAGAATTCATTGGACGTCATCCTCATCTGTCAACAACCATCATCAGTCTTCGCCCGTCTTCACATGTCTCTGGAGGCTGGACTTCAATTAAACACAAGAAGAGCCATTTCGGCAACAAAGCTATAAGAGTTCTGGGACATCTCGCTAGTAAAGATGGCATCCAGCCCGATCCGGACAAAATTTCCGCAGTCCTCAACTTTCCGCGACCCTTTCGTTCCAAAGAACTACGCAGTTTCCTTGGACTCGCATCGTACTTTCGCCGCTTCATTCGCAACTTTGCCATTATTGCCGCGCCTCTCTACAAGCTCCTTGCTAGTATCGGTTCCTTCGATTGGAATGATCAATGCGAAGCCTCGTTTCAAGAGCTCAAGCAGGCACTCACATCCCCACCGGTGCTTTGTTATTTCGATGACAAGGCACCTACGATAATACACACTGACGCTAGTGGACAAGGAATCGGCGCCGTATTCCTCCAGCGCGACCATGCCTTTCGCGAGAAAGCTATTGCGTATGCAAGCTGCACTCTGACCTTCACAGAGAAGAGGTACTCGATAACCGAACAAGAGTGCTTGGCTGTTGTCTGGTCCATCCAAAAATTTCGTCCGTATCTACATGGTCGACATTTTACTGTTGTGACAGACCACCATGCTCTTTGCTGGTTGTCCACAATCAAAAGCTTGTCGGAACGACTTGGCCGCTGGATTCTCCGGTTACAATCGTATGACTTCGACGTCATCTACAAGACTGCAAGACAACACCAAGATGCCGGCGCTTTGTCACGATGCCCTTTGCCGCAGTCTTCGGCGCACGTCACCTCCCCTTGTCAAATCGGCTATACGGAGGACGCCTCGTCGATATCATCGATTTCTTCTCTACCTTCAATCCACCCGTCCGTCAGTACTTACCACTCACCAGCGAGCCAATTCTTATTGCACTGACATAATCGGTCGGCTTACCGGCGCTTCATCTTCCCCAAATGCCAGACTCCGAAAACAACTTCGACTATTCAAGTTGGAGGACGATGTGCTACATCGATACATTTTCCACCCGGAAGGCCACCGATGCGTTCCCGTCGTACCACGCGCACTACGCACTGAAGTTCTGCGCACTTCCCACGACGACCCAACGTCGGGACACTTGGGTTACTACAAAACATATGAGCGCATCCGCAGTCAATTCTTCGGGCCAGGTCTTCCCATAACGGTAGCTAAATATATCGCCTCGTGCGCACTTTGCCAACACCGCAAGCAGCCCAATACTGCTACAGTCGGGACCCCACAACCACTTCCTTGTCCATCAGAGCCATTCTCTCTCGTCGGAATCGACCTCTTCGGGCCCCTCCCAACTACGTCAGACGGCAAGAGATGGATCGTCACCGCGGTTGATCACTTGACCCGGTACGCTGAGACGGCCTCGATCACTTCAGGAACTGCTTCGGAAGTAGCATCTTTCTTCTTGCATTCTATTTACCTACGTCATGGAGCCCCTCGTGTTCTTTTGAGCGACCGCGGCAAGGCATTTCTTTCGAGCACGCTCAGTGAAGTTCTTCAAGCATCAAAAACAGTTCATAAAACAACATCTAGCTATCACCCGCAAACCAATTGCTTAACGGAAAGATTTCATCGCACGCTGTGTGACATGCTGTCCATGTATATCCGACCGGACCATCGCAATCGGGATGCCATACTTCCCTTTGTCACGTATGCGTATAATACGTCAGTTCAACGAACCACAGGCTATTCTCCATTTTCCTAGTATACGGACGCCAACCGACATCACCACGCGACGTTTCATTCTTTTCTGGCCCCGTCAACTCTTCACCATTCGTTTGCGACCAGTTTCTGTCCCGTGTTGCTCGATGCCGTCGTCATGCCCGTGTAAATAAACACCGAAGCTAGCCAAGAAGATCGCAAACATCGTTACGATGCCACTCACCGTGTCGTTCTCTACCGCCCTGGCGACTATGTGTTTCTGTGGACTCCTGCGTGAACGCCTGGCTTATCCGAGAAGCTTGAGTCATGCTATCTTGGCCCCTACAATGTTATTGAACAGACCTCACCGGTGAACTACCTTGTCACACCTGTTCATGTCCCCACTGACCAACGCTGCCGCGGGACAGAGATTGTTCACGTTTCACGTCTCAAGCCCTATCGTATGCGTTCCCCAGCGTAATTCACCGGCCAGGCTGGCCGCTTCCGTCGACGGGGGAAATTAGTGTAAGAATTCATTGGACGTCATCCTCGTCTGTCAATAACCATCATCAGTCTTCGCCCGTTCCTCTTCATCTTCGGCGCCAATTTCGCTGTTGCTTGAATAAAGCGTCAGCTGAACCCGTGGTATTTCAATATATATATGTATATCCGTCGGGAAGAAGATGCACGTACGAAGTGATTTTATTGGACGTTTCGGCCGCGGGCACGGCCTTCATCAGAATACAGTTGATGGCACGAGTGCTGTTTATATACATGTGCATATCAATAAGATACAAATATGAAAAATGGCATGTAAGGCGATATATGGGCATAGATATATATATATATATATATATATATATATATATATATATATGCAAGTCACACAATTTAAAGCGCACCTGATACATGAGTAAATATATATCGTTTCCATGCGTGAGCACGTGGCGAGCACGTTGTCTACAAATAAGATAAAACGCATAAAAGATAAAGCACATAACATTAGGAGTAGTCCGACTGGTAATAGCAAGGGGAAAAAGAAGAAAATATAATAAAATAATTACAAAAATTACAAAGACGTTACAAAGCTGCTACGTAATCAACCGATACAGACAATGTAGTGCGACTTGCTATGGAAGGTTGAAAAAAGATGGACAGGGTGATACAGGTTACGCAGATAGGCAACTAAGTTTTCCTACGTTTTCATTTAGACCAGATGCGACGGCGTCGAACTTATAGATTGGAAATAATTCACGGGCTTCTCTATCATAGTTTGTGTGGAAACCAGATTTTAGTAATGTGACCTGTAGAGTTTCAAAGGAGTGGTCAGGGAGGTGCACGTGTCTTGAAATGGGCAAGTGGGGGCGAGGTGTTAGCATGAGATTTATGGTTGTTTAAAACGCAGTCTAAAAGGCCCTTCTGTTTGACCAATGTACCGTGTTTCACATAGCGAACATTCTATCATGTATATCACGTTCTTAGAATCGCAGTCAAGATTGCCTTTGATTTTTAAGGAAAAGTTGGAACCAGTACTGGTGACTTGTTGGCATGTGCGCATGTACGGGCATACTTTGCATCGCGGTTTTTTGATTTTTGGCAAGGATGGCAAGGATGGAACTCGCGCGAACGCTTTGCACATGCCACCCAACTAGTAGCTTCCATGACTTCAGGCTGTTCGGTCGACGTCGCGGGATTGTCCTTCTCGTCGCGCTTTTTGTCTGACGGTACGATGCTAAAATCTTCGCTCTGTTGTCTGATACGTCTGGTTTGCATTTCCTGAGCTGCTTCGCATTCATCGTCCTTGGGGCCTTAGAGATGGGCATGAACACCGGACCCTGAATCTTGCTGCCGGCGACGTCTTCTGCATCAACTTCGTCCATTATATATTCCGCGACGCGATCACCAGCCACAGGCCCAGCCACGCTGGCGTAGGTCTGCACACATTCGCTGTCTTCGTGCCCGTAGCGTTGCACCGGCCGCAGCGAAGTACGCGACAGTCCAGGCGTATATGGCCCGTTTGTCAGCACCGTAAGCAAAAGTGGCACCAGTCCTGGCACAACCAAAAGCGTGTTTATGCCACCCTCTCAGAGCTGGTGTGGCAAGTCTTCGATGATCACGCAATTTTTCAGCTGCAGGTTTACTATCCTGATCGAGGATTCTTTGTCAACATCCCATGGACGCGCCAACGTTCTTTCGTCATTTCAGTCACTTTTCCATAATTTACTAGCACGGTGCGCACGCCTTCGTGCAGTACATAATGTAGTAGCCAATAAAGCTTTAGGTGCACGTCCTGTTTGTTCGGGTCAATGACGATGCAACGCTTGCCCTTTATCTTTAAGTCGCCAAGCACTAACATGTTCTTCGTGGCTTGTGCTGTACTGAAAGTCACAGCCCTGACGTGATTCATTTGGAATGCGCCTAAGGCAACTACGTACCTCAGGCAGCGTACCCAGGTGCGCCAAAGCATCGCGCACATCTTCAGTGCGATAAGGTCTTGCCTTGATATCTCCGTGTAGAAAAATAGTATTCTGAACACACGCACCTGTAGGTAATTGCGGCAGCAGGACTTCATAATCCTGTTCTTCATCGACAACAATCCTGTTTCCACGGCTTATCTGCGGCCGCTGTAACCGCCCCTACGGAGCAAATAATGCCCACGTCCGTACACTGCAGTGACCGGAAGTGGAATCGCGCCCACTCTGCTGCACTCTAGTTTCGTGGGAAAATGTGCAGTAAGGACGTGCGCACTAATAAAAAATAAAATAAAGTTAGCAGAGCGTGGTTTCGATCTACGTACTTCTTGGGTTATGAGCTCAGCACGCTTCCACTGCACCACTCTGCTTTTTTTTCTTTATTGCCTGCTTTGACATACACATAGAAACACAAATACAGTAGGAGACCAAAAGTAATAATGCAAGGCTAATCAGACATAGATACATAAATGGGCATGGGTAAAAGAAGCAACCAAACTTTGGCTGGCGTGTGATGGCTAAAATCGTCTCATGTTCATGAGTGGCTCGATGCTCGATACCCATTCAGGTATCGGATCTGCAGATTTATGTGCCTCCAGGAACCTGCCCACTGATTCGCGGAAGTACTCGTGTGCCGATCTAGCATCTATATCTACATGTCGTGCGGCCATGCAGGCCTTCCATATTCAGTGCAAACCCAGTAGCATAGCAGCGTCAAACGGGACACCTTCTTCGTTGCCCCACAGTTAGGAAACGAATTCCTTGTGGGTCTAAAGGAAGGTCTTTCTTTAGCGTTCTTTGTAATATATCCCCGAAGAACACGCCTTCCCAGCATTCTAAGAAGTCGTGCTCAATGGTTCGGGCTTTCTACATAAGAAACAGTGCACACCCCATGGTACATACATTCCTTTTTCCTGTAGCCATGTTTTTACCTCTATAGTGTCCCGGTGTGCAATCTGAAGAAAAAGGACTTGCCTCCTGGAGCTACATAGATATGTTTGACACACTTCAGGACATCACTTCCAGACTTGGCACTATATATTGTGCGATACAAAGGCACGGGGAGTAGTATATCTACAAGATCTTTGTATACCTTCCTTTCGTTTCACTCCCGCCAGATATTCGCATGAGAATCGAGCACGCAAGAACTTATAAGTCATCACAACTTCCTTCAAAAAACCAATAAAACTCCGCCTTCAATACATTCGGTGTATACCACAAAGTCCGGTACAAGCGTGTTAAGTCTGAGCTGTAATACAGTGCGCAAAAAGGGTCCTTCACATCCCTAAGGAAGCAGAACCGGTTCACTATTTGCCTCAGGAATAAGTGCGACAAGCCAAGACCTCCATAACGTACACGTCGCAACAAGTTGGTGCGGCTCGTCCTCTCCCATAACCGATCCCCAAACAAAAACAGCCAGAATTCTGTGGAGCTTTTGTATGTTAATGCGTGAGCAGTGCAAAACACTCAACACATACCACAGTTTGGTAATGAAAAACACATTAAACACCGTGGTAGGTGCAAACATAGACCATTCCGAGCCCTTTGTCCTCTCAGTCCTAACGCGCATTTCCGCAACTTGGTTCTGCCAGCATGGTTCACTGTCACGGCAAAACTGTAAAGGAGCGCCCGGTAGTTCGTGGGAGTGGAAACCCATTGCATGTTGGCAAAGGTACTGGTTGTCATTGTCCAAGCTCCATGCCAGATTCCGAGGCTCTTGCCCCAGTTAACTTCACTGCCACTAATAACACAATAACGCTTCACGATTTCCACAGTTTTCATGATACTGGCGTGGTCCCCACAAAAACACTGCGATGTCGTCCGCATAAGCGAGTAGTTTTTACCTCAGCTTGCTGTATTTTAAAGCCATTGATACAGTTAGCTTGTATTACGCTGAGGCACGAGGGCTCCATATATAAAGCGAAAAGTAACGGCGATAGTGGGGCCTCCCTGGTGCACTGACCGCGCACTTCCATAAGCTCTCCTACTGACTTATTTATTGTCAGCTTTGTCGTGCAACCCCGGTACGCCATTGCGACACCTTCCTTAATAACAGATCCTACGTTCACCGCACTCCAGAATGGCAAATAGTATATCGTACGGTACCCGGTCGAACACCTTTTCCAGATTCAACAGGAGAATTGCGACCTTCTTGCACAATGCGTCACAAACACTCGAGTATGCTTCTAGCCGTATGAATGTTCGTAAAAATGGTCCGTTCCTTGATACCGCAGGTCTTGTGTGGTCCAAACTATATCTTTCACTACTGTTTGCAGTCTTTTAGCCAACACTTTCATGAATATCTTATAGTCGACGTTCGCTAAGCTGATAGGGCGATATGCTGTTACCCGCTTTATTGTGTCGCGATCATCTGTTTTTCGGGATAAGAACTGTGTGCGTGGACAGGAATGAAGGTGGTAGTCGTTCGCGCTCATATGCATCGTCCAAAACTGCAGCCAGTATAGGGGCTACTTCGTACTTGAACGCCTTGTAAAAAATCGGCTCCTAGCCCGTCGGGCCCGGGAGATTTCCCAACGTTTCAAATCGTCTATCGCCACCGCAATCTCATCGGCCGTAATACGGTGCTCTAAACATTTCCTTTAAGCTATCATCAATCTTTCGCATTAAAGGTATGAATTCCTTCTCGAAACCCTCGGCGTCCACCGGGCAACGCTCGAACAGCTTTCTGGTAGAACGTTGTGAACACGTGTTCGATGTCGCTCTGTTCATATAAGATAACACCGTCTTGTTCAACTTCGTGAATCTCGTTCTGGCGGGCCCCACTTTCTTTCCTTTGCGAGGGTTCTTTTAGTGGGCGCCTCACCTGTTAACGTTGCTTCTACTCTAGCTCGCACCAACGCCCCCCGATAGCGTTCAATATCGGCCTGCTCAAGTTTTTGCTTCAGCGTGTTAATGTCGTCTTTGAACGTCCCAGGCGTTAGGGTTTCTTCGTATGTTAGCATTTGCAAGCTTTGCCGCAGGTTTTCCTCGTACTTATTCTTTTCGTGCTTTATAGCGCTGGCACGTTCAAGTGCTTCAATTTAGCTGTTTGCTTAAATGTTTCCCATTTTTCACATATTGTTGTGTTTGTCTGGTTCTTTATCTCTTCGAGCAGGGCTAACACTTTCCTCACAGAAAACACCATCCTCCAAAATTTTAGCATTAAGCTTCCATAATTTTCACGGAAACCTATTTCGGTTTTTCGCTTTGTTATAAACGTCGAACATGACTAGACAATGGTCACTAAATGACACCGACTGCAACACGATATTGGTTGCGCAAGTGCTATCAATTCAGCCGGAACGTACACTCTGTCCAGTCGGGGCATGGCTGGCTGCTTGAAAATGCGTGAAGCGCACAATGCGGTCGTAATATAAGCATTCTGCCACGTCCTCAAGCCCGTAATCATCAATTCTTTCCTGAAGCTCAGCCGTGCTGGCGTCTCTATACGCTGTACCACTTGATTTTCACGCGCTTCCAGTACACAATTGAAGTCCCCCATCAGTACCCAGGTTCCTTTCGACGTTGCAGTAATTTCTGACACTCTTGAAGAAATGTCTTCGTTCGTCAAGCAATTAGGAGCATAAGGCATATCACCTCGCCATTCAACTGAACCATAACGAAAATCACACAAAACCATGCGCCCCGTCAAGTCTGACCTCACACCCTTCACTTCAAGGTCCGGGTGTTGGCGCACAAAAAGAACGCACCCCGCGGCTCGCCCTATGGCGTGACTCACACCCGCGTAGTACATTGACATGAAAGGTAGCACCATACTCTTGGTCTCATCATCACTTCCCATTTTGGTTCTTGTATGGCAATGATGTCTAAATCATGTTCGATCACCAGTCTATACAACTGTCGTTGTTTTCTCCTCGCCGCAAGCCCTCGAACATTGATTGTAGCAAATCGCAAGGGTTTATCTGGCAGCGCCATTCGAATAATTTATAATAGAGACTCAGAGTATGGGCTTATGCTCCTGTCGACACATGACCTTGGGGCCCGCAACATAGGTCGGGGCTTCCACAGCTTACTGCTACGTGACCGGTGGCGGTGGCGGTGGCATCGTCGTCGCCATCAGCCTCCAATCCTGTGGGATGTTCGGCGTGGCCGCACTATCGGTCGACGTACAGGGGCGCTTTTGCTGGAGGTTCACCGGGACGGCTTGGGTCGGTAGATTCACTTTCTCCCTCGGCGCCTTCGTGTGATCGCTTATTCGTCGTGGTGTCCCTCCTTGGAAATGTCCATTGCTTCCCTGTCAACCACCTCTGTCACGTTGCTTTTGTCCTCCTGCGTCTGCAGTGCTTCTGAGGAATCATTTTCACCAACAATATATCTTCGTCTTTAGGGTTCGTCGGCTTTACGTGAGCTTTCTCACCTGTGATTTGCTCAGCTGGCACGCTGTCCATCGTGGCACTTTCTGCCTCCACTCTCGCTGCTGCCTCGTAATCTGCTTCGTCTATTAGGAGCTCCGAGGTGTCGTCGCTCCCCACGGGCCCTGCAACACTGGCGTAGGTACGCACGCATTCTGACCCGTTGTGTCCAAAGCGACGACACAACGTGCACCTTGGTACCTTAGAGTCCCGACGAATGTGTCCGGTGCACTGGCAACGAAGGCATAGCGGTGCCCCTCCCGGCACCGCCACAAGAGCCAGCTCACCAGCAATCCTTATTTGATGGGGCAAATCTTCTGGCTTGACTCCCGCCTTAAGTGTCATCGTCACATTTCGTGTTGTTGACGCTTTGTCAGCCGCACCACTAACCTTCCACCGTTCCTTGATAATGTCCGTCACTCTGCCATGGTTAAGTAAGGCCGCTCGCACGTCGTCGTCCTGTACGGTAGGCAAGAGCCAGTGCAGCTTCAACCGCAGCTCCTGTTCGATGGATCCATGAGGACGCAACGCTGGCCCGTCACTTTCCCTTCCGCTTTTTTCAGCAGCCTCTTCGCACCTTCGGCACATTTGAACGCGACGGCCCAAACGTGATTCATGTGATACGCCCCCAAGGCCGTAACCTCGGAGAGCAGTTTCAAATCACTCGGCGAATCCCTGAAGTCTTCTACGCGGTAGGGCCGTGCCCTCACATCCGCACGCACAAAAACAGTATTCAAAACCAGACGTCCTGAAGGCAGACTAGGCAGAACAACGCGATACCCGTTATCTGAGGCAGCTAACACCCTTTTTCCGCGGCCAGAAACGGCCGCTGATACCGCTCCGACAGAGCCCATTCCAAACGCGTCCGCTCGCTATCGCGGCCGGAAGTGGAATCCACTGCGCCACTCCACTGCACTCTAGTTACGGAGGTAAATGTGCAGTAAGGAAGTGCGCACTAATACAAAAGAAAATAAAATTAGCAGAGCGTGGATTCGATCTACGGACCTCTGAGTCATGGACCCAGCACGCTCCCACTGCGCCACTCTGCAGAATGTATACAATTAACCGAACATACAAGAAGCTCATCAGTGCAGTTATATCAAAAAAAGAAGAAAAAGAAGGAATACATTGAGGCGAAACACAATCGTGCAGTGGAAGCGCGCTGGACCCATAACCTAGACCATCGTGCGTTGAAACGGTATACTTTGCTTGATTTTTCCTTCATTTGCTCTTGAATGATTCATTCACATTTCCTCACTGGTGTGTTTCTCTACACACTGAAAAGGCACCTTCACAAGCTTGTTTTGGGCATTGAACGACCCAATTGTTACACAGTTCGCAATGGGTGACGCCTGTCTGTTGTTGTGCTGTTTTAAAACGCTTTGTTACTCATACAAACCCAATTTATTTAACGACATCAAGCCTGCGTAAGGCAAGTTTGGAACGGAGATTCAAGCCCCGGCGTGACACTGTGGTAGAATGCTATAGCCTAGGACGTAGTGGACCCGTGTTAAAATCCCGTGGTGTCCTTGGTGTTTTCAATTAATAAGATTTTTTTTCTTCTTATTTCATGGCACAGTGGTTGCGGACAACGGTGGCGGTGGACAACTACGGTGCACGCCAACGTTGTTGTGATCTTTGAACAGCTATACCTGAACTACTGCTGAAGTTTATTTTGTTTTACTTGGTGTTTTACCTCGTAATGTCCTTTATTTAGGGAATCAGCACGTACTTTTTTCATCGTGGAGCCTTACACTTCATGTGCTTGTGAAAACGACTCCTTGTCATCCCATCCGATAACCGAGGACGGACCTTGACTATTGACAGTATGCGTATACCTTTGGTGCTACGGGTCTGGGCTGCAGCCTTAGGTACGCGTTTGATGCCGTTCGCAGTTATCTCCATGAAACAAAACGAATGCGCCTCTAAATACTAATTTGTATATAAATTATATCACAGTATTAATCAGCAAATTCACAACATAAATTTTAAGCACGTTCTATGTCACTGTAGCTTACATTCAAGATAAAGACTATACTGTCTGGTTGGAATGTCAAAAAGTAAATATCGCACCCTTTTCGCTTTTAAATACATTCTTTCCTTTTGATCTTAGGATTGGTGATTACTTGAAAGGACTAAAAGCTCATATAACCAATTTTTGGCCGGTCCCCCTGAGTGGGTATTAGCCATAGTTGATGGATCACCATCATTCTCGTTGTAATTACATTTTCCTGTCTAAAACTGCAACACAAGTCAGGGGCGTAGCCAGATATCTTCTTGGGCAGTGGGAAGGGGGGGGGGGGTGAGTGGCTGTGTTCAAACACCATTTATAAATGTTCGTGCATGTGCTTGTAATTATGAGTTAACTCATATACTCATACACACGCAGAACAGAAAAAAAAAACTTCAGTGGGGTGGGTGGTTTGAACCCTCCCTACAGCCCGGGTAGGCCGATGGCTGCGAATGAAGTTATTAGCTGCTAACAAGTGTAGTCTTCGTTCATACAGGAAGTACCCATATAAAAGGGACAGTTTTAGGTGAACGCGACATACTTAACTGCATACGCCGCGATGTTACAGCAACAACTATCATTCAGATGGCGCGAAGAGCTTTTATCTATTTTATACGGAACGCCTGCAGGCGCATGCAATTACAGCGACCGGTTCACGTCCTTTATATGCGTGAAGGACACCGGTCTACGCAGGGCGAGATCGCTATGCGCTCCAGTGCGAAATAGCTACTGCATGTCAGGCTCCTCGTACTGAGCAGAGTGGCGCAGTGGAAGCGTGCTGGGCCCATAACCCAGAGGTCCGTGGATCGAATCCACGCTCTGCTAGATTTCTTTTTTTCCTCGCTCACGATATTTTTACCTTTCATCAAGACGCCATAAGTACACATCTGTTACGAACATACTCATTGATGCGTTGTTCTAGTGTTGAAAGCAATGGCTCTGGCCTTCTCTCTCTCGTTTTTTTTTTCTTCAGTTTAAGAAAGAATTCGTCGCACTGGTAAACTTGTTGAGTTTCTTTTTTTACATAATATGCACATTTTTTATGAGCATTCTGTTACCCTCTGGTATTCTGTTATCAGACTACTGTCGTTCTCGCGTATTCCCTCTATGCCACTCCTTTCTCCCTTAAAAATCAGTTACCAGCTACACCAGTTCATGCTCAACATGCACAAACTGCATAAAATGCGCATCGCAGCAGGAACAACTCGGCAAAACACTTCATTAGTTACGATACCTTCCAAACCATACACCCACATCACCATTGAATAAAGAGTGTTAGATTCCACACGAAACAAAAATCCAGCTCAGTCGACAGGATTCGAACCTGTGTGGGGAGACCCCAATGGATTTCAAGTCCATCGCCTTAACCACTCGGCCACGACTGCATGCCAACCAAGCGCCATCTATTTTTAAAAGGCTCCTTATTGAATACGCAATGCAACCTCGTTCAGTTTCTTATTCCCATTGCAATCAATACAGAAGCGGCACGGGTGGAGAGAAGGTTGAGCTTCTGCCTTCTTCCCCCGTCATACTTTGATTGATTGATATCTGGGGTTTAACGTCCCAAAACCACCATATGAGTATGAGAGACGCCGTAGTGGAGGGCTCCGGAAATTTCGACAACCTGGGGTTCTCTAACGTGCACCCAAATCTGAGCACACGGGCCTACAACATTCCCGCCTCCATCTGAAATGCAGCCGCCGCAGCCAGGATTCGATCCCGTGACTTGCGGGTGAGCAGCCGAGTACCTTAGACCACTGAGACCCATCATACATTGAAACCCTGTTTACATAAGTACGCCGCGCTTCTTTCTTTCAGTCGGTGTGTTGTATTCAAGGTCTCCTTGAACGGTTCATTGTAATGAATCAGCGTCAGACAACTTTAAGGGCGAGTGTCAGTTTATTCTAAAAAACGCCAAGAATGCTTTAACGCGAAGGGTTAAAAGCTTGCAAGCATGCAGTTACACAACTCGCCGATGCTTTAGTAGAGGGAATCCCAGTGGAACCGCACTATAAAAGCTTGGAGGTTTTGCGGGGGCAATTGTATAAAATCAAACGTAAGCTGATAATATGATATGTCACGCTGACATGACCTTGATTGAAGAAACAGCGCTAGAACAGGACAGAAATGAGAAGATACAAACAGGGCGCTGACTAAAAACATTGTATTAATGCGTTTGCATGTCGATATATACAAGAAAATACAATAAGCGAGCGCTTCGAGGAACATGGTATTGAAACATGCGGAAACTTTCGAGAGGTTCTTCGTTTTATTTTTCTCGAAGCGATAGCAAAGCTACGCTGACCCAATGATCTCCGCTTTCTTGGATGCATATGACCTCAACAATTTCCCGTTGGTGTTGCTCAGCGTAATTGCATAGAATATCGCTATCCTC
Source organism: Rhipicephalus annulatus (assembly GCA_013436015.1). Lineage (NCBI taxonomy): Eukaryota > Metazoa > Arthropoda > Arachnida > Ixodida > Ixodidae > Rhipicephalus > Rhipicephalus annulatus. The sequence goes on from WOVY01009992.1 coordinate 612,704, forward strand.
GAAGACTGCTTCACAATCACAATTTTTGCAGTGGTCTGCAAGGTGGCTACTCACAGACCCCTTTAGCGATTATGGATGTTCACGTAACCTTTGTTTGTGCAGCGACTCCTTTAGCCGATGTCACAACTTCCATAAGCGAGAAAATATTTTACACGACGTTCTCTCGACATTTAAGGAAATGTTGCAAGCCCTTCTTTTTGCAACAAGATTCTGCTTGATCACCGTCAGTCTTCTTGAAGAGACCCCCCGTAGCTTGTCACGTGCGCTGGAAACGTCTTCGATACCGGATTTTCGTGACACTTTCTTTAGATCATTGCGCGTCACTTCATGAACATATGGAAAGGCCCGGATGCCTTTGTTTAAGAGATGTTTTTGTTATTTTTTTACTCTAGCTCTTTGATCAGATACTTGATGACAGGGTCTTCAGTTATATGCTCATTTTTAATTGTCACATTGTCAAAAAAGTGACATGGTGTAATGTAAATAAGGAAATGAGTTATTATTATCCGCGGGACTCTGGAGTCAGGACGCTACCAAGTACACCTCATAAGAGCAGAGTAAAAAAAAACGAAAAAAGTTATCTTCCAAGGCACCGGTGAAATTCGAACTCACGATCTCCTGTTTACTAGACAGGCGCTTTAAGCAACTAAGCCACGGCGCCCATGCCTTTCGCTGCAGGCGGAACCCATTGTTGAAGCAAAGAGAGTTTGGAGGATGACCTACTTCAGGCGCGTGATCCGAATGAAAAAGCAGGGTGGTAGCTATATTGAACCCTAAATGCATTATGTGGATCACGCATGATATGCGCTGCGTGTGTCCACCAGGCAGTTAGTGATTCGATTTCACTTTTTCCGTGACGCATATATGACCCCTTCCTTTTTTTTCTGTATTACCTGTCTTTGGTACATAACACATAGCCCAAACAACACTGATGTTACAGCCACCCCATGTACAACGTACATACGGTGACGTTTTTATTAAGTCAACTTGTATGGTGCCGATATCGACGGAATAGAATACGGGTAATGTGACCAGTGGCTCTACTCTTGAAAGCCAGTTTTGTGGTTCCAGTGCCGCTTTGTGAATTTCACAAAGCGATGAATGCTCTTTCTGAAGTAGTATGGGGCAGGCCACGCATCTTTACCAAAATGATAGCCTAACAGTGGCATACCAACTCTATTATCGCGAGGAAAAGAGGGGGGGGGCAGCGTACTTCACTCGTCAGCCGAGGATATATATATATATATATATATATATATATATATATATATATATATATATATATATATCGCGGGAGTAATAATTCAGTGGGCCAGTTAGTCTTCGTGAAGGTATGGGATATGGCACAACGGGAGCGTTGTCAACAAGGATAAATATATTTATTTCGCAACAGTTTCGGGAGGGGGGAGGGGTCCTCCCTTCATCAGGGGAGTATAACTCATCCCCTGATGAAGGAAGGACCCCTCCCGAAACTTTTGGGAAATAAATATATGTATCCTTGTTGACAACGCTCCCTTTGTGTCATATCCCATATATATATATATATATATATATATATATATATATATATATATATTTGACGCTATTATGAATGAGTGACGTGGCCTGGCTCATACGCCATGTTTATTCTGTTCTCTGCTTCTTCCTTCTCTGCCTCTACCAACTATCGCTTCATACGTCACACGATTCCCCCTCCCCCCGAAAGATGGAACTGGTTACAAACTATAACAAATTAAAGAAGTGAATGAACAAAACAATGCCCAAATTCACAGTTTCACGTCCAGACGGAGTTCCACAATCTCACTAAATCTTCAAGGCCGATTGAGCAGTCCAATGAAGTTTATGACAACTCTGGTGGGCGAGGTTGACTATTGCGTTCTGGCCAACAGAAGCACGCCTTGAACGTAGAAATTACGGATGACACAGCGATTCTTGTCATGAATGAATAAGGGTCGAAGTACTTGTAGCATTTGAGAGTCGGATGTCGTAGGCACGAAGTTCTCCGTCGTAGACGCTGCTTTCTGTGTCGTGGCGGAGACATAACGAGTGCTTGCAGCCTGCATGTGCGAGTACCGAAGCTGATGGTATGATGCCTTTGTTCCTTCATTGTACACGTGGTAGCTGCACGTCTCTTTCGTAGCTTTCTGTAGTCTTCTCTCAGTTTGTTGAATCGTAAACAAGGCGTTGAGAACTTGTGCAGGAAACTTTGTCGACGTTGCTTTCTGCGAAGATGGCTTAGGCCTCGACTTCGTCTTTGCTTCTCTAATTGATGTTGTCTCTGATGATCTTTCAGCCACAAGTGTACTCGTGAGGAAGTTTCACTTGATAGTTGTTCTTGTTCGAGTAGCCATTGCAGTTTTTGGAGTTCGTGGAGTTGCCTTTGTTGAAATTGCTCTTCTTCTTGTGAAAGTTCGTCAGATGGGCCTATTTCAGGAACATGAGTCTGCTTTTCTTTAGATGGTGATGTGATTAGTAGATTGTCGGTAGTCGACACTGTACTGCTGGGCTTGTCCTGCGATGAAAGCAGCGTGACAGGCTGATGAGAACGCTCCCAGGATGGTTGTGAGTCATCCTTGATTGTAAATGCTTCTGTCAGTTGACAATGCGCCGGCGTTGGTGGATTCGAAATTCCTGCAGTGCTTTGACTCACATGTGTTTTATCACTTGACGATGAGAGCACAACAGACATGGCTTCAGGTGGTTCTGATGGCGTATGTTTTTCTTTTTGCAGCATAGTTAGGCTGACAATGTCTGTCGAACGACCCTGGTCCGGAACGTCAGGGCAGGGGCTGGTATTGTGAGGATTCACCAGCTCGTCACGCGTGAATTCCGTCGCACGCTCGAAACCGTCTGGGCTTTGTGTGTGACGCGAAGCATCAAGGGATTCGGGTGGTTCAGTAAAATGTGAAGTGTTGTGGTGAAGTGAACACGTTGAAAATGCCGATTTCATTGCTCTTGGGAAAGCCGGCTTTAGGTTTGGTCTTTTGCCGAAATGGTCTAGATTCCTTTCGGTATACGGAGGCTTTACCTTGTCTGTTGCGACGTGCAAGTTACCAGTCGGTGTTCGAATGCGTGACGTTTTTTCGGAAGAGTCATATGATGGTACAATGGTGGTATATTTTCTCTGAGATCTAGTTTGGAAAATAGGCTTACTGCGGGAAGACTTCGCGTAACTGTGATGGGTCAGTTGAAAAGCCTTCCGCTGATGAGGTATGAACAGGTCTTCATCGTATTCGTTGAAATGGGTAATCATCTCTTCCCTGGTCTTTTGCCATAATTCGTCGTTTTCGAATATGTGTGTCAGGTAAAACTTGAATGCCTCAGCGGAGATGTCAGTGAAGTTGATGATCATCTCCCGTTCCGACCAGGATGCAGCGGCGGCGTCGACCTCGAATAGGTTGAACCAGTCCTGTACGGGTCCGTCGTCCGCTGATCCGGTGTACTTGGGGATGTGGAGCTCAGTCGATGGTTCTGTCATGGTGCCGGTAACTGAATGCGCCTGAGATCACCTCTTCTGTGGTCGATATTCAGTTGAGGCGTACTGCAGGTGGCTTCGTGAATGATGTGAGGTTGATGAGTGGTGGCCAGGTCTTCATCCTGTCGACTCTTGTGACGCTATGATGAATGAGTGACGTGGCCTGGCTCATACGTCATGTTTATTCTGTTCTCTGCTTCTTCCTTCTCTGCCTCTACCAACTATCGCTTCATCGCTTCATACGTCACACACACACACACACACACACACACATATATATATATATATATATATATATATATATATATATATATATATATATATATATATATATATATTATAACAAATACATTATTTCATAGGAAGGGTCCCTCGTAATCGTAGTAGTAGTGTGTAACCAGTCTGACATTTTTACCTCCAAGGTGGTGCTGGTGGGAGATTTCTTGTTTGGGTTATTGAACATTAAAAAATTTGCAGCGTGCGCGTTAACTAAAAGCCGAATTGTCCTGTCTCTCATTCCTCTTAGCAGCCATTGGCATGTACATTGAGCACTATCTGACAAGAAAGAGTTGCTACGTTATACTCGCTGGGCGTAACCTCCTTAGGCGCATCCTCTCCTGCGCACTATGCTTCAAATTAGATTAGGATGTTACCCACCCGAATTTGTTGTATCATGCTGTTGTGCTGGGCGCATAGGCATTCATGGTTATCTGCGTGAAGTGGTGTCTGCTTCAATATACAAAAAGTAGGCTTTTCTTTATAGTATCTAAAACCCTTACCACACTTTGTAACCGCTTGGCAAGCATCTTCATAAAAACCTTATAGTTTGTGTTAGCAAGGCTTATGGGGCGATAAATGCTCACCGACAAGAGCTTTACCGGGTCATCACTCTTTGGGATAAGTACGATATGTGACCTTCAAAGGGACGGTGGCATTTCCTTTACTTCATAAGCCTCTGCAACGAGGCGACAAAGTACCTCCGACAACGCATCTTTCAATGTTTTGTGAAATGTGGCACCTAGTCGTTCTGGGCCGAGCGTTTCACCTTCAGTCAATTCGTCAATGGCCTTTTCTATTTCTCCATCATAAATTGGCTGCTCCAGGCGTTCGGTAGTCTTATTATCAAGTATATAGGCAATATTGACAAAAACTCGCCGTCCAAGGCTTTTTATCTTTTACTGCTGCTGCCCAGCTATCCTTTGTAATAATCGACCAACGCTTGTTTTATCATTTGTTTGTTCGTGGTGGTCACCTCCCCATATTTTATGCGTTTAATTTCATTACGGGACACGTAGCGCTTTTTTTCACACATTGAGTGTTTCGTCGGTGTTTCGCCCTTCCGAAAGTGCTCTGCGCGTGCCGTATAACTGCTCCTCTGTATTTTTTCTATGTCTGCTTTTTCGAGTTGTTTTTGTGTGTTTAAAAAAAGTTGTTAAAGATTTTGAGTACTAGGTGTTGGTGTTGGTAAAAACATTTAATTCAGTAAAAGTCTACTAGAGAGCGCCGACGTGGCCCATCGGCGTGCTAGAGTGGCAAGACCCTATTACGGGACGCCAGTGGAGCTGGAAGCTGCCGGTGCGCGCTCCACCAAGGAGCGTTGTGCAGCCAAGGTAGAGCAGCCGAGCAGGTGCTCCTCCCCAGCCTCTTTAGTAGGGATAGGAAAAAGGGGATGAGAAAGGAACGGGATTAACTGGGCACGATGCTACGACGTGATATGTGTCGGCGAGGACATGACAGGTCGAGCAGGTGCCATTGATTTCCGGCAAAAAGTGCCTGGCGACGGCCGGACTGATAAAGCTGTTCGTCTGCAGGCGGCGTAGCAGTCGTTCGTCCGCTTTCTCCAAACCACGTGCGGCGTCCGGGTAGAGGCGGCACAAAGCCCGGTAATAAGCCAAAATTTCGCGAAAGCGCGTCAGGTTGGTATTGCGAGATTCCGTCTCGGGACATGGAGGGGCAATGGTCCGGACAGGAGAAGCGCGGGCAGCGGCATTAGCCGCCTTGTTGCCGGGCAGGCCCGAGTGGCCTGGGGTCCAGACTATACGAATGGGATGAGGGTTAAAGCGCCAAGAGGCTGCCTGTAGTAGGCTAGCCGCCAGCGGGGCAATGGAACCCTGAAGGTACTGAGAAGAGGCCGAGCACGAGTCCGTCAGGATGGTGCGTGAGGCAGGGTGAGAGGCGGCCAAAGCTATGGCAACCTCTTCAGCGTGCGTTACTGTGTCTGCTCAAAAGGAGAGGCCATCGACGTGTTTGCCCTCTGTAATCACGGCAGCCGTGAAATGACCCGATGGGGAGGGACCCGAGACGTGCACGAAGAAAACACCAGGACGATCGGAGTGTCGCGTATGAAGGGCCGCAGCGCGTGCTACGGCCAGGATGGAGGTCGGGGTTCATATTACGTGGTAGAGGTTCCACTCTTAGCTTTTGACGCCAGAGCTCTGGTACCGGCTGCAAAGGGTCTTGGTCAGATATCGGGTTAAGGCCAAGTCTGTGTAGAAGACGGCGCCCTGAAGGCGTCTGCGAAAGTCGATTGATTTGGTTAACGCAATGAGCTTCACGCATCTCTGCAAAGGTGTTGTGTACCCCCAGAGCCGCGAATCGGCTGTTTGAAGTTGCAATAGGTAGGTCCAGAGCGCGTTTGTATACTGAACGAAGAAGAACGTCCAGCTGGTGCTCATGTCGAGGACGCAGGTGAAGGTAAGGCATAGAGGACGCGACTGGTCACAAACGTATGGGCCAATCGGAGGGACTGAGACCCACGGAGGCCGCCGCGCTTGGTAGAAACTCGCCGTATCATGCGGCTCACCTGTTCGCTGGTGCGTTCTTGGCCTGCTATTGTGCCCTTTGGACCCAAGGACGATGTGAGGTGAAGGCGAAGAACCCAAATATTTTGCACTGACGGGACGGGCCCGGACAAAAGGAAAATTTAAGGCGGCGGTAGCGGAGAGACTGAAAGAAGAGCCGATTTAGCTGGAGAGCACTCCAGGCCGCATGAACCAGCGTAGGTGTCCACCAGAAGGGCAGCCTTTTGCAGGCGTTCTTCGATTTGCGCTAAGGAGCCGGTATTGATTCAGATTGTGATATCGTCCGCATATAGTGCGTGTTGTATTCCCTCGACCTCGCTTAGAAGAGAGGGGAGGTTCATCATCGCCAGGTTAAAAAACAGAGGAGACAGGACTACCCCTTGAGGTGTACCCCACGTGCCTAATAAGTACGGGCCGTGTTCGGTAGAATTAAGGCGAATGAAGGCGGTGCGATGCGATAGAAAGGCGCGAATGTTGTTGAAAGTCTTCTGCCCGCAGTTAGTGGTAGACAGGTTAGTAAGTATAGTGCTGTGTTTGACGTTGTCGAACGCCCCGCGGAGATCGAGAGCGAGCACAGCTTTATCGTTATGGCACATAGTAGTCGGCTCTATGATATCGTGTTGTAGCTGGAGCAGGACGTCCTGCGCCGATAGATGCGGGCGAAAGCCAAACATCGTGTCGGAAAAGGTCCTCCTGGCCTCCAAGTAGGCGGAAAGGCGTTCGCGAACCATGGTTTCCACGAGTTTGCCTGCGCAAGACGTAAGTGAGATCGGTCTCAGTGCCTCGATACTAACGGACTTTGCCGATTTGTGTACGAATGTCACGACTGATGTGGTCCATTCTGTTGGAAGCGGAGAGCTGTCCCATTTCGAATTTATAAGGTGGAGTAGCGAGAGGTGTGCTTGGTCGGGAAGATTTGCCAGGAGCGATACTGTGATTCCGTCGCGTCCAGGGGCCGTGCCCCGTCGCATTTTCGTGAGTGCAAATCGTAAATCGGGAAGCGTATGGGGCGTCGCGGTCAGTGTTAGGGGCGCCGGAATACGTATATGCTGGGCCTGCGGGATCAATTGTGCGGCAGATTTCCGATGGAGGCGGAAATGTTGTAGGCCCGTGTGCTCAGATTTGGGTGCACGTTAAAGAACCCCAGGTGGTCTAAATTTCCGGAGCCCTCCACTACGGCGTCTCTCATAATCATATAGTGGTTTTGGGACGTTAAACCCCACATATCAATCAATTGTGCGGCAGATGTAGCGGTCACAAAGTTCTCGCGCGAGTTCATCCGTAGTGCCCTGAAAGGCATGCAGAGCACGGTGGAGCTGGCGTTGCGTTTCTCCCCTGGTGTTGGAGGGATCGAGAAGGCTTCTAAAGAGTCGCCACGCACTCTTAGAGCTCCTCATCTGCTTTTCAGCTTTCGAACAGGTGTCTGCCCAGTTAGCATCAGAAAGTTGTGCAGAGTATGCGGCCACCTCTGCAGTGAGCGCCTCAATGCGAGCGCAAAGTTTCCGATTAACTTTGTTGCGTTTCCAGCGCCTTACGAGCCCGCGGCGAGCGTGCCAAAGATGTAGGAGGTGTGGATCGATTGCAGGAGTCAAATTAGAGGTCGCAAGGGTGCGAGTGCTCGCTTGTTTCAAATGGAGGGCGTATGATGCCCACGCTGCATGTTCGGTCGAGGAGAAGACGGCGGGGAATGGTTGCATTCTGAACTGAGTCCAATCGGTGAGACGGGCTTGGCCCCAGTGTTGGCGCATTTTCTGCCGCGGTGTGAACTAAATGCTGAGAAAAAAGTGATCACTGCCTAGGGTTTCGCCTAAATTTTCCCATGTAGCATCGCGGATGTGACGGGTGAGGGAGAGGTCGGGGCATGTGTCTCGCGTGACCGAGTTGCCGGAACGTGTGAGTTGTGCCGGATCGGTAAGAAGCGTGAGGCGCCACGAAGAAATGAGCTCCTTGAGCTCTCTGCTCCGGGACTTCTCGTATTGGTAACCCCAGTGAAGGCTGGGGTCATTAAAGTCCCCGACAATCACCAGTAGTTGTCGGGCCGCTATACGCAGCGCCCGATGGAACAAATGCGCAAACGAAGCCCTCGCAAGGTGAGGGGGACCATACACGTTTAGAAATGTATTGATGGTTGGCCTCTCCGCTGAGACAGCACTGATATCATGCAGTAGTCGTAAGGAAGATCCAGATCGAGGTCAATCTGTATCGCCGTGTAAGCTTTATGCACGAGGAGGCATGTGGTGGTGCCGCCTACATAGGAGCAGTATCCAGAAAGGGATGGAGCAAGGCCAGATTCTTGGAGCGCCAAGACGGCCGGCTGAGAGCCAAGTGAGCTGAGGAAAAGGGAAAGATGTGAATGCTTTCGCCTGTTTCCGAAGCCTCCAGGGTTCCACTGTATGATCTCGAATTTAGACGCAATGTTTGAACGGGACGTAAGATTGGTAGCTATCGTGACTGTCTTAGGTTTTATCTTTGGTCCTCCATGTCCCGCTCGGAATCCTCTGAGGCAGGGAGGGGCACGGAAGCCAGATTGTCCGACGGCAGGGTGGTGGTAGCCACCTTACAACGACGCCGTGGAGCTGCACTCTCACTGCTCACCGAGCAGGAGCGGGAACGCAATGCCTTGGGTTAAAACTGGGTGATTGCACAGACTTGAATAGCCTAGGTAACTTCTACTACTATGCGTTGGACAGAGAAGCTGGTGAGAAGGGGATTAATCAAAGCTTCGACGCGCGTAAAGCGTTCCTCTATGCGCGGGGCGCGCTGCTCGCTAGGGAGAGTTTGGTTAGCGGGCAAGAGAACCTGAGGTTCCCCAGGAGCCTCAAGAGCTTCTGGAGTAGATGCGGCACTGGTTCCGAGTGCTGGAGTACACATGGCTGCTTGAACCGGCGGTTTAATGGGAGTGGACTTAGCGCGAGAACTAAGCTTGAACGTAGCTGGCGTAGCCGCCTGGACAGAGGAGGCAATACCGGATGGCCTTGCAGTGTACTGTTGTTGGGGTTGAAGTCGCTTATTTAGGAGTTCGAGTTGTTTAGTTAAAAGAGAATTTTGCTTTTGAAGTGCCGCAACTTGCTGGCAAAGGGTCGCAAGTTCGGGAGAAGGAGGATCGACAGAAGGAGGTGAGAGAGGCTTAGAAGCAGCATTCCTTGCCCAACTGCTCACCTGAGGTACCGCCGCTGGTGCTTCGAGCGGTGGGAACGCCTCAGTGTCGGCGTGGAGTGGTGGAGCCAACTGATGCAGGTTGGTGCCGCTGTCTGGCTGTGACGAATATGAGGTGGTCCCTCGAGGAGATGTTGAGGGCTGCTTGCGTTTCCGATATTTTGCCGTGCAGCCACTGGTCCCAGTCTCATGGGCGCCGTGGCAGAAGAGGCACTTGGGGTGGGAGTCGTGGGCATTGAGACCTGCAGGTGCGGGGGTTCCACATTTGGCACACTGGGTTGGAGCGGGGTGAGCACACTGAGGTGGTCGATGACCGATGGTACCGCACTTGGTGCAAACAGGGACCGTTTTAGAGGCGAAGCTCCTTAGGGCGTGGGCTGTGCGTCCCCTCTATGTAGCCACCTCTAGTTTAGTTCTTGCAGTGTTCACTAGATGGCGGTACCGTCCCCTGTATGTAGCCACCTCTAGTTTAGCTCTTGCAGTGTTCACTAGATGGCGGTACCGTCTCCTGTATGTAGCCACCTCTCGTTTATTTCCTTGTAGTGTTTACTAGATGGTGGTACTTGTAGCTGATGATGAAAAGATGCAAGATGTTATAAACTAGAAAGCGGTACTTGGAGTTGATGAAAGACGCGAGATCTTATAAAATAGGAATGATGTCACATATGGCGCGTGTCATTGGTTGAAGGCAATCGTTCGATTTAGTGCGGCGACGTACGCTAGGGGGAGCGATGTAATAAAATCGAGTGGGCAAAATGTACAGAGGATTCATGGTTTACCAGGTTTACCTCCGGAGCTTCGCCCACTCAGCATCATTCACTTCGTGGATATGGCGGAATTTTTTCTTGTAGGCGCGGATATACGTCGCCACGCAGTGGTAGAAGAGGCAGCGGGGTAACTTCGTGCCCTCTAAAGTCACCACCGCCGCCGCGGAATCTCCGAGTTTGCGGACCGCGAGGATAGTACCTCGAGTCCAATGCAGTTCTGTCTTTATCTTCTCCGGGATTTCAGCAGGGTTTATGTTGATGACGCCCTTGCATGTATCCCCTGGTTCCTTGGCGTGGCCCCGAACGGGCAGCTGCTGATGCCCCACTTGCAGCTGGAAGTCCCCGAGGAGTCGCTGTGCCAAAGGCAAAATGGTGGTGCTACAGACCAAGATAATTTGTTCCCAGATCGGCCACACTTGAGCTTGCGTGGTAGTCCGGTCGCCGAGGTAGCTGCGGATGGCGTCGCCCGCGCGATCGGCCGGGACGAATGTGCGTAGCTCGCAGGAAACGCGAGGTTTCACTACTACGATGTAGTCATCGCGAGAGAGGTGAGGAGTCTGACGCGGACGCGACTTGCGTTGCTTGGCTGGCCGTGAGGACGGAGCACAGGTAGGCACACCACCGGAGGGATGGCGCGCCGGCGTTCCTTGAAAGGCTGGGGAATGGCGGCCCGCTGTGGCGTCTCGTTGTTGTTGAGACGCAGACTTCGATTTCGCTTGCTTGCGTTGCCAAAGTCTCACCATGTCGTCGAGGTATTCGTCTTCTGATGGCATAGTGTTTATGGAGGATGAAATCTCCATGGACAATACTTGGTTTGAGGTAGGATCATAGCCCGTAACCACGTTAGCGGCCGCCATCGCCGGGCTGAGAGCCCTTAGCGAGGCGGTGTTTTAGCCGGGAGTGAAGGACGTCCCTCAAGTTGTCAAAACTGGACCCACCTGGACGAAGGTGTTGGCGGTGACGATAAACCCAAGTTTCCGGGGTACCAGGGTGGATGTCCGCAGAAATAGCAGAAAATCTACGGAGGCAATGTGGAGTGCGTCTGTCACCATCGAGCGCTCGCAGCACCCCCCGTCTGAGTACTAGGTACTCTACTATGGGAGAGCAGTAAGCCGTCCCTCGCTTTTAGGGGCGAAGCTCCTTATAGCGGCATTCGTTCATCCCTCGTAGTCGTAGTAGTACTGTGTAACCAGTCTTACATTTTCACCTCCAAGGTGGTGCCGGTGGGAGATTTCTCGTTTGGGTTGTTGAACAACAAAAAATTCGCAGCGTGCGCGTTAACTAAAAGCCGAATTGTCCTGTCTCTCATTCCCCCTTAGCAGCCATTGGCATGTACATTGAGCACTATCTGACAAGAAAGAGTTGCTACGTTATACTCGCTGGGCGTAACCTCCTTGGTTTTAGAAATGTTTAGCGAGCATTGAGCCGCAGTGCCATGAATACAGTGAACTATTATATACCATGAACTCGAGGGGTTAAAGGTTGGAAATAGACACGAAGCGCAAGCCATAAGAAAGTGTGCGTGTGAAACCTCTCGTTTAGTCCTTGGAATGCCCACTGAATAACGGTGTTTCTATATGCGGAATATATAATGAAAAGATGCGAGATGGTGGTACTTGGAGTGTTGACTGTAGATGTACGAACGGACAGACAGGCAGATGCGTGGACGGACGCACGGATGTCTTCACGGACAGATGGACACATGGACGGACGCAGGGACGGATGCATGGAAGAACGCAGGGATGGACGCACGAACAGACGCATGCACAGACGGGTGGATGAACCCATGGACGGTCACACAGTCGGACACATGGATTGACGGAAGCAAGAACGAATGGATGGACGGATGCTTTGCCCCACTCTCCATCATTCACCCCGTGGATACTGCCATCTTTTTTTCCTTGTAACGCACCGTGCATGATCTTTCGCTTGCAGCAATTTTAACTTCTTTCTTGAACTCTTCCCAGGCCGCGACCAACCGCCCCGACTCAGTCAAGAGTATTTTATTGATAAGCATTTTAACCTTGTCTACGAAGACTTCATCGCTTAGTAATTTATTATTCAGTTTCCACAACTTCCACGAAAAGATTGGCTTTTTGTTTTTCACACCTATCGTGAATATTACGGCGCTATGTTCACTGAAGGCTACAGGTTTATGCTTATAACTGTTACATAGCGGCACAAGTGCTTCTGATACGTACGCTATGTCTAATCGTGCACAGCAATCGTGCTGGAAATGCGTGTACCTAAGGCAATTTCCATTTAGCAGAACATTGCCTACATCTTCCAACCCCTTATATTGCATAAGTTCTGACAACAATTTAGGCGCTTTGATCATGTGCGGTTAGTCTTTTGCTCCTATCTTCTCTGAAAGACACGCACTTGAAATCGCCCGGAATTATCACATTTCTTTCACACTTTAAATACTCTTCGACACATGCAAAGAAGAGTAACTGCTCAGTTTCGCTCTTCGGTGCATATACACAATAAATACGCCATTTCACACAAAACCCCACAAAATTACACGAGACAAGACGGCCATCATCGGTAGTACGAACACATCAACTAACCCTAAGCAATTGCGCAAGAAGAGGGTGCACCAGCCCCCCTACCCTCGAGGTACCAACAGAGTGACAAATACAAACAATATTAAGGGGCCTAAAAGGTTCGACCATAAAGTCCGCTTGTTCTTGGCTTTTGACCTTCGTTACCTGTACCGCTACGATGTCTAGATTATTCTCGAGAAAGAGGTGACTAACCTGATACTGCTTTCGCCTAGAGCGTAGGCCACGCACATATAAAGCAGCAACACGTAATTCCGTTTCATGTTGTGAAGGCCGCGCGTACGCTAGTGCCGACTACATGGTTCTTACCTCGCTACGTGATACAACCCTGGCTTTAACGGTTGAATTTGTTGGTATACACGAACAAGTCGTGCCCCATCCACACGCTTTACATAATGATGAAGCCATCTTTGTCACATTCTTTTCCACCCACTGATTTTGGTCCTTCGTTGATAGTCTCTCCCCCGTGGCTACGAGGGTGGCTTGGGCGGTGGACGCGCGCCCGCCGCGACGTTCGGCTTGAACCCGGAGCCGAGTCACCTGTGTGCAAATGTTTTGGCTGCCGGCTCACTTCCAATCGTTTTCTGTTGTCCTGCGTCCTCTTTAGTACTCTTCTCGCGCGAACGCCTTGCACATGACCCCCTCCCCCCACTAGAGGCGTCCATCGCTTTAGGCTGTTCGGTCAACGTCGTGGTACTTTCGTCCTTCTCGTCGCGCTTTTTGTCTAACAGTACGATGCTAAGGTCTTTGCTCTTTTGACTGATACGACCGGTTTGCTCCTCCTGAGCTGCTTCGCATCTATCGTCCTTCGGGCCCTTAGAGAGGGGCGTGCACACCGGGCCCTGAATATTGCTGCCGCCGACGTCTTATGCATCAACTTAGTCCATTAGATATTCCGCGACGCGATCACCAGGCACAGGCCAAGACACGCTGGCGTATGTCTGGACACATTGGCTGTCTTCGTGCTTGTAACGTTCGCACCGGCCGAAGCAAGGTACGCGACAGTCCAGGCGTATATGGCCCGTTCGTTGGCACCGTAAGCAAAGTGGAACCCCTGCTGGCACAACCAAAAGCGTGTTTATGCCACCCACTCGGAGATGGTGTGGCAATTCTTCGATGGTCACGTCGTTTTTCAGCTGCAGGTTTACTATCTTGGTCGAGGATCCTATGTATGCAATTCCATGGACGCATCATCGTTCTTTTGTTACTTCGGTCACTTTTCCATAGTTTACTAGTGCGGTGCACACGATTTCGCCTGGTAGATTATGTCATCATTATCATCATCAGCCTGACTACGTCCACTGCAGGACAAAGGCCTCTCCCATGTTCCGCCAGTTAACCCGGTCCTGTGCTTGCTGCTGCCAATTTAAACCCGCAAACTTCTTAATCTCATCTGCCCACCTAACCTTCTGTCTCCCCCTAACTCACTTTCTTTCTCTGGGAATCCAGTTAGTTACTCTTAACGACCAGCGGTTATCCTCTCTACGCGCTAGATGCCCAGCCCATGTTCATTTCTTCTTGTTGATTTCAGCAATAATATCCTTAACCCCCGTTTGTTCCCTAATCCACTCTGCTCTCTTCTTGTCTCTTAAGGTTACACCTACCATTTTTCTTTCCATTGCTCGCTGCATCGTCCGCAATTTAAGCTGAACCCTCTTTGTAAGTCTCCAGGTTTCTGCTGCGTAGCTAAGTACCGGCAAGATACAGCTGTTATATACCTTTCTCTTGAGGGATAGTGGCAATCTACCTGTCATAATTTGAGAGTGCTTGCCAAATGTGCTCCACACCATTCTTATTCTTCTAGTTACTTCAATCTCGTGGTTCGGCTCCGCGGTTATTACCTGCCGTAAGTACACATAGTATTTTACAACTTGAAGTGCACTACTACCTATCTCGAAGCGCTGCTCTTTTCCGAGGTTGTTGTACATTACTTTCGTTTTCTGCAGATTCATTTTAAGACCAACCTTTCTGCTCTCCTTGTCAAATCCGTAATCATTAGTTGCAATTCGTCGTCTGAGGTACTCAGCAATGCAATGTCATCGGCGAAGCGCAGGTTGCTAAGGTAATCTCCATTAACTCTTATCCCTAACTGTTCCCATTCTAGGCTTCTGAAAACCTCCTGTAAGCACGCGGTAAATAGCATTGGAGAGAATATGTCCCCCTGCCTTACACCCTACTTGATTGGCATTCTGTTGCTTTCTGTATGAAGCACTATGGTAGCAGTTGATCCCCTGTAGATTTCTTCCAGGATGTTTATATATACTTCATCGACGCCCTGATTCCGCAGTGTCTGCATGACGACTGATATTTCTACTGAATCAAACGCCTTCTCGTAATCTATGAAGGCTTTGTATAGTGGTTGGTTATATTCTGAGCGTTTCTCTATTACCTGATTGATAGTATGAATGTGGTCTAACGTTGAGTAGCCTGTTCTAAATCCTGCTTGTTCCTTTGGTTGATTGAATTCTAATGTTTTCTTTACTCTGCTAGCAATTACCTTTGTAAATAGCTTGTATACTACAGAGAGCAAGCTGATCGGCCTGTAATTCTTCAAGTCCTTGTCATCTCCTTTCTTATGTATTAAGATGATGTTAGCGTTCTTCCAAGACCATGGTACTTTTCCCGTCAGGAGACACCTCGTAAATAGAGTGGCTAGTTTTTCTAACACAATCTGTCCTCCATCTTTCAGCAGATCTGATGTTACTTGATCCTCACCAGCAGCTTTGCCTCTGTGCATGCTCTCCAAAGCTTTTCTGACTTCTTCTATCATTACCGGTGGGGTGTCGTCTGGGTTACTGCTAGTTCTTATAGTATTAAGGTCGTGGTTGTCTTGGCTACTGTACAGATCTCTGTAAAACTCCTCCGCTATTTTAACTATCCTATCCATATTGGTAGTTAATTTGCCTTCTTTGTCCCTTAGTGCATACATCCGCCTTTTGCCTATCCCAAGTTTCCTCTTCACTGCTTTGACGCTTCCTCCGTTTTTCAGAGCGTGCTCAATTCTCTCCATGTTATACCTTTTTACATCGGATACCTTACGCCTATTAATCACCTTCGAAAGCTCTGCCAGTTCTATTTTGTCTGTTGTACTTGAGACTTTCATTATTCGACGCTTCCTCATGATATTCTTCGTTTCCTGGGAAAGCTTGCCAGTGTCCTGTCTAACTACCCTGCCTCCAACTTCCACTGCACACTCCGTAATGATACTCTTCAGATTATCATTCAGTGCATCTATGGTAAGGTTCTTTTCCTCACTAAGAGCCGAGTACCTGTTCTGAAGCGAGACTCTGAATTCCTGTACTTTCCCTCTCAGTGCTATCTCATTGATTGGCTTCTTGCGTATTAGTTTCTGTCGTTCCTTTCTCAAGTCTAGGCGAATTCGAGCCCGTAACATTCTATGGTCAGTGCATCGTACCTTGTCAACCACTTCCACATCCTGCACGATGCCTGGGTGTGCGCTCATTATAAAGTCTATTTCGTTCTTATTTTCGCCATTAGGGCTCCTTCATGTCCACTTGCGGTTTCTTCGTTTTCGGTAGAAGGTATTCAAAATCCGTAAATAATTGCGTTCTGCGAATTCTACTAGTAGCTCTCCTCTAGCGTTTCTAGTACCGATGCCATAATCTCCTACTGCCTGGTCTCCAGCCTGCTTCTTTCCTACCTTTGCAATAAAGTCTCCCATCAGTATTGTATACTGTGTTTTTACCTTACTCATTGCCGATTCCACGTCTTCATAGAAGCTTTCAACTGAAGCGTCATCATGGCTGGATGTAGGCGCGTAAGCCTGTACCACCTTCATCTTATATCTCTTATTCAGTTTAATTACAATACCTACCACCCTTTCATTATTTCTATAGTATTCCTCTATGTTGCCAGCTATGTTTCTGTGAATTAGGAACCCCACTCCCAGTTCTCTTCTGTCAGACAAGCCCCGATAGCAAAGGACGTGCCCATTCTGTAGCACCGTATAGGCCTCATCTGTCATCCTAACCTCACTGAGCCCTATTATATCCCGTTTAACACCCACTAGCTCCTCGAACAGTACAGCTAGACTTCCCTCACTAGATAAGGTTCTAGCGTTAAACGTTGCCAAGTTCAGGTTCCAATGGCGGCCTGTCCGGATCCAGAGATTCTTAGCACCCTCTGCTGCGTGGCAGATCTGACCGCCGCCGTGGTCAGTTGCTTTGCAGCTGCTGGGGACTGAGGGCCGTGTAAAATTAGGGGACCCTAAAGCTTCGCCTTTAGGAGTTGAACGCGATAGCGACCTTCTGTTCTTAGTGCGTATTTCAAACACTTAATGCATGAAAGCTTTTTGAATTTGCTATGCACCGACTATACGTGGCCTTAAGGATACAGGCGCAGTTGCATATGTGCCTTTGTAGTGGGGTAGCGGCCGCAAATCCACGGAGTGAATGATGGAGAGTGGGGCGAAGCATTCGTCCGTCCATTCGTTCTTCCTTCCGTCCATCCGCCCGTCCGTGCGTGCGTCTGTTCGTGCGTCCGTCCCTGAGTTCGTCCATGCATCCGCCCCTGCGTCCGCTCATGCGTCCATCGATGCATCTGTCTGTGTGTTCGTTCGTCCACCTATTCAACACTCTGAGTACCACCATCTCGCATCTTTTTATCATATATTCCCCATATAGAAGCACCGCCATCCGGCAGACATTCCAAGGACTAAACGAGAGGTGGCACACGCACACTTTCTTACTGCGTGCGCTTCGGGTCTACTTCCCACCTTTAACCACCTCGAGTTCATTCGTGGTATATACTTGTTCATTGTACTCATTGCACTGCGGCTGAACGCCCGCTAAACCTTTCTAAAACTAAGTTACGCCCAGCGAGTATAACGTAGCAAACTTTTCCTCTCAGATAGTGCTCAATGTACATGCCAATGTCTGCTAATGGGAAATGAGAGACAGGAGAATTCGGCTTATAATGTCTTACGGCTTGCGCTTCGTATCTACTTCCCACCTTTAACCACCTCGAGTTCATTCATGGTATTTACTAGTTCATTGTATTCATGGCACTGCGACCCAACGCTCGCTTAGCTTTTCTAAAACTAAGGAGGTTACTCCCAGCGAGTTTAACGTAGCAACCCTTTCTTGTCAGATAGTGCTCAAGGTACATGCCAATGGCTGCTAATGGGGATCGCAGCGTGCGCGTTAACTAAAAGATAAATGCTCCTGTCTCTCACTCCCCATTAGCAGCCAATGGTATGTACATTGAGCACTATTTTTTATTGTTCAACAACGCACAGAAGAAATCTCTCACCAGCACCACCTTAGAGGTCAAATTGTTATACTTGGTACATACTAGCACAGTTGCGAGAGACGCACGGGTGCCGTTTTAAGGAGTTTCGTTTCTAAAGCGCCAGAGAGCGTGGACTGGGACGCGTAAATGCCGCGCGCCAGGTAGTGGCTGCGCCCTTTGGAGGCTGTATAGTAATATCTCTCAGCTTTGCCGCCTCGTTCGCTACACTAGGAAAACCTTTCTAGCCACTATAATCTATCCAACCCGCACAGAAATGTGGTCCACTATTTATTAGTTCCGGCTTCCCGAGGAGAGCTGTCCCGTACTATCAGCGCCCCCACAGAAAAAAAGCAGCAGCAACTGTTAACTTTCCCCAACCAAGTGGCTTTGAAAAGAGGAAAAAGGAAGAAAAAGCGCAGTCCTATTACTGCCTCTCTTAATCGAGGGCACCGCCACAGTTATGCGCAGGGAAGGGGGAATGGGAATTAAAGAGACATAAGAGAAAGAGGTAGGAGGAGGGTAGTGAAAAGCATTCGCACCTGCATCACATAGCAGTGCGTCCGAAACCACTGCGATGATCCGCAACCATCAGGAAAAGCCGCCGGGAAGGGTGGAGACTTAATTCATTCGAAAAAGAAGAGGATTAGCCTAAGAGGCGCATAAATTGATGGGCGAACACACTCGCGTGACCACAAAGCGCAAGCACGAGAGATAAAAAAAAGCCGAATGATTTTGGTTCAACGAGAGAAAAAAAACAGTTGAACGCACTGATGGGAGATATGCGCGTGGGCACGTAGTTCCGGGACGAAAGAGGAAAAAAAAACATTGTTCCAGTTCAACGAGAAGGAAAAAAAACTGTTGAACTTACAGATTAGTGACCTGTTGACCTTGGTGAAATAATCAAATGGGGGCACAGAACACTGGCAAGGGCGGATAGGCCGAACCCGGGAGAAAAGGAAAAAAAAGAGTTCAGTTCAGCCCCCCCCAAAAAGAGAGGGAGAAAAAGAAAAGAGGAAAAGAAAATAATGTTTAGCCGAACACACAGATGAGAGTTCCGAGGAACTCGATGTATCAATCCCGCCGCCCTAGTTCACCGGAATGATCGCCGCATGCGCAGCGATAGCCGCCACACACAGGTCACGAACCGGAGAATCAT
The DNA here is from genome assembly GCA_013436015.1 of Rhipicephalus annulatus. Classification (NCBI taxonomy): domain Eukaryota; kingdom Metazoa; phylum Arthropoda; class Arachnida; order Ixodida; family Ixodidae; genus Rhipicephalus; species Rhipicephalus annulatus. Next base: position 631,873 of record WOVY01009992.1, read on the forward strand.
CGGGCGGGAACACCATCACTGCGCGGATAGCCGCAACAAGTGCAGAGATCACCGCGTCCCTCGGGTCTGCCTCAGATTTGGAGCAATCCAAAGGAGGGGGGAAGAGGCACCTGACCTTGCAGCAGGAGAACTGGTAGTTGGGCGAGGAGCAGGCACCAACGCCGACCGAGAACCGCAGGCGACAGCGTCCCGAAAGGAGCGGCCCTGGACGACTTCCACGCTACCTCGCTTGTCGATGGAGTTGACAGCGGTTCTGGCTTTCTCCAGCGCTCGGGGGCGCGTCACGGGGCCATCAGAAGAGGCGATGATGACGTCGGCCTTGCGCTGAATTTGCCAGGAAGGGCAGCACGGTTCGTTAGCCGTATGCGTGCCACTGCAGATATTGCAGCGAGGGTGCTCCGCAGGACAGGGCGCTTTGGCGTGGCTGCCGCCGCAGCGGAGGCAGCGTTAGTCCCGCGAACAGGTCGCGGTGGCGTGGCCGAAACGGCCGCAGCGGGCGCACTGGAGGGGCCGTGGCAGGCGAGGGCGGACAGGCCGGCGGAGCTTGAAAAGGAACACCTCCGGTGGTATGGCGGTACCCTTAAACGTGATGGTGACGCACCCGCCTCGACGTGTACACGAGAGGACCGCAACGGCCGAATCGATGTTGACCGCGATGTCAGTGGGATCCAAGTCCTGGTCAATGCCATAGACGAGTCCAACACACGTGTTGTCCGTGAGTAACTTGGACTTGACATTTAAGGAGCAGATCCGCCGAACATCGAGGAGCTCCGTGGGATCTGCTGCCGGTGGAATGTCGACAGCAACGAGGTTGCATCGGAAGTTGACGCGGGCGCGCCGGGTCACAGTGAAACCAGAAAGGAACGCTGCGATTGAGTCACGAGTCAAGGCGAGGAAGTTGGCTTGCTTCCTTTTGGGTCTGTAAATGATGGTGCCGCCGCGATTTCCCACAAATGTGGAAGAGAAGGGGCGGGGAGCGACACGCTCGGGTGCCTCCGTCGTATTTACTCCGGTGGCTGGGATGAGGCATAAGGTCGGAGGAGGGGCGGAGAAGCGCGGTGTAGAGCAATACTCGGCGCACCTGTCGTGTCTGTTGTTGCAGGCGATGAGGGAGGCATCGTATGCTCCCATGAGGAGCTAGAGACGGACGAGGTGTCGGTCTCGGCAGATTCCGCTTGAAGAGGGGTGCCCTGAGTGGAGCGCTCTTTTTGCGCGTGAGGTGGGGTCAGGTTGGTGGAATCCCTAGAGCTTGAGATGAGGTGGTCTGTAGTGACCGGAGCCGCCGATTCAGGAGACTCGGAGTGGGCTTGAAGTGGATTTTCCCCCACTGTGGGTGTTGTCTGCTGCCTCTCGCTCTATCTCTATCTTTCTGCCTTCTTATAGCAGCAGCAATTTCGAGCTTCTGCCTGTGCAGGGCGAGAGCCTTATCTCTCTGCTGCCCAGATCCTCGATCGAAGAACTTGCGCAGCTGGGAGCGGGTGCGGCAGGCTGCAACAGAGTGTGGGTCTTCGTCCTTGAGGATATCCCATCGTGTCCGTTTAGTCACCATGGTGAGCCCTGAAAAGGGCTGCACGCACGGAGACGCGAGACGGTGTCGCAAACAGTAGGAAGGCCGGTAAGCGCGAACAGGGAGACGTCCTTTGACGCTGACGCGTGTCGCCCCAACTCCCTGTTAACTTCTTTTCACAGCGGCGCCCGTACAAACTGGTTCGACGTAGCGGGCAGCACCCCGTGCGGTGCGTATATAGTCATCGGGCGGCCGTGCATACATACAGGGGACGACCAACCACGCCTGCGATGCAGGTGGCTCGCGATTACGCTGTCGCGTTCTGCTTATGAAGGTCAACAAGGACATGCGCTCTTCAGTATTTTCATTAAAGAAATTGTGCCTGTGTCGACAGGCTTAACCATGCTTAGTTTTTTAATAAGCATAATATTGTATTTTTTTGAAAACTGTGCGAAAAATGAACTTAGCACCTAGCGCAACTATGTAAGCTTTAAATCATCGGGTTGCTCAAAAAAGAATGGTTGGATGAGCACACTTTGTATCGCTTTTTCTCTGCGATGGTCCGGGACGGCTTTAAGCTCTCCCATAGTAGAGTACCCTGTACTCTAAGTTGTTACCCTCTCTTTGTAATCTCCCCCCTCTTTTGACTCCGGCACGGCTTTAAGCCCTCCCATAGTAGAGTACCCTGTACTCTAAATTGTTACTCAGTTTATCTAAGCCCCCTACTCTGTTTTTGGAAGGACTTATTTGCGCCAAGACAGCCTACTGCTCTCCCTTTGTAGAGTACACCGTACTCTAAATCATCATGCAGTTATTCTAAACATATTATTTTATCTACCAGGCCCACATAAGGCTTCATGTTCTCCCATAGTAGAGTTGATAGTATTTTAAATCGGTACCCACTGTTTCAAGAAAAATCAAGTGTGAGGCCCAGTCAAGGAGGTTTGAAAAAATTGTTACAGTGGATCCTGCAGCAATGTTTAGCCAGCAGTATTGAAGCCAGAGTTTGCCAAAAATCCCAGAAACATGCTATTTTCTCATGTTGCCCACTTAGACATCAACTGGCTTTGATTTGTTACTCTAAAGACTGTGTTAAATATAAATAAATGACAGTTGTTTTCGAAGAATTAATCAACCGAGACTGGAATAGCGGCGACCTAATATTCATTGTCTAATAAAATTTGCCTTGAATTCAAGGCTAACGAAATACAACTAGCAACACGCGGACGCACTTAAAGAAATATTTGACTCGCATGGGTTGCCCCGTTAAACTCGTTGGGCTTGCGAGGAAAACGCTCATTCACAATTGCCGAACGCCAACAGATTGTACCCCTAGTAAGATCACGGCCACAGCCACCATCTTACCATTTGCACGGCTTCAGTCATGGGCACAGTTTTTCCCTCCAGCAATTTATTTTGAACCTCCTTGGGCCCAACGGACGCCTTTCAGTTCTCTCATAATAGAGTACCGTGTACTCTAAATCGCTCGCCACGAGCACTCCAAATCGCTCACAAACTGTGAGTTTAGAACACACAGGTTGTAGTCCTTCAGACTGGCGCAGCCTAATGCTCTCCCATAGGGAAGTACATTTAACGCCTCCTCTGGATAGATGTCTGCGACTTGAGCCGAAAAGCTGGTTCCCAGCCCTCTCCTGTTCTCTCCCCCTCCGCTTCTTCAAACGATGGATGGATGGATTGATATGGCTGTACTCTTTAGATCGGGCGGTGGCTAACGCCACCAAGCCGTAATACTGAGTGAACCAAAAACTAGATTTATCTTTTGTTTTCCTTTAAATAGTGACGTTTAGGACTGGTACTTTGAGGTGAAGGGTTTGATTTTCACTCGTGCCTTGACCTTAGCCACCAATTAGATAACCTCCTTCTAGTTAATTTACCCACTTAAAGTCTATTTTGCCGTTCCTGTCCCTAAACACTAGTGCTTTGAAAAACTCTGCGCCATCATTCTGAACTATAGGGTGCAGCCATTTACAGAACATTATCAAGTGTTCGGCAGATTCCTCCTACTCTCCACACGCACTGCATACCGTGTCTACCCCTTCGCATTCGGCCCGATATGTGTTGGTTCGTAATACTCCCGTCCTCGCCTCAAACAGTAGAGAACTCTCCCGAGTATTATCATAGATCCTTTCCTTGGCGATTTCCCGCTTAAAAGTTCGATAGATCTCCAGTGTGGACTTCTTAATCATGCCAATTCTCCACATATCGGTCTCAGTTTCCTTCACCTGCTTCTTAACCGATAATTCTTTTTGGTTTGGGCCCCTGGTGTTTTCTAAGTATTTACCAGTCAGTTTTCTGTTTCGCTTCCTCCATTTTCTATCGACATTATTCATGTACAAGGAGCTGAATACAATCCTAGCCCAACGCTCCTCCCCCATTTCTCTCAATCACTTCTCAAATTTTATCTTGCTGCTAGCTTCCCTGCCCTAAAATGATGTCCATCTTATATCACCTTGTACTCCCTGATTTGGTGTGTTCCCTTACGCCAAGCCTGCCTATTGCACGTTGCTTAATTTCTAATCTTGCTTGAACTTCTGATGTGATGCCCAAGACGACATTGCCGAACGTCAGACCAGGAACCATGACCCCTTTCCGTATTCATCTCACAACATCATACCTATTGTAATTCCGCAGTGCCCTGTTTTTCATCACTGCTGAATTCCTGTTACTTTTAGTCGTCACGTATATTTCGTGTTACCTTAGGTACTCGGTCCCATTGCTTATCCATACGCCCAGATATTTGTATTTATCTTTTATCTCTAGCGTGACATCCTGCACTCTAAGCTCACTACCTTCATTATCATTAAAAATTATGACTGATCATTTTTCCTAACTGAGTTTGAAATCTAACCTGTCTCCCTCATTACCGCAGATGTCCATCAATTTCTGCAAATCTTCCTTGTTGTCGGCCATTAGCAGTATATCATCTGCGTACATCAATGCTGGTAGTGCCTGTTCAATGAGTTTTCCTTGTTGACGAAAAAGAGGTTGAAGCCAAGTCCACTTTCCTCTAATTTAGCCTCTAATCCTTGTAGGCCCATCATGAATAACAAGTGTGACAGAGGACACCTCTGCCTAAGCCCCCATTTTACCTCTGTGGGCTCGGATACCTGTTTTTCCAACTTTCTAACTACCTTGTTACCTTTATAGATATTCTTTAAAAGAACAGTGACTCGATCTTCCACACCGAGTGTGTCTAATATTCCCCAAGAGTCCTCTTGAACCACACTATAGTACGCACCCTTGATATCCAAAAAAGCTAGCCACAGGGCCCTGTGTTCCTTTCCTGCTATTTCGATGCACTGCGTCAATGAAAACAGATTGTCTTTCAACCTCCTGTGTTTCCGGAACCCATTCTGCAGTTCCACTAGCACCCCCTCATCCTCTATTCATGACTGCAGTCTCTAAATTACAATATGCATCGCCAGCCTGTAGACCACTGATGTCACTGTTATAGGACAGTAGTTCTTTATTACAGCTTTGCCCCCCTTTCCTGTATACATCATGCTCATCCTGCTAAGTTTTCATCCATCGGGGCCTTCACCATCGATTACTATTTTGCTCACTGCGTCTCTCAAAATCTGCTTATATTTCAGACCCAATGTCTTTATCAGCATAATTAGAATGCCGACTGGGCATGTTGATGTTCTACTAGGAACCCTCTTCTCCACCCTTTCCCACTCTCATTGTGAAAATGGAGCCATTGCACCACTTGTTTCATCCTTGTCTATTGTGGAGCATAAGACACTTCTTTGTTGAAGTTTTTCTGTCCCCCTTGTTCTTATATATTCAATAGCATCGTCCCCTTCTAGCTTAGCACATTGAGCTGTGAGTTATAAACCTCTGCTCGAGGCTCGTCTCATTTTTTAAAGAGCCTAGATGGTTCTGAAATTTCGCAGCTGCATTTCTAATCTTTTTATGAACTTCTGCCAGCCACTGAGCCCCCTTTCTTCTAATCTTTTCATTGATCAGGAGGGATGCTTCCCTTCTACAGCTTAGAAAGATGTCCCATTTTCTTTCAACATCATCTCTCGGTTGACACCACTGCTTGACATGTCTGTGTTCCCTAGAGGCTTCCAGGCGTTTAATTGTGGCTCTCTTCACTTCCTCATCCCACCAAACCTTGTGTTTGTGTCTTATATTCCGTGGTGACTTGTCACGTGCCTTAGCAAGCTCTAGCTCAAACAGTCTAATTAAATTCGTGTATGTCCACACTGTTTTATTATCCTCAGTGATTACTTTCTCAATTGGTTTAGTAGCTATTTCTATTGGCCTTTTTGAATAAACATTTTACTGTAGTTGCTCATGCTGTCTCCTTCCCACTTTCATTGCTCTTCCAAAACATAGCTTGATACGTTTGTGATCGCTACCCATACTTCTGGAGCCACATTCATCTATGTGCATTCCCCTGAGCTATGATACATCCTATGTGACATCAGTGCGTAATCTATCGTCGACTGCAGCCTTCCTACCTCCCAAATTATTTGCCCTTCTCACTTCTCAGTACTGTTACAAATGATCAAATCGTGCCTTTCACACATATCCATGATCATTTTGCCTGTTGGGTTGGTATACCCATCTGTATATTCTATATGCGCCTTCATATCTCCTAGTATAGTTATCTCGCACTCTTCTCCTAATTAATCAATGTCATTTGACATACACGCTGCCATTACCCGGTTTTCCTCTCTCGTCTTTGCTCCCGTCCATAAGTACACCAAACCAAGGAGTGTCCTTTGCCCTGCCACTTTCCCTTTTAGTCATAAATGTTCATTGCACTCCTGCCTGACCCTTTGCCAGTCTGTACTTTTATGAATGAATGCCCCAATACCAACCCCCTTTCTGCTGCCTTCTGTTTTATTACAATATTCCCGCGCGAAGTCCGGATTGTTAGGAGGTTGTCCCATGTCCTTAAGATGTGTTGCTACAAAACCGTATGCCATCGGCCTCTCCTGCTTCAGCTGTTCTTCTATCTCTTCCCACTTGAGCCTGTTCCACCCTCCCTGCATGTAAATATACCCTATGTCTGAATTAGCACGGCCCTCGTGGCTACGTCTTTTTCATCCCCGGACTCTGCCTGTCTTAAGTTTTGGTGCCACTTCGGAATCGTGTTTGTCCATACCATCTGCCAAAGAGTCTCCGTGGTTCTTTTCCTCGTTACTAGCTACCCTGCAACCCAAAGGATAGCACACGATGTCGGTTGCGAGCGCTCGCTGCGGCGGCCACTTTAAACCATTTCGTATCTGAGAATAAAGCAATGTCTACTGCTGTCTCGGAGTCAACATGGTATTGTCTTTGTGATGGCATCACTTCTGAACTGAGCGGGAGTAGTAGTGTCGGCTGCGAGCGCTTTTTGCGGAGAAAGCACTGAACTACGAGGAACCTTCCAAGGCCTCCGAGATTGCACGCGCGCGGCGTGGTGCTCCCCAGCCGTCCCCGGAGAGAACCGCGCCGCGAGTGACCCATGTTCAACTGCGGTTCACATGTAACCCTTCTCCACTTCAGTCCTTAAGGTTCTCAGTTGAGTATATTCTACTACCACCAAGATCTGCACCAGCGGTGGCTCCAGGTGGGCTCATGCCCGACACCTTCAATGCACGCCGCTGCGGCCCTTCTACTCGTCGTGGCTTAGCACCACCACATTTCGTGCTTCTCCGCCAGTGATGGCCGGGGATAGGCGCGACGCTAGAGTGCCATCCATTTTCGGCTCTATATTTGCTTCGGCAGGTGAGTTGTTACACACTACTTGGCGGATTCCGAGTTCTATGGCGACGGGGGTCTATCGACAGACAGACAGACAGACAGACAGACAGACAGACAGACAGACAGACAGACAGACAGACAGACAGACAGACCACTGCTCCGAACTCGTCCGACAGTCTCTCTGTTAGGAAGCGCACCGCCGACGAGGTTACGAAGGGCGCCACGAAACTCGCCGCGGCCAATTACACCGGCCGCGCCGACAGCGAAAGGGGCTCGAAGCAACCGAGAGGCTTCTCTGACACATACATCTACTGCCGATGACGTGCCGCAGGGCCTTTTTCATAGGCAAAGAGTAGATCCTTTGAGTCACCAACGTCCAACCAGAAGCGCCGCTGTCCGTGATGTCAGAATCCTAAAATGCTGCCTACCGCGTCATGCTCATCAAATCCGGAGTGGCTGCCCGTAGTTGCACCCAAGGAAGAGTGACGCCGCCACGAATTGCGTAGGACTCGCCAGACTGGTGACCGGTTTTGGGAGCCGTTGCGAGCGGACGCGCTGCACATGCGCTCCTGCCTCAACTTTCACCAGAGCCCTATATTTCGACCGGATCCTCTCGATTTCCCCCGCTTTGCATTCGGGATGGTCAGCTGCCCACTTTGATCTCACCTGACTGTCGCTAGCCCGCCGGGATCGGTGCCACGATCCGTGCTGTTTTTCTTGTGGGCCCGTCGGAGCTAGGCCTACGCCAGGCCTCGCCTCCGTGTGGTCACCGCTCGCCTAGCCATGAAATACCGCGTAGATGGCACTGATATCGACGCAACCGAACTCGGAAATGGGGAATGGGAGACCGTCCTACGTCTCCGAAACAAATACCGCCCTGCGACGGCTGACAACTGTCTCCAACGCCCAGCAAGCTTGATCGGCCAATTAGAAATCAGTGGCAGCGACGGCCGCCGAACCGTTGGAGAATCGCAAGATGGGACGCCGACGCCTTCAAGGTCGTCTCCTCCACCAGCTCCTCCTCGCCATTTACGACGCACGCCTCTCCCGCAACTCCCGAGGGGAGACTTCAAGGTCGTTGTCCGACCCCGCGGCGGTTTGGACGTAACCAAGCAGACCCCTCGCACGCTTCTAACAGCGATCTCCTCTATGACAGCAGTTTCCCTGCAGGAAGCCCTCGCCCAAGACCAGTTGCACCTACATCCGACCAACAATACCTTCACACTCAGCACCCCTGTGGAGGCTCGGGCGCGGGCTTATGCCGAGTTCACTTCCATCTCTCTCGGCGCTAGCCGCACAGATGTCACCGCCTACCTCGCTCCTCCCGACGATGCCGTGCGGTGCATTATTCACATGGCCTACAATGATGAGCCACACAGAGAAATTTTGGAGGGACTTGTCCCCTACAACCCGGACCTCCCAATAATTGATGCTCGACCATTTGGGAAAAAGCGATCCCTCCTCATCACCCTGGCCACCGGCCCTCTGCCCAAAGCTATCCGCTTTTGGGCGGGCATCCACACATGTTTCCCCCATCGACCGAAAGTGGAAGCGTGCTACAACTGCCGCCGCATCGGGCACCGCCAAGACGTTTGTCCGGCCCCAGCAAGCAGAAGATGTCATAATTGCGGCGATCAGCATGTTCCAACAGAGCCTCCAACCTGCCCACCGAAATGCATCGTCTGCGGGGACGGGCACCACACCGGGAACGTTGAATGCAAGTACCGCTACGCCCGCCGGCCGCCACACACGACCCAACTAGCGGCCGGACACCAGTCCAGATCCCAGGAGAAGAAACAACCAGCCCCTAAGAAGCCATCGCGCAATGCATCGCGCTCCGCCTCCCGTGACCGGAGCCTCAAACCCAAGCAGGACCTCACCTGGGCCGATCGAGCACAAAAATCGCCGCCAGCCCCCGTCCAGCAGACTCCGAACCACAACAACGATGGTGAGCTCCGGGCCCTGCGGGAGGAGGTAAGCCGCCTTAAAGCTATAACAGAGCGCTCACTAACCCCTCCCACCCCTTCTCTCATACCTTCACCACCCACTACTCAAACGCATGCTAACATCCCTCCCCATCCTCCACCCTCCAAAAAACAACGCACTGATCCCCCAACCCCCACCTCCGGATCGATCGATATCAACGCGAAGCTGAAAAATCTGTCCGACCAATTCGACATGAAGCTCCAGGAACTTGAAAGTCGCATCGAAAGTAAATTCAACGCCCTTATCAGTGACATAACTACAAAATTAGAGGCACGGATAGAACAATGCATGGAAACTATTCTCCAGAGGATGGTTTGCCTTCTAGAGACACGCCTCACACAGCTCCCTCCGCTTGCCACCCCCTTTCCCCTCACAGAACAACGTGCCGCCACGGATCCCCACACCTCTATTAACGAGAGTCTAACACCTCTCATACATCCCCCTACGCTCCATTATGGCAGTGCGGGCCAATAATAATTCCATTCATATCATAACATGGAACTGCCGTGGCTTTCGGGGCAAGCGCGCGCCCCTGCAGCTTCTACTTCCTACTCTCTCCCCAACGCCCCAAGTCCTTCTTCTCCAAGATACTGCCACACAGGCCACACTTCCTAGTTACAGCTCCACACACTCTGACACCACAAACGCACCCAGAGCGTCTACCCTTGTGCACCGCGCTCTCACATACAAGACACATTACATCACATCAGACACACCCTGTGTAATAACAGAAATTATCCACCACACACATACCATCCCCTCCATATTTATTGCCAACATTTACCACCCCCCCATCCCAACCGATGGCCTCGCTGGATTCCCTCTTCCGGGAGCTGCATCGACTGGCGGGGAAACATCCCTTGCTAATCGGCGGCGATCTCAACAGTCAACATACTGACTGGGGATACAAAACAACTACACATAGAGGTCGCAGGCTTTGGCTGCTCATGCAGAACCTCCAACTCTCCGTCCACAACAACTTTCAGACACCTACACGCATAGGCAACAGTGTCAGTATGGACACTAGTCCGGATCTGGTGCTTAGTCGCTCCCTCCGTACTGTCACATTTACGAGAACACCGCACACACTGGGCAGTGATCACTACATTATACAAGTCACTGTCCCGTTCAAACCACCCCGGCACACATACATGACACACAAACTCATTAAAGGGACGCTCTTCGTGCTGCGCGTACCACACGCGCAGACAATCCCATAACCGACATCAACGACTGGGTGGAATCTCTTCAGACTGACATTCAACATCACACGCAACTAATTGAAACCACCACAGACACTCCAACACTAGACAACCGACTCGCTCACCTATGGGATGCCTACCACAGCCTTCTAGAGCGGTGGAAACGGGGTAAACATAACAGGACGCTAAAGAAACGCTTAGCCACTCTACAATCCCAAATCCAAATACATTCGGAGGAGCTGTGCCGCTCCAATTGGGGGCAGGTATGCGACGACATTGCTGGCAGACTGACCACCAAAAGGGCGTGGCATCTCCTCCGACACCTCCTCGACCCATCGCACACGAAAACCACTACCCAGCACCACGTCACCCGGCTTATACACGCACACATGGACAACCCCAATGATCTTTTGGATACACTCCGCGACACTTACACATCGCCCGGACATACCAACTTCTCTTCCCTCATACACAGGACAACCGAATGCCGAACTCGACACAGATATAACCGAGGCGCAGGTCAGAGCCGCGCTGTTGATTCTCCGCACTAAATCCGCACCCGGAGCCGACTTGATTACCAACACAACCCTGCGCAACCTGGATGACAAATCGATCACTCGCATCACGGAGTACTTAAACCAGTGTTGGAAGGAAGGAACGCTTCCCCAGTCCTGGCGTCACGCGAAAGTAATGTTCATACCGAAGCCCAACAAACCACTTACACTCCAAAACATTCGCCCAATCTCATTAACTTCGTGTTTGTGCAAGCTTTTCGAACATGTTGTACTGGCGAGGCTTTCACAGCATATGACAGACCGTGACTTATACCCTCACAGCATGGTTGGCTTTCGCCCCCATTTGTCCACTCAAGATGCCATGCTACAAATCACTCACGACATCTTCGACCCACTCATTCCGGGCCACACAAAGGCAGTGCTGGCTCTGGACTTATCCAAAGCCTTTGATCGCGTTGAGCATCATGCGATCCTGACAGCACTTTCTCCACTGAACGTGGGTACACGTACGTACACTTACATTCAGGCCTTTCTCACAGCACGCACGGCCGAACTTCAGTTCGGCCCGCTCACCCACCCAACATACACACTAAAGAGTGTCGGCACCCCTCAAGGGTCCGTCCTCTCACCTTTCTTGTTTAATATCACCCTCATCCCCCTAGATCGACAATTCGGCAACTGTTCCTCATCTGAAACATACCCTATACGCAGACGACATCACGCTCTGGTCTACCCATGGCAGTGACGGTGACATACAGGACACCATCCAAACAGCCGCCAACCTAACGCAAAATTATGCAGTTAGCCTAGGACTAACCTGTTCTCCAGAGAAGTCCGGACTACTCTGCATCCGCCCCAAAAGCCGCAACTCCCCCTCCCCACCCATCGTCATCGAACTGGATGGCAGATCGGTACCAGAGGTCGACACCCTCCGGATACTGGGCATGCATATCCAGAGTGATGGGAAGAACACAAACACAATCCGGAGACTCAAGCAGGTTGCAGGGGCGATCTCGCACCTCATCCGCCGGGTCTCAGGCCGTTACCGAGGCATGAAGGAGGGCGACCTATGTCGCCTTATTCATGCCTTTGTACTCAGCCGTGTGCTCTACTGCACCCCCCTACCTCCAACTCTCTCGCCGCGACACTGAAACATTGGACGCCCTCATCCGTCGGGCATACAAAGTAGCCCTCCACCTTCCCATAAGTACACCTACCGATCGACTTCTCAAGTTAGGCCTTCACAACACTATCGGGGAACTTATAGACGCGCACCGCCAAGCACAATACCTTCGTCTCACACAAACCGACACTGGTCGGCATATTCTACATTCTCTTGGAATCCAGATACCCGCCAATGATCCCACATTACTCCCCATACCAAGACCCCTGCACCGCGAACTCCTCATTACACCACTTCCCCGTAACATGCACCCCGACCACCACGATAAACGTCGCAGAGTTCGCGCTAAAACTCTACACCTATGTTACGGCGCCGAACCAGACGCCGTATGGGTAGACGCAGCCTGCGTGGGTGATGAAGCGGTCGCTGCCGTGGTGGATCGCAATCTCTCTCCCATAGGTACACACACACTCCCTCCAGACACGTCCCTGAAGCTGCAGAGGAAGCTGCCATTGCCTTAGCAATCGTAAACACAGAAGCACGGTACGTCTTATCAGATTCCAAAACCGCAATCTTAAATTTTGCACGAGGCCGAGTTCACGTCCCTGCTTTTGCATACTGGATTCGCCCGCTGCAAACCCGCCCCGTCAAGTGGAGTTGATTTGGGTGCCCGCGCACTGCGGGAATCCTGGAAACGAGGCCGCCAAGCTCTTAGCCCGAGGTTCTCTTAAACCGGGCTCCCGCGGCCTCCGATCTGGGATTCACGAAGGACCGCGCGCACACTTTCAACGAGCTGACTCAGGCTATAGGGCAGCACGTCAGCTATATCCCCCACCGCATAAGTCCCTGAGCAACCGACAGGCAACCCTCTGGCGCCAGCTACAAACTCACACTCTTCCCTCTCCTCTCATTCTATCGCACTATCACCCCCTTTCCTCACCTCAGCCTGTACCCTTTGCCTGAACCTCATGCTTCTGCTATACACATCCTCTCACTGCCCGGCGGATCCTCCCCCGCGGCCCTAGAGCACCTAAAGATTGGGAG